>CM052140.1:15971453-16002462 GCA_028454255.1 Halictus ligatus
CGTCACAAGATGGCTGCCACTTCAATATTGCAATGAGCAGTTTAGAAGTGGTCAATTGTGTTTCCTAAAAGTCCAATCTACGTCTGTATGGAGCCCAAATTGCCAATTTCTACCATATCGTGGAGTAATTTGTAATATTCGGCAGAAGATTCGAATTCTGAAGCAAGTACGACGTCACAAGATGGCTGCCACTTCAATATTGCAACGAGCAGTTTAGAAGTGGTCAATTGTGTTTCCTAAAAGTCCAATCTACGTCTGTACGGAGCCCAAATTACGAATTTCTACCTGATCGTGGAGTAATTTGTAATATTCGGCAGAAGATTCGAATGCTGAAGCAAGTACGACGTCACAAGATGGCTGCCACTTCAATATTGCAATGAGCAGTTTAGAAGTGGTCAATTGTGTTTCCTAAAAGTCCAATCTACGTCTGTATGGAGCCCAAATTGCCAATTTCTACCATATCGTGGAGTAATTTGTAATATTCGGCAGAAGATTCGAATGCTGAAGCAAGTACGACGTCACAAGATGGCTGCCACTTCAATATTGCAACGAGCAGTTTAGAAGTGGTCAATTGTGTTTCCTAAAAGTCCAATCTACGTCTGTACGGAGCCCAAATTACGAATTTCTACCTGATCGTGGAGTAATTTGTAATATTCGGCAGAAGATTCGAATGCTGAAGCAAGTACGACGTCACAAGATGGCTGCCACTTCAATCTTGCAACGAGCATTTTAGAAGTGGTCAATTGTGTTTCCTAAAAGTCCAATCTACGTCTGTATGGAGCCCAAATTGCCAATTTCTACCATATCGTGGAGTAATTTGTAATATTCGGCAGAAGATTCGAATGCTGAAGCAAGTACGACGTCACAAGATGGCTGCCGCTGAGAGATTCTCTTAGTTTCGAGAGATTTAGTGTTCGTATCGAGAAAAAGGCTCTATACAGACGCAGCAAAGACATGTGAAAACACGGTGGCATGCATTTTTGATTGATAATTGCTTATTTAAGACGTAAAATGTCTAGAAAAGAAGGCACAGCGTAACATAGCGTGACAGTCAAGGCCAAATCCCTGCCGGCCCCCTTAATGCTCGGCCGTAGTCCTCCTAATGGGGTCTCTCGATATCCTTTCAGCCTATAAATGCTCGGCAGCAAACATCCTTACAGCGGGTACACTCCCTGGCGAAACGATCGCACACTTCAGTCTCTCGAAAACCAGGATTTCCGACTGGAACGCGCAGGAGTCCTGACACCTTTTTTGGCCATTTTTTTAGTTCACCAGAGCCCTGTCCTCTAATTTATTATGAGCCAACGATATATGTCGACAGCGAAGACGAATTTCGTAATAGTTATTCGACGAGACTGAATTCCTCGACGCAGAAGAATGAACATAAACGTCCGCACTCTGTTACGCTACAGTGACGTAATTTCGCTTGGGGATGCGCACCGAGGGCCCCGCGCGGCCCCACCATAAATTCCACAGGCGTAATTATAGCGGCCATATTTGGGGGAAAAGATTCGCGGCTCGTAAACGCTGTTAACGTACGGCTCTCCCGGTGAAAAGGCGTTAAACGACGCGGACGCGCGTTGCATCTTAAACAGCCGGAAATAGGAAAATGTTTTTCGCGCGCGCTCGACGCAGGAAGACGTATCGCGATCCCCCTAAAAGCGTATTTGCGAAGATCGAGCCGCCGGAGCATCCCCTGTCTCTTTTCTTCTTCGCACAGCGCCGTATCTGCACGTCTTTTACTTCTTTAATTCCCGTTGCACGGTACGAAACATCCTGCGAGAAAATTGCACGTTGCTGTTCATTCGTTTCGTTTCTACACGGTCCCCCAATTGTTTTGGGTTACAAGGACGACGAATAGGCTCGAAGAGCATGCAGATGCATTTGTTAGAAGCGCTGCGGTGCTTGTGCGTTCGACGACTGCATTATTCTTTCGCAAAAGTAATATTTCCTTAGGTGGTCGGATTTTTCTCGCGACTCCACGCAAAATGGTACTTTACCGTAAAAATTATTTACAGAGATATTTTCAGAAACTGTCATTCGGAAGCTTTGCGAAATTGCTCTGAGTTAAATATCCCGATCATTTTTTTATATTTGCTTTCTCGCGACTCCTCGCAAAACGGTACTTTACCGTAAAAATTATTTACAGAGATATTTTCAGAAACTGCCAATCGGAAGCTTTGCGAAATTGCTCCGAGTTAAATATCCCGATCATTGTTTTATATTTGCTTTCTCGCGACTCCACGCAAAACGGTACTTTGCCGTAAAAATTATTTACAGAGATATTTTCAGAAACTGCCATTCGGAAGCTTTGCGAAATTGCTCCGAGTTAAATATCCCGATCATTGTTTTATATTTGCTTTCTCGCGACTCCTCGCAAAACGGTACTTTACCGTAAAAATTATTTACAGAGATATTTTCAGAAACTGCCATTCGGAAGCTTTGCGAAATTGCTCCGAGTTAAATATCTCGGTCATTTTGTTATATTTGCTTTTAATAATTTCCTCAGAGCCAGTAGGATGCCGAGGGGGATTAAATTTGCAAACTGGTTAGAAACAATAGTGGTATCGGTTGTCCTTCGGTTGGTTCGTGCGATCATTGCAGTCATAGCGTCACGTCGCCAGCGTTCGCGACAACTACCTTAAGTCACCGCTACGATAAATGATTGATACTTATTCGCGCAATCGAATAATCACCACGGGCATTCGAGAGCCGTGCCGAAGCGGGCGCAGTATCAAGCGCGGCCGCAAGGTTAGGCTAACCTTGCACTTTAAAAACCCGTCTGCGAAACCGTTCTCCGCGCTTGCTGATCATTCTCGGCCCCGTCATTGTTTCGTCGTCGTCTCCATTCTTCTTTCCTCTTCAATCTCTGTTTCCATGGTGCAGCGACCTTGAACCGATTTCTCGCGATTGCATCGCGGGTAGATAGACCTAATCGGATTGCGGACAGTCAACGGGTACGCTGCTTCAGTTTACGGTTGTGAATGAATTATTAAAAATAACTCGGAGTCCACGATTGACCGTGACCGAACGAACGCGAGCATGGCCGCTCGTTTAACCTTTCGAACCGGGGGAATTTTTCGAGCGCGTATGCATACGTATCTACAGGGTGTCCCGGTTCTATCGAACGGTTTAATCACCTCGACGCGAAACAAGCAGTCGTTAAAAACTTAGCCTGCCCGAAGGTTAACTTCGAAATTGCGAGCCACGCAACGATTATCTGCCGGAAGATAATTAACTCTATTTCTCTGTCTCTTTCTGTTGAAGTATATATGTGTGTGTATATATATATGTATCTTCTATTTCTACCTCGCCAACTATCTCCATTCGTCCGATAATTCGTGCCCGAGAAACGATCGATCAACTTTCACGAAGTTTTGTTCGTGACTACTTTTAATTGCGGGTCGATGAATTTTTTTCTCGCCCGAACCGACCCGCTCTAGATCTCAACTGAATGGAAATAAATCAGTTACGGGATCAAAAGCTCCGATCCACGCTTACCGATACTGTGCCGAAATTGTTTAATACCTTTTCGAGTGTTTTCACACTTTCAAACTCCTCCTGAAATTCTTGTGATTGTACAATTCTTGTAACAACATTTCTCCTCAAACTCTTCCGAAGTTGTCTCGTGCCGCTGGAACTCTAAATTGTTTTTGACTTACCGAGAATTCAATTTTTCATTCAATTTTTGTGAATATCTTCTGAAATTTTTCGGAAATTATCCCGAAAGGATTTTCAGACATGCGATCTAGAGTACAGGTAATGTTTCTAATTTATTATGCCATACACCGCTGCGAGAGTAGCTGTTTCATCACACTTCGTCATTTAGCGTCTCATTTAGCGTCTCGTTCTCCAGAAGTTCAGATTTATATTCCACACGGTGGAAAAGCTCGGGTAAAACGTTCGGGAGATTGTTATAAAACGTAACAAAAATGAATTTCCACCGCGAAAGTTCGTTTCAAGTGAAACCCTCGTCTTCGCACGGCGCGCAATTTATTTCCCGAACGGGCGAAAATTGCCTGTAATCGTGTTAACGTTTCCTCGAAACATTTATCCCTTTTCAAATTTTCCCGAGTTAGTCTAATTCTCTTGAGGGCTTTTTTTTGTTCCCTCGCGGAATTCGTTTGACGTTCTCTGCCCTGGCCGGCGAACGGTACAAGGACAACACGTACATACACGGTTTTCGAAGCATGAAGAGCGATAATGAACTCCTGTAACTCTTCTTTGCTGAGGCTCTGTAAAAAGAAAGAAAGAAAGAAACGGGACGAAGAGAAACGCGGAGAATCGGTGAAACGAATCGATTTTCTGCTGTGTCGGCTCGTATGTAATGGGCATAAATAAACCCCGGATTTGCAGATGCTACCAACTACGAGAACCGGGGGAAGTTCGCTGCCTTTGCATATAGGGTGTCCGGATTTTACGGGGCTCCGCTTTCAGAATTTATTGCGGCTCGCTTCTGATAAGTAGATTCGGCCAGCAATGGACAGACACACCGGCCGGGTCCGAAACAATTACTACAATAAATATTTAACCCTTGATTGGACTTTTTGGGAGTCTCAACAATCGCCTCTTTGGAAAAATTAATCAGGAACGCCAGAGATAAATAAATATGCAACAATTTTAAAAAATGGATACACCGAATTTTGATACTACAGAAATATTGGCTTAGACAATTTTTCTAATTAAATGCTTCGTATAACTATTAATCTAACTTATAACTATTATAACGTATAACTATTATATCGTATACTCGTATAACTATTAACTATTAAGTTTGTAGGTTTAGATAAAATTGTATCATCTCGCTGTGTTTCAGTTTACCGTTTTGGTAGAGCCGAATATTGAATATACGTGTGATCTTAGATGTAATTTAATCGAATCGTGGCCATTTTGACGTCCGCTTAAGGGTTCCAGACGGGAACCGTGGTTTTCAATTCGCGCAACTTGATTTTCAGCGGTGCAACGATATTAATGTTTAAGCGAGAGTCAATATTTGCATGTTACAGTAAGTTTCGCGCACGAGAGAGGCGCACCGTAGCCAGACAGCACTGAGATAACCACCGGCGAGATTTGTTGGACAAACTTTCCCACGCAAGATGACGCATGGGAGGAAACAGACGAGCAGCAACGAACTCTTTTCTGTCGGAAAACAGATAACCGGGCGTACAAGTGCAAATGTCTGCGCCACGCCGCGCGCCGTAATGATCTAGATACCGTGAATCGTGCCGCCATTCATAAAAGGACGTCTCGAATCTGCGAGATGTAAAAAGTGGCAAGGGAATAAAGGCGCGATGATAAATGAAACTCGCTCTCGTATATCCTTTGCTCGACGAATGAAATTTAATCTTCGAACTGCCTCTTAAAATTCTACCCGTGATATTCTGTGTATCGATGCTTCGACTCATTTGTTTAACGCTAAGTTTACGGGACCTGTCAAAATGACGGGTTTTAAGATTTTGAATTCACAATTATTAAGATTCTACAGATACGTCCGAGAGGAATTATTCAACAAATTTATTTCCTTGGGTATACGTTGTTAAAAAGAAAATGGCTAATAGTTTGGGCGGTTATTTTTACAGAGCAGTGTAAAATAGTTACTTTTAGCGCTCCGTAAACCTAGTGTTAAACGTACATTTATACACATGAAATGTAGGATCTCACACAAGCGAATAAAATTTACAATTTTTGATCAAAACACAGGAAGAATTTCTAATCGTATAGATTATTTAAATTTTGAAGAATGTATTTATTTGTGTGTCAGTTAGTGGGGAACACGCTGACAATGCCGCCATGTCCTAAATAATCAGGGTAATTTTGTTTTAATTCGGACCATGCATTCGTACTGATTAATAAACAATTTTCTTGGTTACATCAGTAGGAGACGTACTCCATAGAAAAATATATAACTCATGTAATATCCATTATTTTTACTTCAAAAAAATCTCAGATGCGCTTCAAATACCGATAAATATGCATGCAAAATTCCAATGCGGAAGGTTCGATAGTTTTGCAAAAAAAAAATCTTCGGACCCATCAGGGCTTGGTTGCAAATAGGGGGCATAAAGAATGAGGCTCCATAAAAAAATATATAACTCATGTAATATCGACTACTATTACTTTAAAAAAATCATAGGCAGACTTTAAATACCAATAAATATGTATGCAAAATTCCAATGCGGAAGGTTCAATAGTTTTGCAGAAAAAAAATCGTCCGGCCCATCAGGGCTCACGCCCATTGGGGGATCCATAAAGAATGAGGGGTCTATAAAGAAATATATAACTCATGTAATATCGATTATTTTTACTTAAAAAAAATCACAGGTGGACTCCAAATACTGATAAATGTGTATGCAAAATTCCAATGCGAAAGGTTCAATAGTTCTCCTAAAAAAAATCTTCGGGCACATCAGGGCTCACGCCCGTTAGGGGACTCCATAAAAAAATATATTACTCATGTAATATCGACTACTATTACTTAAAAAAAATCACAGGTAGACTTTAAATACCAATAAACATGTATGCAAAATTCCAATGCGGAAGGTTCAATAGTTTTGCAGAAAAAAAATCGTTCGGCCCTTCAGGGCTCACGCCCATTGGGGGATCCATAAAGAATGAGGGTCCATAAAGAAATATATAACTCATGTAATATCGATTATTTTTACTTAAAAAAAATCACAGGTGGCCTCCAAATACCAATAAATACGTATGCAAAATTCCAATGCGAAAGGTTCAATAGTTTTCCTGCGAAAAATTGCTAAAAATTGGAGAAACGGCCTCGAGAACCTTCCTAAAAACTGTTTCTCTAAGATTGTTAGTGTGGGTAGTACGTTACGGCTGCGTCGAATTCGCTGTTCCGATTATGCCGGCAGCGTTCCGCCGAACACAATGCGCCCTTAAATCATCCCTGGGGCGGTCCGGTCCTCTCGGGATCCGCCGGGCAGGATCAAAGAGGAGGCGCGAAGGAGAGATCTACATGGGATCGGTTGGGTGCCGCGTTCGCGAGCGTGTAACACGCGCGGCGGGTGGAAGAATGTTGGTCCCGGAGCTGGTAGGGGAATCAACCGGCGGCGGTTGGCAGGGGAATAATAACGAACCGAACGACACGCGGCGAAGTCAGAGAGCGGACACGAGGCTTTATAAATCGCGAGTATGTTGGCCGGACCAGTGATGCGTCGACCGCGATCGGATGCATCTGTGACCGTGTCCTCGCCGATTCGACTCGTCGTGCCCTTGCCTCGAGGAAACGAACAGTGACCGGTAAACACCGTGCGCGTCATGTTTACGCGACTTTCGACGAATTTCTAACACATCCTCGTAGTGTAACCACAGTTCCCACGATGATAGAATTTCTTCTCCGAATTGTTCTCCGCGATCTCTCGGTTTCCAAAACAAATGAATTTCCGGTAGCTGCATAACGCGCGAAAGTAAGTATTTCGTTCAACAGTGGAACTACCGAGTAACAAATAAATACACCCGATAAATATCGCTTTGCAATCGTGACGAGACTGCATATCATTTTTATTCCAACACGTGCTTCAACGGAAAGGTTCGTCCGACAAATTCTGAAACGTTTTTACAATTTCAGTAATTCCGAAAGGAAAAATTAGGGACCAGTCGTTTCGACTGGTTCGGTAGTTCTGCTGTTAAACTCCTTTGTGCAGCTTCGGAGCCAATCACTGGTTTTTCGCATTTCCACGTAAATATTTGTGCTACTCCGTTCCCGGAGGTGTTCCGTGCGTTCGGCGCGAAACGGATTCGTTTGTTTTGGAAACATCAATGATATTTATCGAGAGCGAAGTTGTCGATAAGAATTTCAAGAACAAGTCGCGTTGTTGTTGTATCGTACAGCCGGACTGTGCATTTATGAGAGAAATTAGTGTGCACCCTCTAAAACCGTTATAAAGAGAATATAATATTTCTATGTCTGTCAGCTTTTTATGTGTCTTAAGCTTTGTATGTTAGTTATATGCTAATTGCGAGTTGGTAATTTTCGATAAAAAATGACACAGGATATATGTCGCAAGAAAAACGGCACACCGCTGACATGTGCAGAAATTATGCATTAAAAAGAAAACCGTTTGTAGGAATTAGCATTTTATTTATCGCTTATGAAGAAAGAATGTTGGCAGTCGCCATTTTCCAGCCCAAAAGCTACTAAACCAACGTGCTATTTTTTAAATTTACATTGTCATAATTAAAGAGTGTGCCACTATTGAAGTTGAAGAGTCGAAATCTCGTTGTTAAACCGTTTTATAGTTCCGTACAAAATAAGATTAGGAATATCGGTAGCATAGTAATTAGTTCTGTCCTTCAGAAGGTTTTCTGGTCACGTCGGAGGAGTATCTGCGTGCAGAGAAGATAAACGACCGGACAAATTGTGGTGGACGGTGTCTTTTGACAGGTGAGTGAACGCACGAGCATACTTTTCCTCCGCAAAAATCTGAAACTGCAACAATAATCCATTAACAACGAGTTCACGTCGGAACTTTGACAATGAGAAACGGCAGTTCAAACGATAATTCCAATGCTTACTGGCGACAGTGTTACATTTAATGCGTAACATATTGTAAACTATTGGCCATTGTTCTTCAAAAATAGCCTACTCCGTTTCATGAATACCATAGTATCTCTCAAGGGCTCGTTGAAAAGACAGCGGCTTTGTCGCGGAGACAAAAGACTGTACGTGGAAGACTCGTGTAGAAGACTTTTTGTCATAATGTACTGTGCACTCGAACCGATATAGTTAGATACACAATTATACCGAAAATCACGTTTTCCGCGCTTCGCCACGTTTTCCGAGACAATGACGCTTTACAATCATTGTCGCACAAGCATAGTTTGCCTCGGCAAGCACGATCGCCTATTCGACGATAAGAAATAAGGTTTTTAAAATTAAATTACACGGGAATGGAAATTACTAGGGGTGTGCCAGACATTTTTTGGAAATTTTGGAATACTCGGGTACCATTTCTCGAACTACTGTGCTCTGTAGTAGCGTACGAAATACGTAAATGAACAATAACACCGAGTATTTTTAAGAATCGATATAAATTGTTAGCTTCCTGAAATTTCCGGCACAGCCCTGGAAATGACAAATGGTGGAGCATTAGTGCTCGCGTGCCCACGTGTTTGCGTTCGAAATTCTGAAAGCATGGAAGGGAAATCGTATTACCGTTGGGAATAATAATATTTTTCTTCGACTTCGAGCAAACATTTCCTGAATTTTGTTGGAGCTTTAACCGTGCTTTGGCCGTGTTGACCAGTTTCCGGTATTTTCCTTCGCAGATTCTGCAAAAAGATTTCGCGTGCCTCCCGGGATAGGGTTATACCGTCGGCTCGGTTAGGCTCCGGGAACGTGTGGCTGATTGACGTCGGCGTCGATCGTGGGCTAATTGGATTGCCGTTAAAACAGCGGGGGCTATCTTACGGCTTATGGGGATGGCGTTCGGTGCCGTTGGAAAACCTCGAAACTTCGGTAACGAGAGTGAATTCTGACGTTCCGTTGCTTCTGCGCGTCGCCGCGCCGCGCCGCACGCCATTTTCGTACAGGAATATTCGACGATGGCACATATGCGGCCATAGTTCGACGTTTATCGTGATCGACGAAAGCCTCGCGGGCTTAACGAGACCGTCGGGCCCATCAGGGCTCGCGCCCGTTTAAATGAGGCTCAAAAAGGCGGCAAAAAGTCTGTAAACACGAAACTGTCCAACGAATTTGTTTGAAAATATGGTAAAAATATTTTTGTAAAAGGTTGTCAACATTAAATAGTATCTGCTAATCGAAAATCTCTGTTCTCTGCTCATTTTTTATTTATGCAAGCATACGACAAATACTTTAATAGATTTTCGTCTGGAACTAATCGTTTTGGCAAGGTGTAATTTGGATCTAGCTTTGTGCAAAAAATCTTCGAGACCCTTTTTAGATATCAATTTTCAGAATTTCCAAAAGTGAATTGTGCGGAAGTTACGATTATTTGATGTTCCAGGTGACATTTTTTAGGAATATTTCTAATTAATAAAGACAAACGTGAAGTGCGTATGATTTATTAATTTAATGTACAAGAAATATTTAATAACAATTTTTTTATAGTACATAAATTGCTTTTATAGCGTTCATTGGAGCACTACCAAAAAATACCTGTTGCAATTTGCGACAGTGGTCCAGTGAACGATAACTTTGTTTGATTTTACATAAAAATTGTTATTAAATATTTTTTTATATGTATGAATGTCACATTTTTTTTAATTATCTAATTTGTATCCCTTAAAAATTTCACCTGAAACATAAAATAATCGTGACTTTCGTGCGATTCATTCTTGAAAATTCCGAAAGTTGATATTTATACTCCGCAATTTAAGTATAAATATCAACTTTCGGAATTTTCAAAATTGCGGAGAAAGTATCTCGAAGTGTCTCACGAAATTTTGCACAAAGCTAGATCAGTATTATAATATTCGATTATAATGATCGAAGCTATTCAAAGGATTTCTTGTATTCCTCCATAAATAAAACATGAGCGTAACGCGAAGGGGCTTCAGATTAGTCCATATTACTGAATGTTAAACAACTTTTTTTGGAAAATTTTTTTTGCTAGTTAATAGTTGAAGCCGTTTGCAATAACCCATATGATTTGTAGACACCTAAGTATTCAATTATAGGCGGAGTAATTACATACGTGTCGCATTGAAAACTGATGAATTACCAGGAAATGGTTATTTACCATGCGTATATCTCCGTAAACAATTTCTTGTTTTCAAACATCTAACTTTATAATATTATATACATACTTTGTAATAATATTAACATAATGGTAATAATATTATATACATTAATATTATGTATAGAATATTATTAATAATATTACTCGGTTGGTAATTTTCTTGAGAACTTTGCCAAGCAACCGATGGACCTGTTGAAGCGGTTTTCGGTAGTTCTGAGTAACATAACTTGCAATTGCATTTCATAGTAGTTTTCACTCCTGCACGACGTGTCCTTGTACCCGGTGTACGTGTTAGCCGCGAATGCGAACGAACGCTATCTCCGAAGAGTCCGTTAACCATGCTGAACTGAATTCTTTAGTAATCAGCACCGGCGAGTAGAGCGGGGAAACAAAAGAATCGGAAACAAGAATTAAATTGAAGAAATGAACTAGGCGCCGGCAACGGAGAGTAATTATGCTACAAAGACAACTAGACTGTAATTACGGGCACTGAAGGGCTTCCTATTGCGAGACGTGTTAGTTTACTGTAAGAGTATCAAATAATGAAACGTGCTTATATTTTTTAACGGACCGAACAACGGAATAGTCGAACAATTTCGAGCAATTGCAATTTAATTAGGAAGAATTAAGCGTTTTAGAAGAGTTACGAATAGTAGCGAAGATCGCACGTATTTTAAGATTCTGGGAATGAAAATATTTTGACGATTGTAAATACGAGTCTCCTGTTTTCTTAGAGACAGGTATTAAATTACAAATGCTTCTGATAAACCGTACACCGTCGAATCATGTAGCAACAAAAATTCGTCCGCCGCAGTGTCTCGAATGTCCGTTAGATAGCAATTGTTTTCCTCCAGGTTATCTGATCAGCTAAATTGATCTTCGTAATGAGCACACGCGTTGGACGGTGAGTTGAATAAAATGACGCTACGATCATTTCGTCGCCTCGAGCAGTATTAAATCGTACGTACGATTAGTGGAAGATTAATGGGAGAAAATATTTCTTCGTAGTTGCAAAGAAAATCGAACCATTTTGCGTTTTGTAATAAACGTAGAATCTGCATAAAAAATGATAAAAGTTTCATAAGAAATGCAGGATTCATATCAAAAATTAGCTCACGGATATTGTTTAAATCTTAACAGAATGCAAACAGTGTTAACTCTTTTAATTTGCAATAGCTGTTAATAGTCAAAACGTTCAGTAGAACGGTGAATTCTAATTCGAGAGGTGATCGAGCTACATGTTTGTTTTAATATCGATTGTTGTCGGTATGTTCAATTATCAGTTCCGCCGGTGTTTAATAATTTTAACCTGTACGATTACTCCATTAATTGCGCGACTTCGGTTAATTAAAAGTTGTGTACGCCGATAAACCGTTGAGTTTTAGAGCACACGTGTACCAATATTTCGATGGCCGACGTCGTCCATGCACAACTTCGCTGTATCCCACGAAAGCATATATATTTTTTGCACGCGGAATACCAAACATAGTTCGCGCCATATATTTCTCTGTCCCTCGGCAAAGTTTTATTTCGTAGTATTAAGTTTCATGAATCTTTTTGTTGTTGTTGTTTCGATTCTACGTTGTACATTCCTATTTTTCTACATTCGAATTGTCCGTTGCGAATTCATACCGGTGCAAGAGAAAAATGTCCACGTCAAACGAAAAATAATAAACTGCGACAAATGATTTTCTACCATGAATTTTTTTGAACGAAAATTCGACCAATGCACTGCGAGTCTGACTGCAATCTTCGCGCATCACTGTTTGTTACTATTCTTTCATAGTATTTGCGATGAGGATCGATGAATCCGTCATGAACAAAATATACGTCTCCGACGGAGTAAAATTTTTTATTCAAATCAAAACTTTCAGGAAATTTTCTTCGTCCGTTCCCATCGGTGCGCGTACTATGAAAAAGTGCGGCATATGTTGAAAGAGTTCCACGGTTCACGGTTATAAATGGAACTTATTATACAGTCCCGTAACTCTTCCAATCTCTGGTTTGAACTCGTTTCGAAAATGTTATTCCGTTCGAAGAGCGTACGGGGCGAGTTTTTTCGATTGACTGTACCCGTGCCGTTGGCGCGTTTGATAACTACGATAACTGTGCCGTGAACATTGCTGGCATTCTATAAACAAGCATTTCGTGAATTGGCCGCCTCGTCTGCCAGTTGTGGAACGATAGAGAGCCGAGCCGTGTTTCCTTTGCTTCCGTTTTCTGCCGCTGCCCATTCGTCCTTCCCATTCTTCGTCATTTCGGTCGGCCGCCTGATAACGAGCATGTATTTAGCGTTCATTGAAATATTCGTTTCAGCAATAAGTAATTTCCCATATTCGCGAATCGAAAGATTCCTGGTGACATTCTTTTTTTAAGGACCAGGTCGTGATACATTCGCGATAAGGTAGAGCGACTACGTTACCGTCAAAAAATTGTTTCACGTGCCTCAAGTTTTCATACTTAAATAAGAATATTTTATCGCTGGTAAAGGGCTCGTTCGAAAGAGGAAGGTTCAATCTAGCGCGCGCTGGTCAGCAGCTGCCGAGATCATGCTGATATTTGGTAGTATAAGCGTTAGAAGTAGGCTTGATCCAACTGAAGGGCCCGGTCTTCGTAGATTCGAGATAAGGTAGAGCGACTACGTTACCGTCAAAAAATGGTTTCACGTGCCTCAAGTTTTCCTCCTCAAATAAGTATATTTTGTCACTGGCAAAGGGCTCATTCGAAAGAGGAAGGTTCAATCTAGTGCGCGCTGGCCAGCAGCTGCCGAGATCATGCAGATATTTGATAGTATAAGTGTTAGAAGTAGGCTTGATCCAACTGAAGGGCCTGGTCTTCGTATATTCGAGATAAGGTAGAGCGATTACGTTACCGTCAAAAAATGGTTACACCTGCCTCAAGTTTTCGTCCTTGAATATTTTGTCGTTGGTAAAGGGCTCGTTCGAAAGAGGAAGTTGCCAAGATCATGCAGATATTTGGTAGTATAAGCGTTAGAAGTAGGCTTGATCCAACTTAAGGGCCTGGTCTTCGTAGATTCGCGATAAGGTAGAGCGACTACGTTACCGTCAAAAAATGGTTTCACGTGCCTCAAGTTTTCCTCCTTAAATAAGTATATTTTGTCGCTGGTAAAGGGCTTATTCGAAAGAGGAAGGTTCAATCTAGTGCGTGCTGGTCAGCAGCTGCCGAGATCATGCAGATATTTGGTACTATAAGCGTTAGAAGTAGGCCAAAAATTGACGACGCGCATGCCGTGGAATCCAAGCATTTTTACGCCATTGGATGAGTTTTCTGGATGAAATGGAGTATAGCGCGCGCTAGAATATATCTCCAGCTACAAATTGTGCTATAATTTGTCTTGATCCTGTTGCGAAATAAAACCGAAAATTGAATCACGTTTCTGCCGTCAGAATTCACAACATCGATGATACAGAGCAAAAAATGTGACAAGTTTAGTCTTGTCTGTGTTTTATCTTAAGTCTGTGTCCGATGGCTGTGAATGCAAATTATTAATTAGAAAGTCACGTGACTATGCCGGGCCTTTAATCATCGTACAGAAATAGTGGCACAAAAGATCCAATTTCGTCCAATTTCGTTCTACACTTCAACTAATTATGCTTCATTTACGGCGTCATATTTTAGGAAAATATGTCTCGTAACAGGGACAGAAAGAGGTCGATCGTTTTGCAGTATGTGTAAGTAGTGAATGGGTGAACTTTCACCCTGAACTTGTTAAGAGCAGCTACATGACAGTGAAGACTTGATCTAAGCCCAATCCTTGTATCCGCGCGGTGACATAGATCGTGTAGGTCTGTCGTGTAGGTAATAGGTCAATCAAATCACTAAATACACATAAAATTATATCGTGTTCAGTGTCAGGTAAGTTATAAAAATGCCACGAATAATTTGCGAAAGTCCCATAAAAAAATAATGAAAAATAAAGAAATTTTGTAATTGGGTCGAGCTTCTGACCCCTTCAGTGGAGGGGATAGGCGAACTGACTAAGATCGTGCAGCTCCGTTTAGCAAGTACAACGGAAAAATTTAGTCTCTAATACGTTTTTGCATCTTTTTAGTGTCTTTTGTTATTATTATTATTATTCTATTTCGCTCCAGTTTGTTGCAATTCAAGCAGAACCTTTTTCATTTTGCACGCATCTTCTCTGTCCATTGATAACACGTATACCGATGCCCTAAGTGGAGTAATTTCGACTCTCGTTCACCGGAATCTCGCACGAGTGTTGGAACACTTCAGCGTTCGACACTTCAGTGGATGAATTCTTCGGCTCTATGGAGAACTCTGTCGAACGTTGCAACGTCTTCTGATTTATTGATATTGCCTTGAGATTTTCAAGAACCTGACAGGAAGCTAATATAAAACAGACTCGGTTACACGTGTTAACGTCGATTTGGACTTCGCTCTGACCTCGTTCCAAGAAGATTTCAGCTCAAGGAAAAGCAGCGTGTGTTCATTTGTTTTTCTCTGTAGGAAAACATACATACTGGCAAGCGTATAAATAGGAAAAATCCTTGCGCGAAAGCGTGCATGATCTCGCCGGCGAGGGGTATATTAAAATATTCGCGTCGCGAGAGCAAACAGCTAATCGAAAACGTAAAAACAAAGCTGACGTAATGTGCGCAAACTAATTTTTCATCTGAGATGAAACGGCGAAATTATAAGAAAAATTGAAAAATACTGTTAAGCATATTGAGAAGGAAAATAAATTTTTATTCTGCACACAGATCCGCTGTCTAATTATTATATATAATTTTTTAATGCTGAGAATAAAATGAACGAACGGTTTCATAAAAAGAAATTGTAATTGTTACGACATCTCAGTACGGTGAAACACAAATGAAATGTAAAATTGAAGTGTATATTCACATAAATTTCGAGAACACGTTTCCACATATTTGAACGATACTACTCCCTCTGAATACAGTATTTAGACAACATTTTCTCTCTCACCCTCTCACTGCACCCCTAAGTCTTCGGAGCGTGTAGCACACTATATCGAACGTTTGCAGCACACACCAGCTGATTTTGAATTACGTTCAGGTTATGTTTGCACCGAATATTTTGGTACTATTCATGTAAAATAAGTCGATTATTGCGCGTTGCGCCGCATTGAACCGCCTTTGTACGCACTCTCCCATTGATTTTCATTTCAATTGTTGCTTTGTGCATGCTGTTTTGTATTGTTGCATTGTGGTACGTACGTATCGTTGCTTTCCACGATTTGCACGACTGTGAACGGAGCGTCCTCAAAGAGTTGATTAATTTCTGCAGTTCTAGCAGGGTCGAGTCAGTCAATAAACAAATAAACGTGTAGGAATAACAAATTTTTTAGAGGAGAGGTGTTCTGTCACCAAATGTTATTCGTTTAAACAAAAACTTGACGGCCTGATAGTTTTTATCCACATCTCTACGAGCACTATACTATTCTCAAGTGACGGTACAGAGGTTTACACTAAATTGGTATTATTAGAATTGACATCTTTTGGAAAATTCTTAGTAAAAGAATCTTGGAAATCTTGGATCTTTCTTGGAAAATTTTTAGTAAACATTTGCTAAAATTGGAAGGCACTGCGATCTATAATGCTCTCTAGGATATATTCTGTTTGGATGACACGATTCTTGCTTGTCAGAAATTAGGGTACTCGGCTGTTAGGATGCAGGAAAATTCAAAAGCAGCTCCTTTTATCGGTTAAAAATATTCTCCTTTGAGTAGAGAATTAACGGGAGTTAGCATATTTTGAAAAAAAGCCTTACGCGGCTGGAACTTCGTCTATTATTTCAGGTTATATTTCCGCGATCATTTCGATTATGTTTCGCTGGAGGGTATAACGTTAGCCCGACGGAAGGTTAATGAAACGAGGACCGTTTACTCAAGAAGTTGAGGAACATCCCCCGCAGGATAGTTCCACCGTGGAAAACATTTCCCAGTTTTCAGCGTAGTTCGAGGACTAACTTGAAGAGGTTCGCGCGGCAAGGGTCGGGAGGAGAAGCAGTAAAAGACAAAGTTCAGTAGATCCGGACTTTTTTGTTGTTGCGAACGAGAGTGCAGTATGCCCTTGTTCGGGCGTAAAAACTATGTGATCGCGTATGGCAGGATGACCAGACGTAGGGGAGGTTTTTGGTCGGACCAGGGACGACGGGGTTGACGACGATGGCAGGGGAGGGTTCCGGACGCGATTATTCATGGGGGCCGTAACGGGGCTTGTAAAACCCCATGCCCAAGTTATTGTTGTAATTACGTTAGACTTTAGTTAACGCCGGAGCTGCGAGCCTCGTTGAAATGACGGACTCCAAACTTTTTAATGCGCCATTTTTGCGAAGACGCATTTATAGGGGGGACCATTTAACTTCGGTGCGGAGTGAATTGTACATAAAAACTGTTGGAAATAGTGATCGAAACACTTTTATTTAACACTAGGTTTACGGGACCCGTCAAAACGACGGGTTTTAATATTTTTGAAAATATTACGATTTTAATGATGCATAGATGAGAAATCGTTTAGCAAATTTATTTCTTTGTGTAAGCATATATTATTTTAAAACTATTAATTATCATTTCTGTGAACCGATGCTAAATATTCACTTTCAGTGCTCCGTAAACCTGGTGTTAAACAACATTCCAAAAATCTAAATATAATCGATATTTAGATATAAATATATCTAAATTGATATAACAACAATAGCGTCTTGTAAGAAACGCTCCGGGACTTGAGCAAAAAAATTGATCCTTTTCTAAAAGAAAAGGGTGGAAAAATCTGTAAAAAGAAAAAACGATTGTTTCGGTGAAAGTTCGACCGCGTTTAGACATGGCGGCCATAAAGTCGTGAAAATGGTGTCCACTTTGCGAGGACCGAGCATGGTTGCAACGGAACTTTCCGATCTAATGCGAGCGAGTCGATTAGACGGTCGAATGGATCTGGCAAATAACAGAGTCAGCAAATCTGTAACGTCAGCGTAATCGGACCCCTCGATGCCATAATTTGTTCTCGTACGATGATCACGGTACACGATGACGGGATATTGTTTAATGTCTCATAAAGTAGACGCGTCGTCGACGGTATAGAACCCGTTAGAACAGTCTTGCGATCCTCACGGTGACGCTTCCGGTGACGGAATCCTGTATACTTAACCTCTGACGAAGAGACATCATCGTCGGCCACATGTTCGATTATTCCCGGTTGTTTATTGGTGCGGCAACGGTTGCTTGTATCGACAACTATCGAACGTCGAACGCAACCGACAGCCACGGCAACTGCGACTTGCGAATCCCTTGTACTCGTCGCCAAGGTAACCCAACAATTATGGTTGTACCGGTACAACAAAGTTCATGGCTGGAAGGGGATGATCCATCCGATAATAAAGAAGCAACATCGAGATCTATTTCTTGCGAGATTAGTTGATTTTACATGTGAATTTGGTGTCCACAGTATCGATATAAAACAGTTTATAAACGATAAATTCTAAAAGTTATTTTCCAATTTAATTTTTTATTTATTTCCTGTGAAAATATTGTACGTCAGTGTACTTAAAGAAATAAATGTAGCTCCTGCGTTTTGAGATTAATTCTGGCAATATACTTCTAAATTATTATTGATTCGTGAGAATGATATCCGAGAAACAAAATGGCGCTGCGTATTTAGCTTATTTTCTCTGTTTACGGTGAACACTTTCCGCGACCAGTCGTAACTCGTTGTCGATTGAACGCCAATTGTTTTTTTTTTGTTATGTAACGAACGATTGTCGCGAACATAAATATTGCGCGAGACACGGATTGCATGTTAAATAACATATTGCAATCCCAAAGTTTAATTTCATTAAGTCCAGGACCGGAGGGTGTCCATGAAATATTCAGAATGCCGTTCGTTTATTTTCAGAATGTTTCGCGACGGCTGAAATTGTTTAAAGTGCACCACAAAGAACCAATTGTTCCACACGTGATACAGTAAAATGATGTACAAGCGACGCCATATTGAGCCCCGTTAAAGTATTCACCGACTCGCCCCTGAATAGACGCCGCTATCATCACGCTTGCCCGGTAACAAGATCGAATTAATTGATAATTGGTCAACATTCAGTCCTTCGAGCTTCATTCCCGCCATTCTACTCGGGCGACACTCTGCATTATTCCATTTTGTTGAGGGGAAGTTACGACGCCGATGTAAAAAGGAGCAATGGCGTCACGTGGAGCACTAAGCCGGACGCATAATTTCATTTGCAGAATTCTTTCGCAAAGCGGACTGGATATTAGATCGCGCGGACTCTTAAAGAACCGGGAGAGAATCGTGTTATTTTTTAATTAGCCCCGGTTTTTAATAAGCTGATAATATAAGTTTCGTTCGGAACGCTTCTCAGCACCGTCTCGGAATTTACGGGAGGCTACTGCAGAACGAGAATCGGCTTCAATTTTTAATTAACGTGCCCCCTTTGGAAGTATTTTTATATTGTGCAATTTTAGCTTTGAGTAGTACGATTTTTATATTTTTTTTTTTTGTATTGAAAACCTGTTTCTTTCGAAGATGGTTGTATTTATGCAGAATAAACACTTTCTAAGAGAATCGTAAGGGACAGGGATTAAAGATAAAAATGTGCTGCTTTTTTAAATAATTCTAATAAGCCGGAAACAAAGTGATAGTGATCTTAAATTCTTCTGGCCTCACAGTTTTGTATTTTACAGAGTCTAGTGACAAAACGGAAGACGAAACAGAGAATTTTAGCATAATAAATTATACAGTGGAAAAACCAAGGATGCAATTTTGGAAGATCTAAGAAAAAAAAAGGAATAGGAGGAAAGAAATTGTGCCAGACATAATTTTGGCTTCACAGTTTTGTATTTTACAGAGTTTAGTGACAAAACGGAAGACGAAATAGAGAACTTTAGCATAATAAATTAGACAGTGGAAAAGCCAAGGATGCAATTTTGAAAGACCCAAGAGAAAAAAAGGAATAGAAGGAAAGAAATTGTGCCAAATCTAATTATGGCCTCACAGTTTTGTATTTTACAGAGTCTAGTGACAAAACGGAAGACGAAATAGAGAACTTTAGCATAATAAATTAGACAGTGGAAAAGCCAAGGATGCAATTTTGAAAGACCCAAGAGAAAAAAAGGAATAGAAGGAAAGAAATTGTGCCAAATTTAATTATGGCCTCACAGTTTTGTATTTTACAGAGTCTAGTGACAAAACGGAAGACGAAATAGAGAACTTTAGCATAATAAATTAGACAGTGGAAAAGCCAAGGATGCAATTTTGAAAGACCCAAGAGAAAAAAAGGAATAGAAGGAAAGAAATTGTGCCAAATCTAATTATGGCCTCACAGTTTTGTATTTTACAGAGTCTAGTGACAAAACGGAAGACAAAATAGAGAACTTTAGTATAATAAATTAGACAGTGGAAAAGCCAAGGATGCAATTTTGAAAGACCCAAGAGAAAAAAAGGAATAGAAGGAAAGAAATTGTGCCAAATTTAATTATGGCCTCACAGTTTTGTATTTTACAGAGTCTAGTGACAAAACGGAAGACGAAATAGAGAACTTTAGCATAATAAATTAGACAGTGGAAAAACCAAGGATGCAATTTTGGAAGACCCAAGAGAAAAGAAAATAGAAGGGAAGAAATTGTGTCAGATAGACTGCAGACGTTCAGGCTATTAAAACGCACCAAAACGTTTAGTAAGCGTGCAGACAATACAGTAGAATTATGCAGGGTGTATATGGAGGTGCATTCAGGCAGTCCCTTTCTTCAATCGCTTTTGCAGTGCAGAGGACTATAAAGAAATTGCACCGAAAATAAAAAAACATGAGGATTGTCTTCTTCATCCATCCAGGGTCGTAAAACTCGGGTTCTACCATTCGTTTTATTTGTTACGTAGAATCACCGCCAGAGGCATCTACATACAGTCGAATACCCTCCACATATATATATAAAAATATATATATATACATACTGGGTGTCCCACCGGATTTTCATACCTGATCATTTTCGACTGAAATAAGATTTAACCTTTAGTTCACAGAAAAAATTCGATTTCTCAGACATTTCTCACAGTTTCTTTTATTCCATGTTAGAGCAAAATAAGTTTCGCAAAAAGTTACGGTCTTTCTAAAAGTCACTACGTAGACCCATCTTCCGGACACCGGTTGTGCTCGAAGAAAATGCAAAGAACAGAAAATCGATTTCAAAATTGAAATCCTGACTCCCTCGAGCGAAACTTCCAACAGCCTGTCCCACCAGATTTTTCTATGAAATAGAAATATATTTAAGCTGTAGTTCACAGAAAAAAATTCAATTTCTCAGATTATTTTACGGTTTGTTTTATTCGATGTCAAAGCAAGATAAGTTTCGCAAGAAAGTTACGTTCTTTCTAAAAGTTAGGACATAGGCCCATCTACCGGACACCGGTTGTGCTCGAAGAAAATGCAAAGAACAGAAAATCGATTTCAAAATTGAAACCCTGACTCCCTCGAGCGAAACTTCCAACAGCCTGTCCCACCAGATTTTTATTCTTCAGTTCACAGAAAAAATTTAATTTCTCAGATTATTTTACGGTTTGTTTTATTCGATGTTATAGCAAGATCAGTTTCGCAAAAAGTTATGTTCTTTTTAAACTTTACGACATAGGCCCATCTTCCGGACACCGGTTGTGCTCGAAGAAAATGCAAATAACAGAAAATCGATTTCAAAATTGAAACCCTGAGCCCTTACTCCCTCGAGTGAAACTTCCAACAGCCTGCCCCACCAGATTTTCATATCTAATAATTTTCAACTGAAATAGATTTAACCTTCAGTTCACAGAAAAATTCTATTTCTCAGACATTTCTCACAGTTTCTTTTATTCCATTGTAGGAAATTAATGATAATGTGATTGTTTGGAATGACTGCGGGCGCGTTTGCATTCAGTATGTATGTGTGTATGTGTGTGCTCGCGCGTCGCGGAAAAGATTGTAACAGCTCGGTGACAAAAGTACACCGAGAAGACTCGTGTGTTTTATCGTTGCCAGGAGAATTGTTTTATAAAGAAACGAATCATGTTAATTAGTTACCAGTGAACCGGCGACCCAGACACACGGTATCCACACACGCCTGAATCTTCTTGTACAATCAAATAAATATAGTTTATAGGAGTTGGAGATTATCCTGACTATTGAATTCCCTCCTTCCCCTATAAAATGTTAAAGCAAAATAAGTTATCGCAAAAAGTTACGTTCTCTCTAAAAGTCACATAGGCCCGTCTTCCGGACACCGGTTGTGCTCGAAGAAAATGCAAAGAACAGAAAATCGATTTCAAAATTGAAACCCTGAGCCCTTACTCCCTCGAGCGAAACTTCCAACAGCCTGCCCCACCAGATTTTCATATCTAATAATTTTCTACTGAAATAACCTTCAGTTCACAGAAAAATTCTATTTCTCAGACATTTCTCACAGTTTCTTTTATTCCATGTTAAAGCAAAATAAGTTTCGCAAAAAGTTACGGTCTTTCTAAAAGTCACATAGGCCCGTCTTCCGGACACCGGTTGTGCACGAAGAAAATGCGCAGAACGGAAAATCGATCTGAAAATTGAAAACCGGAGCCCTTACTCCCTCGAGCGAAACTTCCAACACCCTGTCTCGGCGATTCGCATGGAATTAGCCTAGTTCACAGGGACTCGCAATTGACGCAACTCGAGGGGCCCCGAGGTCTGGAGAGGTCGGCAAGAGTGGCGGGATCGAGTACAATGTTGTACCGAGAAGATTGACCCGTCACTCGGAAACGTGCTCGGTCGTATAATCCGATTATTTTCCTGGGTGCTCGATCGTTCGGTTTCCGGCAATCGCCGTGAAATTTCGTCGGGCCGACGACGTCCAGCGGAATATTCCCCGCGTTGTGCAACGCCCGGATATTTAACTGCGAGCTCGATCGAACCGGATCGCAACGACTGCTGCGACAGCCGTATTGCCTCGCTGTAAGCGCCAACAGGAGGAAATAACAATTAAACGAAAAATAGAACAGCGGCCAACGGCCGATTCGTATGACAGATTTCGTACAGTCGGGAACAGACGGATGGCTTTCCCCTCCCCACGTTTCTTTGCGTTTCCGTACGATAGCAGGTCAATTATAATGAATTCTCGATATATGTCATCAACACCGGCCCTCCCAGCGACATTTATCGAGCAGATGACATACCCTTGTTATGTTTACACAAGCCTCTCGAGTATTGGTAACTACCATAAGTATACCCCGCAATAGTGAGGATAATTCCGCGACGTTTATCGTCGAGTCCTCGGCGACATATACAGAGAAATCACTGTATATTGTACAAGAACACTTGGCGAGTTTACACGTTGACTGCAATGTCACACATATGTCTGTGACGGAATTGTTTGTCCAGGTTTTGAAATTAATTTTCATGTTAATATATTCTTAACACCAAGTTTGATTAGGATCTTTAAAATTCGAGAAAGTTGGAGGACTACTCAATATCACACGTTTAATTTCTTTCAATTTTTATTTCATTAAAAAACTTACTTTGATTTTATGGAAGTTTTGTGGTTTTCGGTTTGGCGGTCAAAGTGTCAAGGAATGTTATTGCAGAAAAGACTTAAAAAAAGAATTAAAAAATGGAAGGAGGCTGTGGAAAATGTTGAATATCCCATTTTTTGAAACTTTTCGCGTCTTTTTGACTCCGACTGTATCTCCGAGCATAATTGGAGGAGTTGGATCGTCCTCGGCAACGTGAGACGCGACGATGAAGTCATGCTGGGGAAATCCGAGCGAATCTAGCCGGCAAATTAGTTGTAAACTTGTATGGGAATACTGTGTCCGACGAATTTCGACAGCTTGCGTAAGACGTCGTTTATGATGGTGCGCGTCGGAGAAAATTTCCGTGTTTTATGCAAATGCAGCATCCGAAGCGAGGTTGACGGAACAGGTTTGATAGTTACGGTTTAACGTGTTCACAGTTAGAGTATCGGTGCTCGAACACCGAGAAAGTCAGTTGCTTCCTATAAGCAACAACAACTAGCTTTTATCAGTTCTGGGAAGTAAGATTGTGTAAATAGTTTGTCTATTGTGTTATTACTAAACTACGAATTTTTATGCATTTATGACGAAAATTAGTAGATGAAATTTGAAGTAGCTCGAATAATTAGAAAAATGTATTATTTTCGATCTTCTAAATGTAACAAGAAAGAAAATAAATTTCCGTTTGATTTCAGTTCTGTGCAATCCGGGAAAAAATTTTATTTTGCATAAAGATCAGCAGTCTGGTTATTACCAATAACGTTGTAAAATAAATTTTATTGACAGAGCTCGTCGTCTTTAATTATGTATTCATTGGAAAAATGATTGTATTATAGAAACAACAGATTGTAGATGCTACATATACATCTGTCCCCAGATATTGTACATAATTAGTAACAACGAATTAATTAGTCATTACCTGAATGAGGATACTGAACATTTCACTGCGAAAGAGATCTCGGAAGGAGTGCAGGACGTAACGAGGTTACGATACAAATTGCTTAAATTTCCAACCGTTCTGCGATCAAAGAGTTGACTGCTATTAGCTCATACTAATTGTCGTAATTTGATGAGATGCAAATTGCTCGTACTTACATGGAAAGTCATCCGTACCGAAAATGTCGATTTTAATGAGAATTCCTCAACCCTGATGAGGTGCACAGTGTGTTCTTGCAATGAAAAGTCACTTTCGTTCGTTAAAGTACTTAATGACTGCCTGCAAGATATTCTCAACTATAGAGGAGTGAACTCCTAATTTTGCTGAGCTAATAGTTTCTAAGAATATCAGTCCTAAAAGTGGGCTTAAATTAGCATTTAATTACTGGAAATGTAGACGAAAGCCTCTACAAGTTCATTTTCTACACTGGACAGCTAATTAAGTGCAATTTTGTAACGGTGCAGGATAGAGAACACCGATTTCTGTTTCTTTGAGCTCCAATTCACGAGACCACCTGTTAGCACAACGAAAGTGGCCAAACATAATTTCCCGTTATGTCCCTTTCTAAATCGGAGACCGCGCGTACAGTTAAATTCTTTTTCGTACTGAATTCTATAACCTCTAAACGAAGTTTAGAGTTTTGTGCAAATTTCCGAATTTTTCAAAATTCTTATAGCGCTTCGAGACTATCCAATTTTTTTCAATTCATAAATGAATCAAATTCGCAACCCCTTGATACCATTCGACGTGCCTTATCTCAGCGAATGACATATACGGTAAATGGGCATAGTGAACGAGCGACATCACCGATTAATTATCTGCGCGTGCACGGTCACGCCTTTCATTTTATTTTATCCGTTCGCAGTTTCGCCTTTTCATGGCTTTTGGCGACACCCCATTGGCCCAGCCATTAATCAGATATCTGTCACACTAACTTTATTCGGTGACGGGCCGATTCAAATCATTCACTTTGAATTCGTATTTTAATATCGACTCTACGTTGAGGTTATGGCGAAATTATTACCAACGCCACTGCGCCGCCATCTTTGTATCTTTCAGCGTCCGTCGCTTTGTTTGCCGTCAAATCCATTCGCCTATAGTTACCAGCCGTCATTAATTTGTATCGGTGATTCGAGGCAGCTTTACTTCAATTACACGTTACAACAGAACCGTTATCGGCAACGCATGAAACTGAAATTAGGTTCGCTCTCAATTACGCTACGTACATTGCTCGCCAGGGTCCTAGCACCGTTTGTTGTTTTATCATTTAATTCGACTTGATTTTATGTTGCGCCCGACGATCGTACAAACGTCATTACGCGCGCCGTTATTCGATCACGCGAATTCTGTTATTACCAGAAATTAAACTCATCCGTGTCTATTTGAAATCGTAACTGACGTTCGCGCCCTCATTATCATCTGACGTGCCATAATCCCGCGGGACGAATCTGTTTTCGGTTATCTTTGGATTCGGCGGTTTATCTTCGTCCCTCGAGCATTTAGCTTTTATAGCGAATATTTTTGACAATTCATAATATTAATCTGATTTCGATTCTTCTAACAAAAATGAGTAGATATCTATGGAAAATTCGAAATTTCATGGCTTATTTAATAAGAGTCAGGATGAGAATCAAGTTCGGTTTGTCGACTAGAAAATTTCTTACGGTGTAACAATGAGGTGTTGTTGACGAATCTGTTTTCGGTTATCTTCGGATTCGGCTGTTTATCTTCGTCCCTCGAGCATTTAGTTTTCAGCAGACAAAAAAGCGAATATTTTTGACAATTCGTAATGTTAATCTGATTTCTATTCTTCTAACAAAAGTGAGTAGATATCTATGCAAAATTCGAAATTTCATGGCTTATTTAGTAAGAGTCAGGATGAGAATCAAGTTCGGTTTGTCGACTAGAAAATTTCTTACGGTAACAATGAGGTGTTGTTGACGAATCTGTTTTCGGTTATCTTCGGATTCGGCTGTTTATCTTCGTCCCTCGAGCATTTAGTTTTTAGCAGACAAAAAAGCGAATATTTTTGACAATTCGTAATGTTAATCTGATTTCGATTCTTCTAACAAAAATGAGTAGATATCTATGCAAAATTCGAAATTTCATGGCTTATTTAATAAGAGTCAGGATGAGAATCAAGTTCGGTTTGTCGACTAGAAAATTTCTTATTGTGTAACAATGAGATGTTGTTGATGTTTGTTGTTGTGTACGCGGATCTGTATTTTTCAAATGTGATCAATTGTGAACGAGATCATTGAAACCGTGACGGATCTTCCAGCTGCTCGCTGGCTCGGACCGTTTGGCCGTTGAAAAGTCGATAGTAATTAGTCGCGCAGCAGTTAGTCGCTTTGCATGCGCGCCTAAGGCGCACAGATTTAAATTGCTCAATTGATTTTTGTGTCATGTTGCGCAAACGAGCGACCCATTTGCCGCCGCTTGGACGGCAATGCCGCCGCGCGATACGTGTCTCGAATCGTGCGCGTGTCGTCGCAGACAGGTACGTTAATCGCACGACGCGAACATTGTACGCATATTGTGCGATCAATGAACAAAGTGCATAACAATTCCTCGCTTAACGCAGCAGTTGCATAAGCATTTCAACCGATTCGAAGCGGAGCATCAATCGATCACTCCGATTGTTCTCAATTTCTCTGTAATATCGTAACTCGCCGTGTCCATTTTTTTACCATTTTTGGCCAACGTTGAAATCCATTTGCCTGTTCGAACGATCTAGGATGGGGGACCCAATTACCGTGGGGGCACCAATCAGTGTGCCTATATTAATTACACTTATTCTGAAAGCACAATATTAAAGAAGAGACATTCAATTTGTTTCATTCACATTCACACTATTTGAAGCAACATAACTTTTAAAAATTAGATCAAATGTCTTGAATGTTATTGAGAAGTTAGAGGGGTTAGTTTATTAGACAAGGTGTGAAAAATTTTTGAAAAAAGTTTGAATTGGTCGGAATTGAAAAAGAAATAGTAAAAGTTGGTTTTTTCAGCTTTTTCGTCTGAACCTGTATTGAAAATTGAAAAAATGTGTTCGAATAATTTATATCCATGCTGAAAATTTCGTCGATGTTGGTTAATTCGTTTACGAGTTATAAAGGTGCGATTTTAAGTCGGAAATTGTGAAAAATGGCGATTTTTCCACTTTTAAGCGTTTATAACTCGTAAACGAATTAACAAATATCGGTGAAATTTTCAGCATGGATATAACTTGTTCGAGCGAATCAAATGCATCCATTAAATTTTCAATACAGGCTCAGATGAAAAAGCTGAAAAAAACCAACTTTTTTACACCTCGTGTAATAAACTAATCCTTCGAATTTCTCAATAACATTCGAGTCATTTTTCAAGTCACTCAGTTTTGCTCGTTACTGTATGTTACACCATACGTCTTTTTGAAGAAAATTTTAAAGTAGAAATAAGTATAATAGGGGCAGCAGTTAGTATAGGCACAGTAGTTGGTACCCCCACGGTAATTGGGTCCCCTACCCTAAGAAATATTCCAGCAAATATTTTTCGTTTAACTGAGTAATCATTCTACCATTTTTCAATAATTCTTCCACTTTACATCGACAGCAACGAAATTTGTGTCATTTCAATTTTGTGTAGAATTAAAAAATCGCAGATTAAAAGGTCGAGGGGTCAGTTCGACGGATTCTGCGAATTATTTCAATGTGTTTTTTGTTACAGTTTAACATTTCGCAAAACACGTTTCCGAAACAGCGCGGCTGAGTCCGAAAGTTTGACAATGCCAGTGCGGAAATTAATAGCATACTCGAGTGCGTGCAGATCAGAGTGCTTGCGGCTCACGCTAAAGGCCGATCACTGCATCATCATGCCACATAGTTGTCTGCCTCGTGCCCTTACGTTACGCGTATAGTCCTCTCCAGAGGCATTATATGTATAGTACGTGTTATCCTGTATGGCCCCGGCATAGCCGATTAATCGTAATTACTCGATACACATCCGAAAACGGTACACCCGGTACAACTTTACATCAAAATCATTTTCAAAATTATTCAGAAAACAAAATCATTTCTATGACTGTAACATTTACGTAAATTGTTGTTCTTACGCTACTCTATGACGGAAAGTTAAAAACAATCAAGAGGCAACGCAAGGGGTTCTCATAGGTTTTTCAGAAGTATTATAATATTGTTTAGGATAATATTTTACCAATTGTTGCTTTACACTTTAACCAGTTAAGCAACGAATTGTTAATTTCTTATCGGATAAAAACGTAATTCTTTCTCATACTGCTTTACTTTGTAAAATTTATAATAGCGGCATTTGACATGTATTTCTAAAATTAAACTCCGCGGTTAAATCAACAAAATCAATTTATAATTTTAAAGAATGTCTCGCGTCACGGATGGCATTGATCATGTCACGGCACGTGAGTATAGTAAATGGGCGAGCGTTCACCCCGAGGAATGTGTAAATGTGCGGAGGGTTAATTTCGCAAAAATCCCATTGATTCGGAATTTCTAGATTAGCGAAATGGATGGGCAGGCAGTAACAATGCTAACTCAGACGCGCGTATGCAAAGTAGAGCATTAGCATGATGCAGCAGAACAGTAGGTACGTCTGTGCGCCCCTCGGCAACGTGTCTCGTTGCAGTTTCTCGCTCGCTGCCAATGCATCCTCCTGTTCTCGAGTATTATTAATGACACCGTTACAGAGGGCAAACTACACGCACGTAACATTGTCCGTTTACAGAGTAGTGTAGCCGTTGAGGCCAGTATGGCACGTCGAAAAAGGGGAGAAGGCAGGGCTAACACGATTCATAGTTCTTCAAGGACCAATGGCGGTCTAGGACCATGGTCGAAGCTCGCCTTACGCCGCGAACAATTATTTTCCAAGGGAGAACAATATTCTACAGTGGAGCCTCCATTGTATATTCGCGAACCAATCGGGGAACGAAATTCTTCGCATAACAGAATTTTCGTTTAATGGAATAAACACATGGCAGTAGGGTTTCTCGATTATTCACAATTTTTTAAAAAATTTAAACTAACCAATCCTCGCTCATTCTCCAAATTTGTTGATTTTATCACATTTTCTTTCGAAATTGTTAACACTATTTGCTTCCGATTGGCCACATCACTCATAAAACTGATTCTCCATTGATTAACCCTTTGTAAAAGTTGTTTTTTTTAGCTTTTGTAAATTATATGCATGCTGAAAATTTCATCGATATTGATTAATTCGTTTGCGAGTTATAAACGTTTAAAAGTGCGATTTTAAGTCGAAAATCGTGGAAAATGGCAATTTTTCCACTTTTAAGCGTTTGTAACAAAAAATCTGAAGAAACCAGCTTTTACCATTTTTTTGCGACTCCGACCAATTCAAATTTTTTGTCAAAAATTGTTTACACCTCGTCTAATAAACTAATCCTTCTAACTTCTCAATAACATTCAAGTCTTTTGATCTAATTTTGAAAAAGTTATGACGCTTCAAATATATAAATAAGTTTGCGTAAATCGGATCAGTTTCATGCGAATAAAATGAAAATATTCTAAGACGGAAGAAGAGTTTAGTTTTAGAACGAAAATGGCGCCGAGCGCGAAGGGCTAATTTTAATATGGCGGAAACAATAGATCGAGGTTAATCAATTTTGTCGAGGAATTTCTCATATTCCAGATTTCATTTGTTGAACCTGTATGCAGGTGTACACTCGCGTACACGCGGTATTGTGTAAGTTCATATAATAGAACGTTCACACAATGGAGGTTCTCCTGTGGGCACGGTAGCTAAATTATGATTATCGACGTCATATAATTGATTGAACTTCCTGCAACCGCTTCTCATCTTTCACCACTTCAATCAAGCTCCACCCACTAATTCTGGATAGTCCTTCTTGCACAAATTCCCCTCGAGCTCTCTCTTTCCGTCGGTTTTCCGCGATTCCTCTCGCCGATTTTCATTGGCTCGTGCCGACGATTCTTCCTGGCTGCTCTCGCAAACTTGAAGAACAGTCGAGGATCTCAGGGGCGAGCCACTTTCGGCGTGCGAAAAACTCACGGAATTCTTTTGCAAGTACTTTCCCCGCAACGCAACGAAATCGGGGAAAAATTCGGTGTACAGCTTTCGTCGTCCCAATCCCGGGAAATGATCCTGCATTTTCGTTTTTCTCTTTCCCGCCAAATGGTAAATTACAATCCCCACGTTAGAGAAGTAAGTAACATATTTTTAGCGAAACACGTAGTATTTTTAAAAACTGTTTTACGTTCGTATACTTTTCGTCGACCGTCAGGTATATTTCATATGAAAAATGTTTTTCATCGGTGAAGAAACCGTCGGGAAAGGCTTCTTCCTCTGTTCTCTCGTCAAGTATGCTAATCGGAATGACTTAGGATATTGCTCTTTTTGCGGCAGCAATTACTGCAACTGTCCGTTATAAACCAACCGTTTTGCTTCTTTCTACGGACATGGAATGCATGAGCTATGCGTACAGAAACATCGCGAGCATATTACGACGATTCCTGGAAATACAGGCATTTGCGTATTAATTTATGGTGATTCGAATCAAAGGCAACACCTGGCAACTCGTCAAGGATCAGGTTTAACAAAAACCTGTAAATGTAATGAAAGCCTGTTTCGCCTAACAGGTTTCAAGCGTAACGAAAACCTAGTTGATCGGCAGACGTGGTAGAAAATGGAACGTCCGTGATGATCTCTGTTTTTCTTCGAGTTATAAAAATCCGTATAAATTAACTCGAGACACTCTGCTATCTTTACAGGACCGCGTGAAAAACTTTATAAAATCTAACCGAAGAAATCTGAACCCAATGTTGCTAATAATGTATTAATCGAGACACTAT
>CM052140.1:16002962-16055070 GCA_028454255.1 Halictus ligatus
AGAATAAAACAGTGACGCTAATTTTTCTATATTCATCTAAAATTACACAAATAACAAAGATATAAGTGATCGTAAAGAAAAGAAAAATTGAGTCGTCTCTTTCAAAACATAATTGCACATACGAAAAGTCATCTTTCTATCATAACTTTATATAGACCGTTTCTTACAAAGTATATACTTTGCATTTCCAATATATTTTGTAACAGAATAAATAATATTGCACAACGAACGCAAAGAACAACTCCAAGGTACATGGTAGGCGCCGGACGGATTATCTCACCCGAAACAAGTAATTGTTGTAGGTACTGCAACATATAGAATATAAGGGAAAGTTGAACCGAAAAACTATTTATTCGAATTCTCTCGTAATGAGATTAGACCATTCATAACGTATTATAAATTTATTTTGATATAGAGTTCTCTCGCAACGCGAATAGTAAAGCGGTGCAAGCTTCGGGCCGATATATCGGCTCTGGCGCTCTTCGCCGGTGCAGCAATGGCGGATATATCGGCCTCCGGCACTAAAATGGTTAACGCAACGAATATAAATTTCCGCTCGACTCGATCGCTGCCGTTCCGAACGAACGAATCGGGAATGTTTGCAGAGGATTCGCGCGAGTGTGGCGATTCGAACGACAACTGCGAACGACATTCGAGCTAACAGACACGCGTTTTCTCATGGCAGGATAGGACTTCGACATCGAAACGCTTCAAGATGAAAGGTCTCGCGCTGTTATCACTGATAACGCTGTGGTCGGTCAGCTGGACCGGCACAGAGGCAATAGATAGGCTTCCTGGCACTGTTGTTCCCGAAGTGTACAACATCCACGTGGAACCAATTTTCGAGGATTACACGTTCAAGGGAAACGTTACAATTGAAATCCGTGCGGTTGAGGATACTAAAATGATATTTTTACATCAAAAAAGTTTAAAAATAAAGAATGTTACTCTGCGAGGAGTCGTCCAACAATGGGACACCCTTAATGAGGCAGAATTGCTGATCATCGTTGTCGACCAGGCACTCAAGGCAGGAGAAAAGTACAATCTCACCATTGTGTACGAAGGTGTTTTAGGCACCACGAAGTACGGATTCTACAGAACCAGATATTTCGATGGTACAGAACACAAGTAAGTATGCGATACCACACTTTGTATAGCGATAATCCTTCAATGTTCTGCACGAGTATGGAATGAACAATTATTTTAAATAGAATCTTGAAAAATTTTCAATTCTTTCTGAAGGATTATAGGAACATCAGGACCATTGAAATTACAAGGAACATCCGAAATGTTACAGGTACATAGCCTTGACACACTTTCAGCCATCCGGAGCGCGGCGAGCATTCCCATGCTGGGACGAACCCAATTTTAAAGCTGTTTTCGATATATCGATCACGCATTTGAACAACTACACGGATGTGCTCTCGAATATGCCAATAACCAACCAGAAGACCAGTGGCGATACCACGACAACCTATTTCGATCGTACCATGAAGATGTCCACTTACTTGGTCGCGTTCATTGTCTCCGATTTCGCCTATGTACCGCATGACGACGACAGGATCAGAGTTTACACGAAACCGAACTCGGTCATTCACACGGACTTCGCGTGGAACTTCAGCGAGAAAGCGCTGAAAGTGATGGACGAGTACACCGGAGTGTCGTACTTCAAATACATGCCGAAGATCTATCATGTCGCCGTAGTAGACCTGTATCCTAGTGCCATGGAGAACTGGGGCCTTGTGACCTTCAAGTAATTATCTCTTGCTTGCCGTAAACCATGTTGCTTCGGAGCGTTCATAGTTTTTCTATTCCTAACGCACAATTCGATTCGTTCAATTCAGTCGCCGGAAGTTGTACATTTAAACGACAATCTAAGTATTCTCGGTCAAACGAAGAGTTAACGTTTCGCAACGTTTTCTAAAACAATATCTTATAATGGCGCATCGCACGTCTTTAAATCATTCGTTCTCTCATCGTCTCATTTTTGTGTTAAAGGGAAAAGAAGCTTTTGTACAAGGCTGGCATCACTTCGTCCGAGCGGAAAGAGAACATAGCGAGAACCATTGCCCACGAAATCGCTCACCAATGGTTCGGGAATCTGGTCAGCCCCGAATGGTGGGACTACGTCTGGCTGAACGAAGGATTCGCCTACTACTTCGAGGTGTACATCCTCGACAAAGTAGGTGCAACCTTTTGTTTTCTACAATTATGTCGTACGCGTGAAAATAAGTAAACGTTTCTAAGCGTTCGGTACAAGTAAACGTAAATATTAGTCGTTACCCAAATATTTTAATATTTTGATCGCTACTTTGGCCCTACTTTCACAGTGCATTTTATCGGAAATTAATAATGAACCTCGTAGCCGTAATAAAATTCGATTCGATCGTGTTCCGCGTTTGAACGACCGCGAATTTATTCGTTTCGTCGAGCATTCGTTCCTTCGGTCGAACAATAACAACGACAATAACAATGTTTTCTCACAGATCGAGCCAACATGGCGGGTAAGGGATATGTTTACTGTGGATTCAATACAAGCGACCTCGTTCGTCACTGACGAGAAAATAAACACGCTTCCCATAAGCCGACATCTGGCCACTAAGAATGAACTTATGTCTGTGTTCGACAGTGTTTCGTATGTTAAAGGTAAAGCACCTAATTCATTTGTCCCAGTTAATATTCCATACGTGACAGAATTTATTGAATCTTTTATCGAGACTACTTAAAAACCCAAAGGTCACTGGTTAGGATACCTCAGCGCTATTACAGTAGTCTCTTCGTAACTGTCGGAGCGTGCTCCGCCGTAACTGTCCAAACTGTATCCCTACCACTGGACGGGATCCCCCTTGGAACTGTTCTCGCGATAAATAGTATCGATGAGGTTTACTTTAAAAGATCCTAAAGCACTTTCCCAATTTTTGATTTATTTGTTTATTATGAAACTTTTACCATTGTAACCGTCTCGTTATTCCCATTAAGACCGCACCGAACACCACATAATTACACCGTACGTTTTCATACGATCCTACAAGTAAGAAACAGTTATGTTACACACAAATATGCCGCATAATCTCAACAACAACGCGCAGAAAGTAACGAACAACCAGGCTAAAAATTGATGTGCATCGAATTTTTCAGCTGCATGCATCATTCGCATGTTCGCCCACATTCTGACAGAAGAGGTCTTCCGCAATGGCTTGAAAACTTATTTGGAACAATAGTGAGTGTCGTAAACAGCGAATTTGAAGAGCGCGATCATTTGATACTGATTTCACGACTGGACTGAGGATCCTTGCGCGAAACAAAGATATCCGCGTCAGTTGCAAGAAATAAGAACCGAATAGATCGTTCCTTCTTCCACCAGTAGTTTTAACGATATTAGAAATAATATGAAATTATACATGGTGATATTGTTTACAGTAAATTCAGCGTCGCCAATTCCACCGGCCTGCTGAACCTCCTTCACGATGCTTATGGGCACGAGAAGACCTTCGGCGGTCGAAATTTCGTTCAAGTTGCTAACGATTGGATTTCGCTACCGGGATTCCCCCTGGTGACCGTGACCAGGGTCGCCCCTGGAAACTACACTCTGAGCCAGGAACGATTCACAGCTGAGGGAAAATATTACGACAGGACGAGGTGGTGGATACCGATTACGTACGCAACGAACACTGATATGGATTTCGCCAACACCACGGTGACGCATTGGCTGACATCGAGAAATCTAACAATCGTCGAACCGGATGCGGTATGGATTGTGGTGAACAAGCAACAACTGGGTACGTACTGTGCGCGCCGCGCAAGAATTCTCGCGAAAGGGATGCCGGGCTGATTGGTCGGAGTGGAAAGGCCACGCCTCTAGCTGTTCCATTGGTTAAGGCGCACGCTATGTAGCGCGAGACGTCGAAGCCTGAGCGTTCGCCTAATGCAGCGTCAACGGTGGGGATTGGTGGAGCGAGCGAGTGCCCCCTTTGACCTTGAGCCCTCGCACGAAACTCCTTGCGAGTCCGGGATTATTAGGCCGCCGATTTTATGCCCTCGCGTCGAAAATTAGTTGATATGGCTCGCAACGGTAAAAAATTGTAATAACACGGCTACGCTATCTTCTACTCGTTAAAATGATTAGAAGAAGAAACGAGTTCCATGATTTGTCGAACGTTCTCATTTTCCACGAAGATCCACAGTCTGCCATCCCTCGAATGACGAATAAACGAGTTCATGTCCATTCTTACCGTCAGTTGATGTTCTATCGAGACGTATTCCATTGAAGATTGAAGATTCCTGTTCTATTGACCTATTCTGTCGAATGAACCTATTCTATTGAAGATTCCAGCAGCAACGAACTTGCTATGTTGCAGGTTACTACCGTGTAAATTACGACCAAGAGACGTGGCGTAATATATCGAGTGCCCTGAGGAGCGACCGTCATCAAATTCATCCGATAAACCGTGCTCAACTGTTAGACGACGTTTTCACGATGGCCGGCAACACTATCATCGATTATGAGACCGCGCTGAACCTTTCGTTGTACCTGAATCAGGAAACTGATTACATACCGTGGATGACCGCCTTCAAAAAACTGGATACCCTGCGCATCATGATATTGAGAAATCTGGGGACCCAAAATTATCCTCTTTTCAAGGTACGAATTCGTGTCAACTATCGAATGTTTTTTTTTTTGGAATACCTGCAACATTGTGCAGTCGTGCCAAAATGAATCTTACATCGAACAAAGTTCACTGAACCCTAGGTAACTAACTGTAAGCTTTTGTTAGTGCTTTTTATCTTGTGACGTGGTTGTTGATCCATTTCGGTTGTAAATTAAAAAACAAACGTTCAATAATATTCTGATAGAGTTATGGAGGTGTTGCGGTTTTTAGTAGCAGTTTCTTTTCTTTTTTATCAAATTTTCGGTGGAACGATTATATTGGTTTTGAACTAGTTTGCTAAATTCGATTGCTCGGACCTCAGAACGATACGTTTTGTACACCTTTTCAGGATTACATCAGATACCTACTGCAAGGCCTGACGTCAGAAATCGGTTATGAGGATTCTACGCTGGACGTTCGCCCGAAGAAAGTTCTGAGAGCGCAGGCGATGAATTGGGCTTGCCTAGCGGACGTTCCAGAATGCTTGGATACTGCTGAGAGACACTTCAACGCATGGCTCAACGATCCGCATTATAAGTGAGTTTTGAACGAACAGTAGAAGTATGATCGATATATTAATTTTCTTTCGTTGATTAACTCCTGCAAGGAAACCTTCGAATTCGCTTCTCCTTGCGATAAAACACGTCCACAGTAATATACAGTAACGAGCAAAACTGAGTCTACGCTATTTGAAGCAACAAAACTTTTTGAAAATTAATATAAGTTACATAGATTATAATAATATAAGTTTGAATGATTAGTTTATTAGACGAGGTGTAAAAAATTTTTTAAAGAAGTTCGAATTGGTCGGAATCGCGAAGGAAATGGTAAAAGTTGGTTTTTGTCAGCTTTTTTATCCGTGCCTGTATTGAAAATTGTAAAAGTATGTTCGATTCGCTTGAATAGATTATATCCATGCTGAAAATTTCATCGGTACTGGTTGATTCGAGTTATAAACGATTAAAAGTGCGATTTTAATCGCAATTTACTCGCAATTTACTCGAATATGTTGATGAAAGTCCCATACAAAGAAAAATGAAAAGTTAGGAAGTTTTGTTACTGGATTATGTCTTTCGAGCTTCGCAGCCCCTGAAAGGTCACGTAACGCGGTTGTGGGGCCAGTTCTGGGACTTTTATCGGCCAGATATCTCGGGCATACAAAGAGAAATTATGGTACATACTTACTCGAATGTTTGGCAGAATCGAACCAGATCTGCGGGACGCTATCATTTGCAACGGAGTGAGAACCGCTACCAAGGAGTCGTGGAAGCGAGCTCGAGAGATTTTGGAGAAAGGTCAATTCGTCTGGGTGGAGAAAGTTAATCCGCTCCAAGCTCTGGGTTGCTCTAATGATCCCGAGATTCTCAAAGAATTTCTGCTGAACGCCACGGAAGCGGACTCGCAGATAGAATTCTCAAGCGCGGTTAAAGGTGTCCTGTCTAATACCAATACGTCGGGCGTTGATATTGTTCTGGATGTGTTTGAGAATCACTTCGACCGGATCGTGAACATGTAAGTGAGAACGTCTAGCGGACACCGGCGTGCCTCAACCTACTAGACGCCATATTATTTCTTATCGTTTCAGGAGATATTTCGGAATCGATATGGTCTTCGCCATGCCGCATATTGCCTCAGCAATTGTGAACACCGATCAGTTGACCAAGGTACTGTGATTAATTGTCTTTCGTTTTCTCGATTTCTTCATGTCTTCGGTCGGGTACACTCTTTAAAAGATTAAGATTCGTGAAGATTGCTCGAAAATTCCTGTCTAGCCTACCCCCTTTGTCGGCATTGTTTATTGATCGGAATCGAAAGTAACGCAAAGCGATGAAATTTCAAATGAAAACATGCAAATTTTTGTTATTCTGAGGATGATTTAGCTAAGCATGCCACCGAAATTGTTTCATCGCTATATCCGCGTTCCAAGTTTCTTTATAAGTATATAAATATCAGTATGAATTAATTGTCTTCGCTTTTCTATCGACATACGAAGCTCGGGTTAAGTTTCTTTTCTTTATTGTAACACGTGAATTTTAACTGTAAGGGTGAATGGGGTAGTTAACTAATAGTTACTCGGATATTCTTTAAACGATTTTTATAGATACTGTTTGTGACTCGTTTTTTAACTGTTTTTTCGCAGCTGAGCCTTTTCGTCACCCAGACCAGAGCTCTTCCATCTGACACGCTGACAGGACTGCAAATGGCGAACTCTAATATTCTGTGGATCAGAGAATACGGAGATAGGATCGATAAGTGGCTAGCTCAGAATGAAGCGACCTTCACCTCCGCCGACACTTGTTTTGCAGATGAATGTTAGTTATACACGTGGTGCAAGTTTCCTTGAAAAAGACGACACGCCTCGAAAGATGTGAGAGAATCCGTTCTAACGGAAACTGGTCAAAATTTGTGGAAAATTACAATTTTTACAACTTTTAACCCCTTGCAGCTCGTGCGCATGTTAATCATACATATATCTAACGTAGATCTACAAAACGTATGTGTGAATGTTACAATTCCTTTTTTAATCGATTCTGGTCGTCATCTGGTCAACTAGTTCTATAATATCTAAGAATAAGTCAAAGTAAAAGTCTGGTTCGGTTTTAAGGAGGTTATACTGTTTTAAGTTATACTGTTATATTGTTATACTGTTATGCTGTTATACTGTTATACTGTTATTTGTTATACTGTTATACTGTTTGCGTTTGGAAGTTTTTGTTCGCAAAAGTGTTATATTTCAGTATTTAAAAATAATAGATATGGACAGGACACAAGCAGGATATTATATGCGAATGACTATTGTACGTACTTTTATATGAATTTTTATGAGCTAGTATCTTTAGTAATAGAACTATATGAATTAAACAATATGAATTATATAGAATTAAACGTAATCATAAACTATCCGAATGTATGCCTGCGAACTTTATTAAACGTTTGTCCAAACAATTAACAACGATGAACTTGAACTCATTTCGAAGCCCGAAACCTCTAATTTTGCAGACAATAATTCATTTTTGTCTGGGATATTGCAAACACTTTCAGAATCCACTTTATTCCTTTGTAAGGCATTTTCAGGATTATGGGAGTTACGATGAATCATAATAATGTAAACGAAATGTAAACTAGCCGCAAGATTCTGTTTATTGTAATACTATTAGCACTGTTTCATAGGAAGACGATAACAAAATTAGTTATTATATATTTTCAATAAATATTATATATAATGCATTCACACAGACATTTATATACAAACAGGCAAAACTTGTCTCTTACATTCTGACGATATATATATTACAATGATGGCATACATACTCGCTTCATTCCTAACACTCTTCACAAATACACAAATGATTGGTCTCGATCTAGTTAAGTGGTATCACCATTCGAAACACGACTACTATCAATCTTACAATTTTGGAGTAGAAGTCATTATGATTTCTAATTTCACGTTTAGTCGCTCTTGCAATAACATTTTGAGCACAAACCTTACATCTACGCTTGGAAAATTGTTCTAAAACTCGCTCCGAGTATGTTCCGAGAATTACAGTACTGTATACAATTTATTGCTAGAAGTGTATTTAGCGGATGAATACTATAAAGCGGAAAGCATAATTCACAAAATAATTAATACATCAATACTCCCGTCGTGCAGACAAATCGAAGCGCTTCGTCTTAAAGAATTACAGTTAAATTAGGTTTCCAATTCAATGCATGAAAATAACAATGTATTTTCGGCACGAGAAACTCGATTGAAAAGTAAATGCAATAACTCTCCGTCGATGGTGCCTGGGTCTGTTTTGACCGAGAGTATCAACACCGTCGTTAAATTACTCGCTTTCTAACGTTTAGATTGAAGGAATAGCTTGCGTTAGAAACGATAGGAAAAACTGATGATTGAACGCGCAGGACTTTTAAGAATATATTGAGAGATGACTTTGCGAATGGTGTTGAGTATCGTCAATTGTACAGTTGCAAGAGAGATCCGAGGACTCGAAAAGACATGAACAATGTCGCGGTACTATTGTCAATTTCATTCTGCTTTCACAGCTTCGATGGTTTTTCCTTTCTCCGCGAATCCATTTTCCACCGTTGCCTCTGTCACCGGTTTATCTTTACTTTCCGTTACGGGATCGTTCCACTTCTGAACTTTGCTTGTGCCGAACAGAACGAACACAAGATTTCCGAGGAAGTAGATTATGGCCGACAAGAAGAATATATTCCTCCATTGCAACACGTTCGACTGAAACATAACGGAATATCGGTAATAATATTAAATAGAAGTATAATCATTGGAAGTGTAGTTAATGAAACAATTACTCATACGGTGATCGCTTCTCTCGTGTGATTAAAAGATACACGTCTTAAAAATATCTTTCGCAACATGGTGTCACGTTTGACGCCATTTCAATGGAAAAAATGTCGCTTCAGTAGAAGTTTCATTCAAACAAATCGTTAGAAAAAACAGGGTACAGTGTTCTCTCGATGTGTGTCAACAGCTCGGGTCTAGCCGGCGATATATATCGTCCAGGAGATACTATTCATACGTCGAGGATGGATCATTCAAACAAATTACAAAGTTTTCTTCAGATCAATTCGCTGCGTCGATTCATTGAGTTGTTCATTTCGCTATGAAGTTTTGAAAGTTTGTCGCGCAATAAAATAGCAATAGTTCTGTTCTTAAACAAATCACGGGTTTCTGGTGTAAAGTGAGGTGAATTGTCGACACTCTATACACTGAAACATATGCGAAACTGGTCGAAATTAGGCTACCTTCCGCTACATGATAAATTTCTGGAAACTTAAGGAACTGTACGAATAGTTATTGCGTGTGTATTTCTGTCGATTTTCTGTTTTTTCCTGTTAATTTTACACTGCATCTATGCTATAGATATCCTAGAATATGTTAATGCACATTTTTAATAAAACAAAGAATTAGTAAACAACAGGATTATGAACATTTGTGTCATAATCGTTGAAAGTACCTTCGAAATATTGGGATATATCCTGAATAGTATAGTTGTTGTTTTTTGTACTACGCAATTTTTAAAGTCTGCACAATGTTTCTCCGAACTTAGGGATGTTTAATATTACATAATATATTTTTACGATAATTATAACTTAGTTTTTCACGGAAAAAAGGCCGAAAAAAGTGGTTTTTATGGTTTTCCTACTACGACGCACCAATCGCAGGGATTTGAAAAAAATTGAGCATAATACTTAGGACAATATCTTATTGCTAAATTAATTTTTTTCTAGTCGCTCTTAAACTTCCATATGAAATCTGCATATTTTCGATTTTTTTCGTGTTTCTCGATTTTTACAGCCAGAGTTTGCAACGGAAAAATCTGAAAACGACTCAAAGTATGTGGTTTGGTGTCCGACATGTGTCGGATTTTTTTCAGAATTTTAAATTGTCATTAAATGGGGAAAATGGGCCAAAAACTGAATTTTCGTTTTTCCGCTACAACTACCCTTACGGATGAGCTATAGGGCTAAAACTTGGCTGAAAGGTATCTTTTTTGGTAGGCTATCGATGGGTGCAAATTAGAATAAAATCGTAAAAAACCTTTCTGGAAACTTAAGGAAATGTACGAATAGTTATTGCGTGTGTATTTCTGTCGATTTTCTGTTTTTTCCTGTTAATTTTACACTGCGTCTATTCTATAGATGTCCTAGAATATGTTAATACACATTTTTAGTAAAACAAAGAATTAGTAAACAACAGGATTATGAACATTTGTGTCAAATTTATCGGTGCACGAATACTTCCTACCGTGTATCGGGACGTTCAGCTTTGTACTCACCGGTTCCGTGACAACGATGCTGGCAACCAACGGTGCCAAAATGCTGCAAACGTTCGCGACCGTGTTCGTGATGCCCATCAGAGCGCCGGCGAAGTTCGGGCTGAGGTCCATGTGATTCACGTTGTGCCCGCAGTACACGGAAACGTTGCTGGCAACGGCGACCACCAGGATCGCCACCGCGACTTCCGGGTGATCCCGCTCGACGTATCCAAGGCCGATCAAAGCCACCGCCGGGATCCATTGGCCGATCGAATTGCAAATCTTCCTCGAAGCTCCGACCGTGACGATATTCCTCCTGATAAGAAGATCCGAGACGTAGCTGGTCGGAAAACTGAGGATCCACGCGGTGAGATAAGGCAGCGCGGTCAGCATTCCGTTCTGGAAAACAATGTAATTGGCACACGTCACTGATTGCTCGATCAATCGATGTCGATCGAAATCAATTCAGATGAAATCAATTCACTGTCTTTTCGGTTCCGATGTGTGCTTCGACTTCCCCTTGACCTTGAATCTCCGTAAAAACATTCCGCGATACGGTTAGAGATCTTCGAACGATCCGAGTTCGATCTCGTCGTCGGTTTAATTTATCAGGACCTTGAATAAGTTCTCGCTGTTTCTTTAAAGATGGCAGGAGCAGTACCCCGTTTCTTCAATTTCGAATGGTAACACGCATGCAAGGAAGCAGTGTATCTAAACTTAAATTTCAGTGTATGGTAGTTCACTTTAGTCTAAACAAAGTAATTTTTTCTTAGTTCTGAAAATATCCTCTTTTGTGCCAAATAAAGTGTATTTGCGGGGAATTTTATTGCACCACTTTGTTCAAAAGAAATCTGCAGCTGAAGCGCATAGAATTCTTGTTGAGACTTATGGTGACGATGCTTTGTCGGATACGACATGCAGAGACTGGTTTCGACGCTTCAAAAATAATGATTTTAAACTTGAGGATAAAGAACGTTCTGGCGCACCGGAAAAATTTGAAGACGAAAAGTTGGAGGAATTACTCGATCAAGACCGATGTCAGACGCTAGCAGAACTTGGAGAAACATTACAAGTAGATGAGTCAACGGTTTCAAAACGTTTAAAAGTTTTAGGAATGATCCAGAAGCAAGGACATTGGGCACCGTATGAATTGAAGCCGAGAGACGTCGAACGGCGTTTTCTCATGTGTCAACTACTGCTTCAACGGTCGAAAAGAAAAGGTTTTTTGCACCGCATCGTGACTGTGTTGATGAAAAGTGGATACACTACGATGATCCAAAGCGTAGAAAATCATGGGGTAAGCCCGGCCATGCATCAACATCGTCTGCAAAACCAAATATCCATGGTTCGAAGCTTCTTCTCTGTATTTGGTGGGATCAGGAGGGTGTAATTTATTATGAGCTGCTCCAACCGAAGTGAGACTATCACGGGTGAGCGCTATCGACTTCAATTGATGCGTTTAAGTCGAGCCTTAAAAGAAAAACGGCCGCTATACGAGCAGAGACACGACAAAGTGATTTTGCTACATGACAACGCTCGGCCTCGTGTTGCAAAACCAGTGAAAACCCACCTGGAAACGCTTCAATGGGAAGTTCTACCCCGCCCGCCGTATTCACCTGACATAGCCCCTTCTGATTTTCACCTATTCCGTTCGATGGCACATGGCCTAGCTGACCGGCGCTTTCATTCTTACGAAGAAGCTAAAAAATGGATCGATTCTTGGATAGCCTCAAAAGACATGTCGTTTTTCCGACGCGGAATTCATACACTGGCAGAAAGATGGGAGGAAGTGCTCGCTAGTGATGGGCAATACTTTGAATGAAATGTGTTTGCTCCTTATAATTTAAATAAAGCTAGTATTTTGTAACAGAAACAGCGAGGAACTTATTCAAGGTCCTAATAGTAAAAAACAGAAGAGCGTTTCCTCTAGTTACCGATTTGATGTCGAACCCCAGGACGGACGCCATGTACGACGGGATTTTTGTCAGAAGCATCCAGAAGCCCCAATTCTGTGCAGACTGCGCGACCAACAGCGCCCACATAGGAATGCTGGTGAGCATCGCCAGCCATGGAGTAGGCAATTTCTAAAAATTGGACGAAACATTAGTATTCTCGACAGGTCGAAGAAGGATTGTTGAAAGAGAGAAGGCATGTTCGATCAACTTCTGCTCCGAACAATTGGCTTGGATAAGGTTTATTTTTATTGTTATTTTACCTCTTCGGTTTCAGTCACTCCGAGACTGGTCTCGATGTACTCTTTCTCGTCCCGAGGTATCGTCGGATGCTCAGCCGGCGATTCCTTGCCGATGAAGTAGAACAACGTGCCTGCTGTGATAGTCATGCCACCCCAAGCGTAGAAGCAGCTGGGCCAGCCTCCATTGGAAACCGACAGTAGACCGGAACTGAGCAAACTGATGACGTTCCCAATCCAACCGCCAGCGTACACAAACGTCGCTGAAACAAACGTGATGACTCTCAACGAAATGACCTTCGCCCCTTCTGCGCGCACGATGACAGATCAACACGTTGACTGCCATGTCACCCACACGTGGCTGACGGAATTATCCGTCCATGCTTGAAAACGAACTTTCACGTTAACATGTTCATTCTGCCAAATTTGATTAGAATCTGTACGATTCAAGTAGGTTGTCTCGTATTTAATTTTTCTCAATGTTTACTTCATTAAACAGCTTGCTCTGATTTCATGGAATTTTTTGGGTTTCCAGTTTGGCAGTGAAATTGTTAAAAAAAGAGTCGAATAGTTTTCTAAGACCTACCTCTACTACCGCAAAGTGAATTGAAAGTTATTGTGAAGATATTGACATACGACGCATATAATACTGACACAAGTTATTGATGTATCGGGCGCAGAAATGGTGCAGCGAATTCTCGATATATGTCGACAACACAGCGTCCTGTGTCGTGCAGGAGACGTGCCCGAGCCGTGTTGTGTTCACGCTCCTCGGCAGTGGGGATAATCCCGCGACGTTTATCGTCGAGGCCTCGGCGACATATACGGAGACATCGCTGTCCCTGACGCGTGAAATAGGTTTAACGCTTACACATTCGGCCTCGCTCTTCTACGGGTACCCATTTCGAGAGAAGCGTATGAAGAGAAGGCAGTACAGTGCCCTGGCAAAGTCCCGCGATCACTCTTGAAGCGCATACTGCTTGCCAACCGCTATACTTCGCTGCCGCGGGCAGGAGGAGCGTGACGAAGCCGCAGATCAGCAGCGCGATCGAAAACAACTTTTGGGCACCCCAATGGTGGGCGATTATGCTTCCGATAATCTGCGTGCACACGTAGCCCCAGAAGAACGAGCTCAGGATTATGTCCTTCGTCGGGTTGTCCCATTCGAATTGCTGCAAAACAAAATGATAAAAAGATTAGAGGGCTACTTGTGTTATCTACTATTAGATGAGATACAGTCTCATCTAATTAGTGGCACGCAATTTTCATAAATGCACCGAATGGACCATTTTTTTCTTTTTTATAAATGGACCGAACGACTTCAGTTCTTCCGCCCAGCTGAGATGGATGACGTGTGGTGAGAATTTTGGAAACATTGCGTTCAGCCGGAATTACGAGAAAAAACGGTAAATGTTTTAAAAATGTGTTTTGCGGATATGCTGCATACATGCTGAAAATTTCGTCGGAATTCATTAATTGGTTTATGAGTTACAAACGATTGGAAATGCTGAAGATCACAGTTCTTCGCGAGTTTCAGCCTACTTTTTACCGTTTCGTTAAGGTGCCGATTTGAGGAGCGAATCGGAATAGTGTTGTTTCCTTTTTTGTAAATATCTATCCTTATTTATTGTACATTCTATACTCTATTTGCAAAGTTCTCGTCAAAAGAGGATCATGAACCGGTGTTTCGGAAAGGTCTGCAATGCTGCATGATTAAAAAAAGGGGTGTTTCGTTTCGAAGAATCACGATGGCCTTGGCGTGATCTTCGCATGTCCGTTCAGGGACACACGATCGTTCAATAGGACTTTTAAAACCTTGAAACTTTTCTCGGAAACATTTTTTGTTTTTTTCAGCAATTGCCTCGTTTTTCAGTTCGGGAACAACCCCCCACCGCGGAATATTAAGATTAAAAAGAAAAAAATTAAAATAAAGGGATATTCATACTTGAAAGTCAGGATTTGCAGAGGTAGCATTCGTCATTGCTTCCAGTGTCACGGATGTAGTAACTCGAACAGCGTAACAGCACATAAAGCCCAAGGCCATCAAAGAAATTTGCACATGTCTACATCCGAACCAGGCTGCAAATTATGAAGGGCATGGTAAATAACTATAATTTCGCCGGATCTCGTCGAAAAGAAACTAAAAGGTCTCGGTATATATTAATTCAGGGTGCGCAAATTAATCATTTTTTTTTTCGTGCGTGAAAAGAAATATACGGTTCTACTTGGAAAAATAAAAGTTGATCTTGATAAATCGTTGAAGCGACCACCTGCGAGAAGAGCTAATAACACCAGTGTGGGCAAATTAAGGTATGATTAAGTAATATTACGTTTTAATTTAATATCGTTGTACAGGGTGATCGGTAACTGGTGGTACAAACGAGAAAATAATATTCTATCAATAAGATTCTGCGTAAGAAAATTAAGAATAAACATCTTTGTCACATAAGGCTTTGTTTTCGGGATAATAGCGTTTGAAAACTCGGCGAGCATGCGCGCTATTGAATAGAAACCGTCTGACGCGGTCTGTTCATGACCTACCTGTTCTATTTACAAATGCTAACGCGAACTTGACGGACTCCGAGAGCCGAACAAATGTTATTCAACATTTTCGTCTTATTTGTTTTATGTAAACGCAGCCCCTTTCCGATTTTGTTACCGATCTCCCTGTATATTAGCGTTGCTAATATTTATATTATCGTTATTAGTATGGAAACAAGTTGAGACGACGACTGAAGTGGAGAAACCATCCAAAATGTGCCAGTTTTTATTTATAAAATTAAATGTACGGCGGAAAATCTAATTACTCCGCGCGACAAGATGGTGCTTCGATTTGCGGATGACGTGGGTGGAGGCTAGATATCATGTTTCCATTATCTTAACAATGATTCGCATATGTTTCATATATATTCCAGGAGAATTCATAGAATTGCATTGACTAGCACTGTTCGAGCACGTGTCCACTGTTAAAAATCAGAATTTCCGTTCGAAATCGATTTTCCCGATAACTTTGTGAACGAAAAAGATTAATGACTCGTATCGACAATCGACAATCTAAAGTTTGTAAAACAGCGGAGTGTTGGGCAAAATTTCGTTCAATAAAAATACAATTGTATTTCCAGACAAGAATCAATCTTTTGTTTTGAACGAATGTCATTTAAACTTAGCCAGGAATAAATTATTTATCATGTCTGATTTGTAAAAAAAATTTGATTTCCTGGTTAGATGCAATGGAAGAGTACAGTAAACATTTTCTTTTCGTTTTGTCTTTTCTCTATTATTTTATCTGATAAAAGGATTCAAGAGAGTGAAGATTCGAGAGATTATTTTCTTCCCGTATTTTCCAGTAAACAGATCAAAGTTTGAGGACATGGCAAATGGGTTGAATAAATAGCAAATAGAGCACGCAGAAAATTATTCGTAACCAACAATTCATTTCATTATTTGAATTTAACGAATAATAACGAATAACGATTCGTTTAGTAACGAATAATATATTTCTGTCTGTTGTTCGAACTCTTAAATAACAAATAAAATTCGATTCGAGTAAAGGTTTCAACGGATTTCATTTTGCCCAACACAATAACAATATCATTCAAGCGTCTAAAGGCATTTACCCGTTCGTTTACTATATACAATGCAAATTCGTGAATTTACGGTGATCGTAGTAAATCCATTTGCAATTGATTAACTGGGAAAATTCATCAGTGTGTAATTACGCTCATATAACATTGGCGAACCGCATGGCCTACTTAAGCGGTCAGCAGATAAATGACCAAGTACCAATTCGATCAAATGATACGTTTGATTTAATAAACGACAGCCGATAAGATATTGGCGATAAGTTTCTGACAGATCTATCACATCGATCAGACTCTTCTTTTCAATACTACTATCAATATTTTATTATCAATATTTTATTTCTGTTTGGCAGATGCAAAGTTCAGAGGTGCCAACGATCCCCTAACGGAAAGTAAAGATAAATCCGTGACAGATTGACGATGCTCAACACCATTCGCAAAGTCATCTCTCCATATTTTCAATATATTTTTAAAAGTCCTTCGCGTCCGCTCATCAGTTTTTTTCCGTCGTTTCTAATGCAAGCTATTCCTTCAACCTAACCTAACTCTCGGTCAAAATAGACCCGGGCGCCATCGTCGGAGAGTTATTGCATTTATTTTTCAACCGAGTTTCTAACCGAGTGACTAAACATGAACTTGGAACTCCTACTTTCTGTTGCAAAATTTTAAGATTCGTGGCAATGATTCGGTTCCTTCTCGCTGTATATTATTAAGCGTATTTTATGACAAAATTGAGTTGACGACATTTAAAGTGGCGGGAAAACTTATTTTCAATCGATTAAAATGATTGAAGAGACAAGGAATTTTCTACTTGTTGCAATTGATGAAGAGAATTTTTATTTTTCATAAAGATCCGCAAGATCCAATTAGTGCTATTGTTTTGATGAACATCGTAATTAAATCACGCTGATCATCCGCTATTCGCAAGCTGGTACAGTGACTCCAACTAACATTCGTGCGCTCTTAAAAATCGCATAACTTCGTCAATATTGGACTACTACTACTTGAAATTTTTTGGCAAGTTGGAACAATTGGATCACCACATAAACTGAAAGAAATTTTTTACAAAAGTTGCGATTCGTCGAAATTGCCGAGAAAAGGTTGTGTTTTGCAACTATTTTACGTGGACTCACGTTGAAAATTTAGAAAGTACGATTTGTCGATCTGCATGAATTGTACATATTCTGAGAATTTCATCAAAATCGGCGAACGTTGCAATGAGAAAAAAATGAATCACGAAAAATGATCACATAATGGCGAAATTCGCCCTTAAGTTTTCATCGTTAAACGTTTGTAGCTGAGTGCAATATTGACCGGCTTAGGTGAAATATTTAGAACATGTATAATTGACACAGATGTACAAAACGTACTTTTCAAATTTTCAATGTAGGCCCGCATAAACAAGTTGCTGAATACAACTTTTAGCACTTTCTCTGTAGTTCCGACCAATTGCAATTTCAATCGAACTTCTCGAACTTCTCGATTGTTCTAACTTCTCGGAAAGAAAATTCAAGCAGTACAGTCCAACATTGGCGAAGTTATGAGATTTTTCCGAGCGCGCGAATATTAGTTGATCTAAATTTAATTCCACGTTCTCGCGTTAGGCGGGAGAAGAGAGTTCATTCGGTTTATCGGGACACGAGTGTTGACCCGCGTCCGTCGAGTCGGTCTCGGAGGATGCGCAAACAGAAAGCGCGATTCTGCAGTTGCGCTAATCGGCGCGCACGCGCTCGCGCCGGGAAACAACATCGCCGGCGTGCGATCGTGTTGCATTCCATGGCCGAGCGATGCACGGAATGCGGACGAGAGCAGATCGGTCGTTTCGCGTCTCTAGGACATCGCGGGAAATCTGACATTGAGGAGTCGTTGACGTCACGTTTTGGAATTCAAAGCGATACGTCACGTACGTATGCTACACGCGTTGCACGAAAAATCATTATCTTGTGCCGCGTTGCCTCCGATCGTGCGTCGTGCCTCGAATAGTCCTTGCGGTTCGACAACTCCAAGCTCGAGCGTACTTTAAATAGTTAATTAACCGCCGTTCCACCGATTTATTGTTAGACCGCGGACCTGTGCGCGTAGTCGAAGGTTGTTCGACAAACCGAAAACTGAGAAGTTCAGTTTTTTTTAATGATATCCACGACTGTTTCGAACTTCTTCCGTTTAGCCTGTGAAAATTCATTTTCAATCCTAATAAGACAAATAACTCGGATGCAGGTGTCGAATGTCCAATGAACGCACAAAGATCTGCGGTCTAGTGATCACGAGTGCGCTTCATTTATCTTCCGAAAAACAATTAATTTTTCAGAATTTTCGTGAAAATTCTCGTACGACAACATTTCATTCCACGTTCTCGACTTATTTTTCGTTTTACATAGAATCGCCCGGTGTAGATCATTGGATCACACCGAATCGAATGGACACTTCTGGAAGAGGATGCGGCAGAAACAGACGCCTGAAATTCCGCGTTTGCTTATGCGAGTATCATCGACGGAAATCTCTGCGGAGCAACATTGAAACGATACAGAAGCTTGTATCGCGGCGAAAGAAAGATGGTTTCGCAAGCGGGGAATCCCGAGCCCTTGAGAACAACGATTTCGAATTAGAACAAACAAGGCTTATATCTTTGCAGAAGCCGCGACAAATAGCCTCTTATCTGTGATTAGTGTCACTCGATCGTGATCGGAGTGATTTCGTACATCATCTCGTTCGGATCGTCGACACATCCGTGAAGCGTGCGCGCGCCGATTCTCCGAAAGTGGAACCGATTTGTGACCGCGAACCAGCAACAACGCCGTTGTTATTGTTTTTCCGATGGACTCTCGGGATCGAATCGAAAAATTCGAGAAACGAGACTGCCGCTGAATACCTTCTGGTTTCGTGGCCGGTATCTTCATTTTCTCCGAGATGGATATGACGGACACCCTCTTCATGGTGTGCGAGTGCGTCATGTTGATCGCTGGATTGGCTCGCGCCGCACGATACTGTTCGGTGGGGTCGAGTTCCGAGCTAACTCGCGAAAAAGACACTACGATCCATCAATCAGTTGATCGTGGTTTTATAGTCCATCACCGAAAAGGGAGTCTCTCCCACTCTTCTGGTTTAACTCGTGTGCTCGTCGAGCGCGTACATATAATAAGCGTGGAACGTGCGGCGTGCACGGCTGTGTCTACGGAGACGTAGCCGCGTGGTTATCACGTTTTCCTCGTTACGTAATTAAAACGAATAATATAATTTTTTCTTTTTCTTTTTCTTTTTTTTTTCGAAACCGCAACGATAATGCCGAAGAGCATGCCCGTCGCGATCGGGGAAACGCGCGACGAGCAGCGAACGACGACCACGCTGGCGGTGGTTACACAACGGGCCGATCGGTGAATAAAATTTAAATACAATCCCGAGAGTATCTAATAATTGTTAACAAGAGAAAAACTACGACCGGGGATACGGCTCGCTGAGATAGAAGCCGCTTGTTGTAGATTAAAAGGCTATTTTGTAATTACGATGGTCGAACGTTCGATATAAATCAGAATGATTTGTGGGACGATAAATCGTCGACAACAGAAAACAATCTCGATTATTTTACTTCGCAAAAAAACTTACGACGTCGCGCTAATCTCTTTAATGTAAATGCCGCTGTTAGCGATTTGTGCAAATTTATCATCTCGTCGATAATAGACACCGCATATCGGTTCATGTGAAAACCGAGATTCGGGACAACCGAATTTCGAGTGTCTGTATTTCCAAAACAACGGTTTTCTATTTTCTTTTTTTTTTGAATTGGAACAGCGTAAAGATATTCAGACGGATTTTGAAAATGTGCGTGCCTGTGACACCGCGAAAATACACAGCGAAATGAAAAGCAAAATAAAATAATATCCACAGTAAATGGGAATCATAAATATTTATTCCGTGTTCTTACGGCACATACAATATTCACCGAACGATTACTTCATCTTGCAGCCCGAGGTGATCTCAAGCTTTAATGCTAACGTCTCTCATCAAATGATTAATTAACATTTGGACATTAACGTTAGTATCTAAAAGCGGGTATTCAAGTTTCAAACGTGATTTCCGAATAATACAAATTTGCCCAGTAAGATTAATTTTGAAATCGCGTTTCGAAAACTGAACAACGAACCGTTGTGCCCACGAAATTTTATAAATAAAAGAATGAATTAAATTTTACGAAATATCGATGAATAATATCTCTTTAATTTCTATTTCCTATGAGCATACCATTTGCGGTAATTGCATTACAGGATTCGTTATAAATGCGGCATTACCCAGCACTGTTGGTCAATCGAAATTGCTACGCTTCGGTTTACAACGCAAATATTATAAATTAATATTGAATTGACTGTGTATTTCCGTCGTCGTGCGTTTAACGATTTTTGCAACGAATCTATAGCTTGCCATTTTGTTTTTCAATAGATAACGAGTAACAAAAACAGTCGAATAACGGGAATCCATATCTCGGTTCTTCTAATCTATTGTTTGTAACTTGTACACGTGTTATTTCACTCCCTCCGAACTCATAATAACGTTTACGCTTACGATATATGTTTCAGCGTCGTCCATTTTTATCTAAGAAATTTTTTCATGATTCACCAGCTGGGAAACGCAATCAATGTTTCTTTTTCGACGAAAATGTTACAAATTGAGGTCTGCAAGAATGTTAAACAATTTGTCTCATGATTATATCCACCATAGAGTTAAGGGTTACAAGCTTCCGTGAAATGCGCGTAAAACAATTATGTGAACCACGGTATTAGCATAAAAGTCGCACGAAATCTGGAGAAATTCAATTTTGTTATCATTTAAAGGAACACATGTATACGTGGTTCTAGTTTAAACAGTTTCTCTGTGAATGTGCGTTGTGCATCGCAGAAAACATTACCTACGGAGTTACTATGCGACAACAAGGATGAAGCACGTTCGACCAAGAGTACGACAGAGGAAGCAAAACTTTCCAGCAGGTCCCATTTTCATACAAATTAAGAACATCAAATTGCCACGAAAACAACTACTACAAGATAATACGATTGCAAATTGACGCTATTAATATTCTGTGACAGTATCGTCGATGTCAGTTCTTACGCAATTTTACCTGTACCACATTCCGTAACGGATCGATCCTAAACAGACCTTCGTTCGCCATAACAATACACGAAGTTCATGGACAAGCATAATATATGCAGCGCCGCCTAATTACTTACCACCGCAGATCTACCGAGGTATATCCCACTTATTCGTCACCCCCTTTCATTTGACTCGATTAAAACCGCCGAAGATGCACGAGGTCATGGTCCCCTTGATGACGAACCGGAAGGATTGAATAAATAAACCTAATATCGTTAAATACTGTACACATTTTTGTATAAGAAACTAACAAAAAATTTCACTTCTTAAGAATATTGGTTTATTAGTTACTAATCTAAATGTTTCGCAACGTACAGTGCGAGTCGCGTAACGTCTGCGCCCTGTCATGAAAATATTTGTTTCTATCTTATTTTTCTGTTTTTTTTTTTTAGAGATCCCACGATCGCTTCCATTTTTTTTTAACTCCGGACCGTTCCCTTTTGAACACCTACGATGATGGTCCCATTCATTAGGAATACAGTGACTGTAATTGCTCAAAGTCATTCAAGGTCACAGACCGAGGAGGAGCATATATAAAAAGTACATACAAAGCAGATATATATAATATGCATACATATGTGCTTTAATTTTCGCGTACAAAAATGTTTTATCGTTCTCTGAATCTTTAGACGCGTCTTTGCAACCGGGATGCGTATATGGAGTTTTTTTATAACAACAAACGCAAAACATGATTTCAATCGAAACACCGTCTGTATGTGACTTGTACCGGTATGATTGCGAGCCCAACGTATGGAGTCTCGTGTCGCACGATCTGACATACCGACATCGCTAAAAATCAGACGATTTGCCACGCCATCTACGCTGAAGAACGATAAATTGAGTACCAAGCAACGATAAGTTAACCACCTACGAGAATGCCGAGTCGGAAATGTGAGCGCAAGCGCAAACGAGGTATAGAAGCAGACCGATCAACGTATTTTTCTGTCATCACGTTTGGTGACACCATGAACGGTAGAGGAAACAAGAGAATGTTCGTGTCCCCTTAATTATTGCTACGCGCAATTGCCCACGACAATTACCGGGCGTTACCGTGTGCGATAACGCGGTTACCGACGCGCAATCCATTTTACATATGAGTCAACAACGAATAAATGAAGCAACGAACCATCAATTCTTCCCGCACGTCCGATTGGTCGTTGAGTTACACCACTGATCTTCCTGGCACATCTTTGAACGTCACATTCTCCCAATAGAAAGCTCAATTTTCGAAAACTTTCGGATAATCTTGACGGTCTGACTCGTTATTAATTTATACCACTGAATTTCGTGCAACAACCTTCGACACCATGCTCCCCTGATACAACAACGTTCGATTTCTCGGAATTTTCGAAATTCTTCGCAATTTTCGGATTTCTAATAGGAGAACATGACAACAAAACAGATGGCATGAAGTTTCGAGCCGTTCACTTCGATAACACATTCTGCCAATACAAGGTTAAATTTCTACTACTCGTGTTTTTTTTTTTTTTAACTCTATTCAAAGGTCGGCTTATAAGATTGTAAAGGAATGGTGACTATGATGAGCTGATAAGAAACCTTCCTGGTGACTGTGATAAGTTCTAAGAAATGGATTTAAAAATATATGACGTCTTTCCTTTTGCATTGTCTTCAAAAGACGGCTGATAGGATTGCAAGAAAGTGGTGCCTATAAGCTGATAAGAAATCGATTATAAATATATCACCTAAACTGCACTGACGTAGTGGTGATCATTATGTCTTGGCCACAGGATCGCACACGTGTCGAAACTCTGGAAGATTTAATTAAGTTGTCGAAAGTTTCAAGTGCCGACCTGCAACATGTGAATCTGGACAATTTATGGCATCTGGAAGAGGAGTACAAACAATATACGAGTATTCCTCCGGGAAACAGAGAAAAAAATTTAATTGTGTACAATTCGTTCAACACAGAAGACGAACGTAATATCTTCAAGACTATTCATTCGAATTTATCGGAACATATTGGCAAAGATGTCACCGCTATATTAATCGAATCGGTGCCGTGTGACAGAAAGTCATTTCTGATCCTGTGTGTATCGATAACGTTAGACAAGGAAATCACATACGTCGTCTTTCGACGTGTCTTGGCAGGAACACATAATAGACTAAATAAAATGTCAGCGTACACGACATACAAATTCTTGATGGATAATCGGCATTTGACTATCCAAGAGGCGACCGATTTCTTTAAGGACAGTTATTCGGTCCAGTTCAACATGCTCCAAAAGATTATTGGACTGCCGGTGGAAGGAACATTCAACATACTCATTCTGGATGAGTACACGTTTCTGTCTCCATGGTATGTGCTCTGGATGTATTGGATCGCCAAATATCACAGAATTCCCATCCTCTTTTTTGGCGATAAAAATATGCTTGGTCCGGCGCAGATATCAAGATTTTACACGAAGAATAACTACAAAATTGCGGAAATACTTGCCGAACCGAATTGCCATTTGTTAAACATACGAGATACGGAATACAGGGAGAATGTGGCCGCGTATAAGGAAATTCTCGACCCAACCGAGAACGTTGATTTGAACGAGGATCATATATCCATGCTGGAGAAACATTTCAAGCAGAAATTTCAAATGGCAGAGAACTTTGAGGCTATTTTCATATCGCAATACCACGCTAACTTGTATCAGCGAGCTTATCGAATGAAGTGTCACGCGGAAAGAAATCGAATTGAACATTATTGTGTTCCGTACAGAATTGAAGGCACGTACCAAGACGTACCTATAGACGAAATGAGGAGAAATAATCTATGCAAATTTCCTGAATTTCTACTATTGATAAAAGATTTCGTGTACACGTACGCTCCTGGCCCTCACGAGGAGAAATTTGTGAGGTTTCAAAACATAAACGAAGAAACGGGCATTGTAACCGTTACCGACTTCAACGATGGAAGCGAATATCAATTGAGACGAGTCCCGTTAGAGGCCACCGCTTATGTAAAGATAGAGTACGATTGGTTACTCCGCTTTGCGGGTGGGAGGTCACTTTGTCAGTTTCCTCTGCGTTTACTGTGCAAAACTTTTCATAGCGTTCAGGGCTTAATCATGCCGGCGGATTTGAAGGTGGAACTGGACTTGAATCCCTGCTGCGAACGTGACAGTAATAGAGCTGTAACAGCAAACGCGGTATACGTCGGTTTATCAACGGTGACCAGCAGAGAACAACTAGGAAAGTTCCATTTCACTAAGTACGGTATGCGATCAAATCGAAGAGGATCTTGTTTGGACTTGGAGGACATTGCCAGGTACCTGAGAGATGCACCCCGCGATGAAATTTACGCCAATAGGAACAACACTGAAGATTTGGAGGATCACTTCAACAAATATTGCGTGCATGGGAAATGAGGCGTGCCCCTTCCACTCGGACCAATCAGCTTTCCGTTCCTTTCGTGGTGCTTCTTGTGAGGAACGCGCAGTATCTATGTATATGACCGGAGGCCCACAAATCGAAACACCAAAACAGACAATTAATGAGGAAAATCTGAACGCAAGGGGTGTCCGCCAGGTTTCCGAAAAATCATTTTACCTTCAACTTATTGGCCTTGTTGATTGAGAGTTTGTTCGCAATATTGTATAATACAATAAATCGTATAATTGGTGGTGGCAAATATAACATGAGAAAATGATCGGGTCGTAATTTGTATACGTTCGGTTATGTTCGATGTATCTTTTTATTCATTTTGTTCGCAATATTGTACAATACAATAAATCATATAATTGGCGGTGGCAAATATAACACGAGAAATTGATCGGGTCGTAATTTGTATACGTTCGGTTATGTTCGATGTATCTTTTTATTCATTAATAAAGTACAGAAAACATGTCTAACAGGTGTTTTGCATTAATATTGTGATCATTAGACTGCGGATTTTATGCATTTCGAATCAAAATGCGTAGAAGTGTAATTTAAGTATTTAAAAGCACCATTCGATTACTTTCAATCTATTAAATGTATTAATAAAAAAATTAAGGATTTATTTCGCCCCAGTTTGTTGCGATTCCGATAGAAAGATTTCGTTTCGCATAAAGATTCGCAGTCTAGTAATTGTACTTCCAACTCCGCTGAACATATATAGCGAAAGAGCCTTTCAAAAATGATTAAACACAATCATTACGGTCCGAGTACATGTCATTTACAAAGACTTATAAATCTATTTTTGCATTAGAATATGTAACGACTAATTTTTCCACGTTTTCAACCGGTAGATGATGTTTTTCGCAAAACAAAGTTAGTTTATACGCCGATATTGTTCTTTTAGCATTCGCAGCAAGTATTTTACCAATTACCGGATCAGATTTCGTAAGGAAGAGCAAATCAATAGAATGTATGTACGGGGAACACGTCGAGATGAAAATGACATATACAAAAAGTATGCAGGAGATATGTAATACGCGAATTACGTGAAATGAAAATATATTTTCGCGTGACCCCACTACCGATGAAACACATTTTCGTCTTGGCCTCATTAATTTCTCCATGTTCTAGGACAACATGCGTTCGCGCAAATATTACAACGATCGAGTCGAATGTAAAGTCGACATTACAACGAACGTTAGAGAAACATAATTATTACTTGCGCATAATAATATGTCGTACGCAACGACCAAGTAGATTCCAAGTATTTTCATAAATTAGTTAGAACGAATCTTTAATACGACTACTCTTTCTTGCGACTGATGCACGCAATTTTTATTTTGCATATACCTCCACCGTCCAGCACATTCTGTCGAAAAAAAAAAGTTCCATCGATGAATCAGTCAGGTTTCCGACGTTCGATCAATTTTGAGTATTGCTCCCAGTAATGAGTCTCCTCTAACTGCGAACACCGTCGACGGAAATCGCTATCCTGCAGGATTTACCGTGCCTGACCTTTCCCACTTTGGCAACATTCACGTTTCGTTGCGAAACGGTCTAGATTCGACGATCGGCTCCCATCGTGTACGCGAAACAACGTTGCCGGTACTTTGCAGGATCGCTGGTAAGAACTGATTAGTGTTAGGAACTGATTCCAGTAGGAAAAAGTGTGAATATCGTTCGGCGAAACCGTAGCATTGCGAGACACTAACGTTCGAACGATGTTTACAATCTATCCTACGTCGTACTGTTATGCGAGACAGCCAATACTTATCTGTTAGAATAGATAAGTTACATAAATAGATGAGTCAGAACTCACGGGCTTTCTCATCAACTAGACTAAGGCAAATTACTCACCGGTAAAGTCCAACCCTGCGAAAACTCCGACCGCCACGTCATTCCCTATCTGTAAGGACTAGAATCATCCATCCCTTATATAAGTACCCTTATATAAGGCCCTGCGAAAGGGCAGTCAAGTCAGTTACAGTTAGTTACGGTCAGTTAGTCATTTACGGAACAGTCAGTCATAGTGAGAAGTCAGACACAGTCAAAGAGTCATGGTCAGAAGTCGACAATAGTCAGAAGTCAGAGAGAGTTATAAGCAACCGGTCTCTCTCTCTCTCAGTGTGCTCGCGTATCATTAAGTTGTCCGTCTTGTACAAAATCGCTTTGTTTCCTTGCTTGGCGACCTATTCCGAAATATACCTATAAGTTGTGCTGGAAGACTTTGGAGCTTATTCGAGGATTCCCTCCATCTACCCCCTTTCCCGCGGCATAACAGTACGAGAAACGGCACACGGTGGAGCCAAGCTGGACGCAACGATGCAGCGACACCTGCCGCAAGGTTGTAGAACCCGTGGCGGCCATTGTGGTCTACGTGGAAACAGAACAGGATCGACGAATCTCCGTGATCGGTTACCGCACTCTCGTTGCGCAACCCCGATAATCCCGCGCCGCGTTCTCGGTCCCGTTCCGTGCAACGATCGAGGTTCTACTGTACCGAGTACGTGACCCGGCATTATCTCCTACACGGTCTTCGAAACTGCGGGATCGTTCCAGGATTGAACTTCGCCCTGGCCGAGCGCGATGAAAACTGAATTTCCTAGGATGTAAACGACGGCGGAAAGATAAAATACTGTTGACCACTCCGCCTTGTTATGCTGAAAGAGAAACACAGACATGAAACGTACGGTCAATATGAATCGTCCGAGAGACTTGGATCAAGTACTGTTCGTCCGTCGGATGACATCTAGGCAAAGAATACGGTCGCGCACTATCCTGACCTCTACGTTATGCCACTTGGCACGGATCACCTGACGGACGGACGGCAACTAATAACACTGTCCAACAGCAAAATCGTTTTGCTATACCTGTTGGGTGATTCTTATACAATTTGTCATCCTAAAACCGAATCTGAAAGTAGAATTGCTCCATCGCGCAACGTTTTCGAAAAATTTTGGTTTTTGTAAACATGCTGGATTTTGGTACAAAATGACGTGTTACGCAAAAACTAAACACGCGAGGATGTTAAAATTTGAGTCAAGAGATAGAGGGGACTCTCCTCTACATATTCATGTAGTCACTTATATTTTTATGTACTTCCTAATTGATGTAAATGGTTGTTAAAGTTTGAAAATGTGCCGACGCGGATACTTTTTACGCTATGACAAAAAAAGAAATGTATGTAATTAAACATAGTAAGCAAAGACATACTTGAATGGTACCAACGTCGACTATGCATAGCGACGGCCCTGGCGAGTCGAGAAAAGGCTGCAATGGCCGTCTGGCGCGAACGCGTTGCGCACACGCTGTCAATTAATATTTTATGAACCTTCTCGCATATTAAGGGAATCAAATACTTTTCGTGAATAGTTTCTTTACCAGAAATGTCTGTAGAATGCATTCCTGTATAGTAAATTCCTGCTTGATAAAGGATTTTTCACATAAATACAAAAATATAGCGTACAAAATGTATCCGCGTCGGCACATTTTCAAACTTTAACAACCATTTACAACTATTAGGAAGTAGATAAAAATATAAGTGACTATATGAATATGTAGAGGGGAGTCCCCTCTATCTCTCGACTCAAATTTTAACTTTCTCGCGTGTTTAGTTTTTGCGTAACACGTCATTTTGTATCAAAATCCGGCATGTTTACAAAAACCAAAATTTTTCGAAAACGTTGCGTGATGGAGCAATTCTACTTTCAGATTCGGTTTTAGGATGACAAATTGTATATAAGAATCACCCAACAGGTATTGCAAAACTCGAAAAAAGTTTGATTTTGTTGGACAGTGTAATATCGTGATTGAAAGTCGTACCTCGTCTTGCACGATTACCCCGCAAATCAGGGGCGCGATTATTGCGATCACAGACGCGATGCAGTTCGTAATGGACATCATCGTCCCGGCGAAATTAGGGCTCAGGTCGACGTGATTTATCTGGAAGCCGCAAAGCGCCCCGGCATTCAATCCCACCGCTATCGCGAGCATGGTTACGACCACCGCGGGATCGTCGATCGGCACCGCGGCAAGGCAAATCAAAGCTATCGCTGGCCCCCAGTGTGCAATAGTGTTGCAAACCTTTCGAACCACGACCCTTCGAACACCTTTCTGCAGGGCAAAATCGGAGAGGAAACTCATCGGGAAACTTAGGATCCACATCGTCAAATAGGGCAGGGCTGACATCAATCCGTTCTGCAAAACGAAAACACACACGAAAATATATACACACTATTCTCAACTTATAAGTATAAGTTGTAATAATACACATTGTTCTCTGCTTCTTGCGATTTCTTAGTTCAAGCTCGCAGTACGTCATTGAACAAGGTCACCTGGACTTTTCGTTGAAACCGAACTGGCAGACCACCGCAAAAACCGATTAACTTTTCTTCGGAACATTTTCTTGTCTGGAAAATCTTGCGGCCTCAATCGTATACCACCCTGTATTCGGGAAATTTGAATTTCTTCTCGGATTCGTAACTTCGATCGAACCATTTTGATCTGTTTTTGAGAAAAGAGAAGACACAGGGTGGTATGCAATTGAGGCCGCAAGATTTTGTAGACAAGAAAATGTTCCGAAGAAAAGTTAATCATTTCGGTTTCGATGAAAAGTCCAGGCCACCTTGTTCAATGACGTGCTACATACTGCGACCTTTGAGTAGACCTTGAACTAAGAAATCGCAAGAAACGGAAGACAGGTGGAGATTTGTTACCTCCTCAAAATACTTCTCACAAGTTGAAAATAATGTGTATCGATATTATCAAAATCTTCTAATCGTTCTAATGTTTTATGCGTCGCGCACTCATTTTTGTTGTAAACGCAATAAAGTCCGCATACGGAAACGTTAATGTAAACAAACTAGTTTTCAGGTACATTGATTGAGGATTGACGGAAATAAATTTCTAATTACCTGCCCCATGTTGAATTTCAAAACTCCGTTCATGTAAGTTGGCATTTCAGTGATAAGGGTCCAGTATCCCCAGTTTTGGCCACAATGGACAATTATGAGTGCCCACATCGGCACTGACGTGAAAATCGATTTCCATGGTACCTTCATTACCTAGTAACAGAATAATCGAAATGTTTAACACCAGTTCAAGCAGTAACTAACGGAAACATGAATCTTTCCGGGTGTTTGCACTTACTACGAATATCGTTTGCACTCTAATCCAGCAATTAGTTTCACTTTGAATCAACGAAATATGTTTCGTTTATTTATTTCAAAGAGATATGTCTCACCACGCACACATACGGGAACAAATACGTTATGTACGAATAGTGAACGAGTTTTCATCGTGAGGAACATATGGGGGCTAAAGAAAGAAAGAGATTGGGCCTTTGTCTTTCGCGATTGTTGTTGAAAATATGATATCGCCGATCACATGATCGTGGACATGCGAGTAAGAAAATTTATGCTCGGTCTGAATTAAGTCTGGTTGAAACTCGTATTTTCAGATCCAGTCCTTAGAATCTTTCTTTTCCGGTTCTGTGCCTGACTGCCGTTTTCAAAAGTGAACCTTGCCTTTAGCCTTGACTGGAAAATGGGTGATCGTCATAGCAGAGTATATTAGAAAATAAGCTACAAGCTCGACAGATAAAGTGCAGAGACAGTCGGAGAATTTTATGAATTCTGTGTAATGAAATTTATTACTTATAGAATCCTTCTTCAATGTTATAATAAGTTTCTACGCGGCAATCGCGGATGTCTGGAAGGTCATGGGACAAGTATTATTAGAGCAAGAAGGTGAATCAAGGCTATTTGTAACATTCTTAATGAGTCACTATTATATATATATACATTATCAATGTCTCTAACCTGATGTAGATCAAAAGTGATTGTCGAATTCCTATGTAAGTATCTGTCGCGACTAATGATTACTGTGATTTTTTACCCTCTCACAATGGAATAATCTGGTTGCAATTTTCCACGACTGTGGAAACGCATTGTGCGGCTCACGGTTATGGTTGTTCTTCGCGTCATCGATAAAAGAATTCCACATACAGAGATTCTTTTCAATAAAGATACAGTTGGCGACAAAAATTTGTCGAAACTATTTCAAACCAAACTCGAAACATTCGCTTGAAACTGAAAATATTTATGAACTGACAAAGTTTTTAACAATCCTGTTTGGAACGAAATCTTTCGAAAAACTGAGAGCAATGACGAGAAGATCGTCCAATAGTCATTCGAGCGTATAAAAAAGTTGGAATTCGTTGGATAACGTCAGCGAAGAAAAATAGATCACTGTTTGCGGACGTAAACACCGTATCTGGATGAAGTATGCCGTTCGCTCATTTTATACGGAAACTCCGTTTCATAATACAGCGCTTATGCCACACGATTAAATAACCGGCGTCAACTAATCTGATACCTGTTACTCGATACACGCCACGTAACTGTAATTAACAACTCATCACTGCGTTATTGAAAAACAAAAAAATTCCTCGAACGAGGAAAACTATTTTGTGAAGGAGACTTGGATAGATCTTTACACGCAGGCGCACAAACCTTTCTATGTTCTGCGAACCGTAGTAGAAAATTCGTTTGGATATGAATTTCCAAATCCTTACCGCGAACGATACATTAAACCATAATGGTTACATTAATTAAACCATAATGAAGGTTCTTACCGTTTGGTCGGACGATCCTCCTTCCTGTTCAGAAGTCTTTAAACTGTTTTCTATATATGTCTTTTCCATTTCCGATATCCGCGGATGTTTGGACGGACTGTCAAAACCAAAAATGAAGAATATGATACTCCAAATTACAGCTAAAACTCCGAAAACATAAAATATAGACTGCCAACCCAAAGAGGATTCCGCCAACACCCCGGAAATTGGAAACGAGATCACAGTGCCGAATTGTGCTCCAGCATAGGCAAACGCGCCTAAAAAAAAAACACAAAAAAACAAAAATGAAATCAAACATTCGCAATTATTCGGAGCTACGTGTTACCAGAGAGGAAACGAGTGCGCTCACGCCCGCGATTTTAGTGTCCCCGACACACCGTTGCCTCCAAGTCTAATTCTTAGCCTGGACCGGAACCTGCATCGTCTTTTTAGCCTGGACCAGAACCAAATAGTGATTCAATAATGAACAGATTCCAAATAATGTCCGAGTGGATGTCACTTCTATGTTAAAAGAGGCTCTTCTATGTAGATTCTGATCCAGCCTAAAAGATGATGCAGGTTCTGTTCCAGGCTAAAACGGTGACACAGGTTCTGTTCCTGGCTAAAAGGTTGACGCAGGTTCTGTTCCAGGCTAAAACGACGACGCGGTAAAATTGGGGACACTAGAACCCCGAGCGCGAGTATTCTCGTTTCCTCTTTGACAAATACTATTGTAATAAGTGATTATTTAAGGATATCGTCGTCACGCTTAACGAAGCGGCGCAATTCGTATAAATATCAGAATAACGTCGCTCTTTACATAACAAAGGTGTCGAAGATTCATCATAGTATGTCTCACCGAATCGTGCTCGCTCGTTCGGAGGTGCCCACTTCGAAAGCAACGTGTGCGTGCAGGGCAAGAGGCAACTCTGACAGAGACCCATCATTGCCCTACAAATGCAGACGGCAATCATGCCCCCGTAGCGTGCAGCGGTCGGTGTTAAAATGTTTAAAACGCCGCAAATTAGCATGCCCACGGCAAGCAGTCTTTGCCCGCTCCAAACTCTTGCGATGTAGCCGCTCGGTATTTGCATCACCGTGTACCCCCAAAAGAAGGAACTCAGAATGGTGGATTTATCGGTCGGGCTCCAATCGTAGACCTGATCAGAACAATAAAAAAAAAAAAAACGTTACTCGCAACTAAACTGCGGAAATTGCGTTCTCTCTTTAACGATTTTAATAGGTCGAACACAATATATCGCCACTCTTCAATTTCTTTTCTCCTCCCACCGATTAAAACTGTGATCGCTCGAGCTTAGAATGAACGCATAATGTCCACGGTCTGTTTATAGCACTACTGTTCCCGGCAGTATTTATTTTTGTAACGTATCATTGCGATTACTCGTATTTTCATATATTTGCATTAACGCCGAAGGCGAACACAATCATATGCACAGAATTTCGCGAGTAACCGACACGCTCGCATGTTCATCCCCTGATTTCTGATCTGACACCTGATTTCTGCTATCGAATAACGTTCGCCTGCGGTCCCGTAGAATTGTCGCAGAATGAACGTTACTTCGCATTCGAAGAATACAGATTTTGTTCCGTTAGTCGTGGAGAGATTCGTGTCTTGTCGAAAATGGTAGAACGTACCTCGGACGTGCTACGGTGTTGCGTGTTATTCGTCGACGATGGCGTCATCGCCACAATGGCTTCCGACATGCATACTCGGAGGCAATACCCGATCACGTTCGCCAAGAACCAGAAGAGAAGCTGTAGATGGCGTGATCCAAATCTACCTGAAATGCATAAATTCCTTTGTTCAACGGTGTACGCACAGCCATTTTCAACGAAATGCAAATGGAGGGGGGGGGGGGTAGGAGTTGCCCTGAAGGACAAAGGTCATGGGGAACAAGCGGAGTCCGGTGTAGTTGCGGTCACGTGTGTAGGAAGAGGTTGCTCGCAACGATCACCTTGACAACGTATTTCAAGGCCATCGAAGCCGGCGAGAACGAACCTATGCCGAATGAATAATTACCGAATCGACCGGCGTAAATGACATTGCGGTTGCTCGGTCGCCGATGACCGATGCGCGACAGGCAACGAGTTAATGTGGGTCATCAACTCCTCCGAGGATCGACGTTACGTCGCATGAGAGCGCAGTAATCCAGAACGCAGAAACAGGGAAAAGTGAAGCGAGTTCGCACGTTGATGCCTATCAAACATTCCTACATTAATGAACAATGATCTCTGGGCTCTCCCTCGGTCGAATGACGCGCGAACACGTCGAGGATGTGTCCTGAATAACGCTCAGGATCTTAATTGTTTGCCGATCGCCATGAAAATCTTATACTTGACCCAATACCTGTTCACGCGGGTGCGTCACGTTGTGACGTACAGCCATTTTTCTTTCTTTCCTTTTCTCTTTTTTCTCTTACTACAGAAAGATAATCGAAACGAACAGGTTTATGACGCGACCGGAGTCCCTTATTTCAGAGGTCGCAAAGCGATAATGTGGATACAGGGTGTCGCGAAGAAACGTGACCACAATTTAATTCTCTGTTCACCCTGTGACCATTTTACCCTGTTTCGCATGGTATTTTTGTTAACGATATTGTTGACAACAAGCGGCGAAGACAATTATGTACACAGGCGGCGTGAATCGAAGAATAGTTTCTCCTATCCGATATATGACCAGAATCGCGTAGAGGACATTTATCGAGTAAACGCTGTACTAGGATACTCGGATGAACGGATTGTATGATCGAAAAGAATCTCGAAAAATACTTTTTAGTATTTTGAAAGAATCAAATACTATTTTATCGAGCACTGCTTGTGCTTAACACTTTTGTAATGTATCGTGCAATGATTATTGTATTCGTGAACTGTGAACGGAATGATGACTCGTTTAAGAAAAACTGTCCAGCTTCAGGAATTCGCGATTAAGATAATCTTCTTGGTCATCCATAGGTTGATAGTGAACGTCGAAGTAGTCCAACGTTGGATTAGGAATTATCGCGTTTTTTACCTTCTGGTAGATAAAAAAATACTGTCACACAGTTAATATAACGTTTCCATGGTTTCTTATCAAATAAATTATGTACATTTATGTTCACTCATTAAAATTGTTTTATCGCACGCGAAATGCCGATAAAACTATCCGCGCCTCAATCTTTTCGAAAACCTCTCGCCGCAAGAATTATGGCTGGAAGACCAAACGTTGGAGGACATCGTTTTTAAAGTTTTAAACTTCAATTTGTCTTCGCTGCCGAACAAAGTACGATACCAAGTCTTATCTGCCCGCATATTTACCATTTTCCAGTTGTCTTAAACGGCACCAATAATAAACGAGAGCCTCAAACAGACTAACGAGAATGCAAGATTACTTTTAACAAAACCAACATTTGTAAGTGTAATAACTTACGTTGTTTTATCTAACCGCGTTGGATTTTGCCGTGTATTTCCCAATACAAGTGTAAACTTGTTGATTTTAATCCGAAAAAGAAAAAATGTGGCGGTGACATTGATTTTCGGAACGGACAATGATCGAATCGGACGTCATGATAGAAAATAAATTTGCTTTACGAAGAGCGTCTGTTCGTTTTCGAAGGGCGAGGAAAGGGCAAACAAAAACAAATTGCGGAATACAGATTTACTAGGAAACACAGACAAGGAAACAAATAACTTCTAAAATCTGGAATATTAACCGATAACGTTTTGCTTTCGAATTATCTTGAAATTTTGATAAGTGAACCCGATAACATGGCAGCTACTGCATGCTTGTTTGTATTATGTGCGCGGAATATACTTTCGATTTGTTTTATTGCATTCTGATTAGGAACCGAAAAAATTGCCTCGATGCACCAGTTTCTTTCGGAGAGCAGAAATACCGTTTTACGAAATCCAGATCAGAACATAAACATCAATTTTCGAAAACTACAGCTCGTTGAAAACATTTACAATACCACGAAAGGAAATGAAGTTGATAATCTTCGAGACATAAGATTTTATATCAGCAAAAGTCGGATAACGTCGGCCATGATTCGATCACAAGTTTATAGAAATCATCTCAGATTACCAAGAACAATGAATGTGCGATGAACAATGTGTCGAGTAAGTATTGTTTTCTGTTGCATTTTTTCCTCTTAATTGTTTTCAATATATCGCTATCGTAACATACTTTTGTGATGTGTTATTGTATATATCTGATAAAAAATCATAAAAATATTAAATCCGCGCAATATTAAATGCAATATTAAATGCAACGACGTCCGTGGTAGTATTAATAGACGCACGGAGTCGCATAAAACTAAAAGATGGAAAATTACCTTTCCACGCGATCGTATAATTTGATCGACACGGTCGATCACAGATAACGTCATATTGTAATCACGCAGATCGATCACTTTCAACTTGGTTTTTCCAAATCAAATCTATCTTTCAATTAGACCGGGATGACGAGATATTATTATCGATAAAACTTGCCGGCTATCTCACAATCCGATTGCATATGTATCAAACGTTTCGAATCACAGCGAAAAACTGATAGCGATCGAAATATAATTGGAAAATACGCTTTTAAGTATCTTCAACAACTGGGCCAGAGACAATATTAGAACATACAGATAATCGCATTCCTTCGTAAAAAGTATCATCAAAAATCTCAGTGGCAGCTGTCGTGAATGTTGACCTTGCGTTGGCAGAAAATCTGACCACAATATCATTCCAATAACTTCATACTAACAAAAAGGCCATTTCAGTCAATCCCACAGATTTTCATTCCGTTTTACTTGGACTAGTTTCCGCTTAAAAAAAAAACACTAAACCTACATAATGTGCGTGTATCGGCATTCTTGAAGAGACTGAACAACATTAGGTTGCAAAACGGAGTATCAAAGATTCGCTTAACACATTCCTCGTCATAGTTTTAAGGAATATTATCACACTTTTTTAAGGAATAAACTTGTCAAGCAACGTTTCAAACAAAAGTACAGTGTTTTCTCGGTATATACGTCGCAAATGACCGGCCGATTAGAGTCGCAGAACTATCTCCGCTATTGCGGGATATCTAGATCACGAGGGAGAAGGATTTCAAGGAAAGTTCCAGTTGCGAAACCTGTTGGAACGTATTGTCGTGCGATAATCGTTTGAGAAACGGTCACGGCTGATCGGAAATCGGGATTTCTGGTTGTTCGAGTGCTTCTGGGATCCACCGTGATCGACAGAGACAGTGACGTGGCTCGGAGACGTCGATTTGTTGGTCAACCAACGCGTGATTCCCGGCCGCGCAACTTATTCGCAGTTGTCGAGAGGTTATTCGAGCAGCGTTACGCTTAATCTCAGCTTTTATTCGCGTCGCGTCGTCCGCGAAAGTTCCGCAAAAACGCACAGCGAAAGGGAACGACATTCTTCGACATATTCGATTACCGTTCGCACACGAGAATCGTTTAATGAATCCTCCGCCGGCATTGCGCCCCGCTCGCCTCCGCCGCGTTTCGTTCGTTATCCTTGACGCGACGATACACGTCGAACGGAACTGTTTTTTTCGCCGTGTAATTGCCATATTTTAGTAGAAATGTTATGTATCTGCCGATCGTATTCACTCCCAATGATACAGCATAGTCGCACGCCCGTTATCTGTTAATACCAACGCGAAACCATTACTGCCGATTTGAAAATTGACGCCATTTTATGCAGTGGACATACCAACCCCTATTTCGAATCCAAAATGAAACATTCCCTCCGGCCTAGAATATCTCCCTTCTGTGTATTTCTGTTTTAACACATACGAAAATGGTGCAATTTATTCGTGAAATGTTTAGCAATTTATCAAATACAATCAAATTTGATGGTGTAGAAAATATCTTGGATAATGACACAGAAATTTTTAGTGGCTGAGGGTTAACAAGGTTCAAGGACATCGGTGCATCAATTCCGGCTCGATACTCGGACGAAAAAAGGAATTTTTATTTCGCTCCTGCGGCCTGCGATCAATGCAAACGTTTCTCGTTTCGCATAAAAATCTCGGGAACGAGTTCACAGTGAGCGCCAACTCAAAGAAGGCTGTCTCAAAATTTACAATCTTGATCGTTTGTCTAATGTTTTAATGATGATTTAAATCTGGCGGTTCTACGTTGATTTATTTTTGTTTTACACATACGAAAATGGCGCAATTTACTCGTGAAATGTTTAGCAATTTATCAAATACAATCAAATTTGATGGTGTAGAAAATATCTTGGATAATGACACAGAAATTTTTAGTGGCTGAGGGTTAACAAGGTTCAAGGACATCGGTGCATCATTCCGGCTCGATATCGGACGAAAAAAGGAATTTTTATTTCGCTCCTGCGGCCTGCGACAATGCAAACTTTCTCTTTCGCATAAAAATCTCGGGAACGGTTCACAGTGAGCGCCAACTCAAAGAAGGCTGTCTCAAAATTTAAATCTTATCGTTGTCTATGTTTTAATGATGATTTAAATCTGGCGGTTCTACGTTGATTTATTTTGTTTACACATACGAAAATGGCGCAATTTACTCGTGAAATGTTTAGCAATTTATCAAATACAATCAAATTTGATGGTGTAGAAAATATCTTGGATAATGACACAGAAATTGTTAGTGGTTGAGGGTTAACAAGGTTCAAGGACATCGGTGCATCAGTTCCGGCTCGATACTAGGACGAAAAAAAGGAATTTTTATTTCGCTCCTGCGATCAATGCAAACGTTTCTCGTTTCGCATAAAAATCCGCGTCGCATAGTCTTCTCGGGAACGCGTTCACAGTGAGCGCCAGCTCGAGGAAGGCCGTCTCAAAATTTACAATCTTGTAAAGTTGGCGGTCCTACGTTGAAGATAATAAGTCGAAAATGTGGAGTAAAATTTGTTCGCATGAGGTTTCGTTACGGAGAGAAACTCGAGTATGAAAACTCGGCGGTCACGCGTGCCATTGGACAGGAATTGTCTGTGCGCGTCTGTGCATGACCCGCCGATTCTACTTCTTGCAAATGCCAGGCCGACGGCCTTGACGGATTTTCCGAATAGTGGTTTATTTCGTTTTGTACTTCAATTCGATCTTTCCACGTAGAATCAGCTCGTTTCCGGTCGCACCATCCCGTACGTGTACAGTCTGATCCCAGGATTGGTCGCGGGAGAAAAATTGTTGCAGGAACGGTACCCCTGTCTCGGCAATCTTGATCGTTCCCTTTTGCGCGGTTGTCGAATAATGATTAATTCATTATTAAGAGAGGTCAAGATCGCATGAGCTTTCCGCTGCGCCATTCGAAAGTGCAGGTATTTAGAGCACCGTGTCGCTGACAAGTATGTGACACTTATCGGTACAAGTAGTCCTCCGGCTAATCGCGATCATGCGATTACCTCGAATCTGAAGTTGAACGGACAACGTGCCCGTGAAGCGGAACAACAACGTAAATACAACACTGACAAACCGATTTATAAAAATCGGAGAACACGCGGAACGACAAATATCCCATAGGAAGCCAGGACTGAATTCACTCGAACCAGAACAACTCGGTTTATTCGCATTTTTGAACGGACACGTGTCGACAATCAAATTGCCTCTACGTTATAATAGTGAACGTAGCAGCATCCTTCAGCCATACGAAACGAGCAACAACAAACAGTTCCGCAATGAATCTTTCGTTTTCTTTCCATTTTGCGATAAACGAAGCAGTTTTCAAGTGCGCGATATTATTATTAACTGTTAGCCAAGTTCATTTATTAACATATTTATGATTCGCGTTACGCGTTCACGTGTGTAAAAATAAACTCTTGTGTATTACCATAACCTGAACTCCGTGACGACGATTTCAAAAATCGCGCGTGCTATTCGGAATAACGTCGCGCGATTTTATTGTGCCAAACAGCATTATTGTTTACAGAATTACCGGAAGGCATTATCCGCAAGGATGCTTGTAACGTTATCTAGCCAGGCGTCAAGGATTCACTGTTGAGGATTGGCTAGCGAAGATTATCTAGTCAGGAACGTCGAATGGAGATTGCCTCGCGAAGATTGTCTAATGAAGACTGAACATGGCCGAGATTTGTTTCTGGGTTCGAACGGCTTCGAAAACGGAAAGCTGGTCGACTGATGTCACGTTCGCGGAGAGAATTCCGTAGCGCACAGTGGCGCAGGTAGTCAAGGTGTCCTGGACAGGTGATCGGAACAGGTGCGAACCTCGTAAATCAAACCAGGCCGCCGCACAGTGGGCAACTTGAACAAAATCGGATTCAAAATCGAGGAGCTTTCGGTAGGAACGAGGTGGAGCGATGAAATTTCGTTTAAATTAAAGCTGAAACTTTGCAGAATATGGGAAAAATAGGGAGACGAGGTGCGCGATGTCGTGCGCGTGCAATAACTCTGAGAAATTACAAATCCATGGCGCAGGACCTTTGACACGGTCACTGGCAGCCTCGAAAGTCCCATAAAATCAAAGTAATTGAACCCTTGGCACTCGAATGGCGACTGTAAGGCGCCACTAAAAATTGCGGTATCATTATTCAAAATGTTTTCTACATCATTAAATTTGTTTGTATTTAATGAATTACTAAACATTTCAGCACTGTACGAGTAAATTGCACCATTTTCTACGTCGGAAGAGATGTTTCGTTTTAGAGCTAAAATGGCTTCGAGTGCAAAGGTTTAATCAACGACATAAAAATGTCGAAGTTAAGGCATGCGATGCCGAGCACTCTTGCTGCCATCTTGCATTTTTCAGGGTCCGATCAAATGTAAATGCATTGACGTCAAAATTAATTTCTATATCTGGACAAATAAGTTATTATGAGTCTTTCCTTGTAAATAAACGATCAAATAACGTTTCTTTTGGAACTCGTTTCATATAGAAAATCTAATTGAACAAACTTCGATTGAATAAAGTCATTAAACTTCCTCTAGAAATGCAAGGAGACGTTCTAGTTAACAATTGTGATTATAATTTGTTATTTATATTTGTATTATAATTTTGACTATAGCAAATACTGCCGCATTTTAAGTGCTGTCTTTTATGAGAACAACAAATACTCCGAAGACTACAGACACTTCTAAAGATTTATCAATTGCTCTATCGATATCATTTTTTATGTTTAACAACATCGTTGATAAGATCAATGCGTATACAATATGTAACCACCGTTCAACGATTCGCAATGTTATATGAAAGCAAAGGTAATATACAAAATTATCTTTATAAATTGCGAACACAGTTTTACTAATAGCAAACAGTTTCCCCAGGATAAATAATAAACTGCATAATTTTATCTCGAAGTCGACAAAAGTGAACATAATTTTACATTTGATATAAATAACTTTCGGGTTAATAAATTAACGTTGGCCGATTAACGTTCGGTATAACGCCATTTGCTTACTGTGCTGTGTTAATTAATTTGTAAAGAAAAAAAGGAGTCGAGAACAATTAATATAGACCTGTTCCTTTCGATTGTCATTTTGACGTTGATTGAATAGAATATTGGACAACATTCTATGTGTTTCATCACCGCACACAATAATTTCCATGACGTTTTATCACCCATAAACCTCTGAGTAATCTGTTGCGCAAATACGAAGCATAAAGTATAAATTGTTTAAAAATAATTCGACCAGCCATTACACTGATATCGCTCGGATTGCACAATTATGGTTATCTCCAAGTTTTCACAGCAGCCACATATGTAGGACATAAGAAATAATAATATAAAGAATTCTATACGCCTCCAGGCCAATTATTTGCATTAAAATTAACAATACATAAATTGATTCCATACATTACAACGAAATAAAATCAGCAATATGTTCGAAATCTCAAATCTACTGTAAAACTATAATCAAAAATAAAATTGTAATAAATAATCAATAGTTCCAATAAAAATCTATTAAGCTTACATTTTATTTTCGAAACACGTTCATCTTTACAGTTTAGTTTTTGTACTAAATAGCAGATATTTAAGTAGCTCTGTATATTGACAGAACAAAGCACATAAACTAACTACTAACCCAAATTCATTTCTGTTATCGAATTGTTTTTAGTATCTACGCGATATTTCAAAGCGAATTAAAAACGTAGTTAAACCGTCGTAACTACATCAACTGATTGTGTTTTACCTGCTGGTATTTTATGTAATTGTTACTGCCACACGCGCTCTAACGTTTCATTAACACTAGGTTCACGGAGCTCTAAAAATGACTATTTCACATTTCCTTATAAAAATAACATGGATACATCAATCAAAATTTGTAGCTATTTTTTAAACCATATATACCTAGAGAAATCAATTTGTTAAATAATTCCTCACGGATCCGTGTTTGCAATCTCAATTTTTCGTGAATTAAAAATATTAGAGTCCGTCATTTTGACGGGTCCTGTAAATCTAGTGTTAATATTCTCCGAGTTTTAATTGATTGAAACCGATACAGATCAATTTTGTAAAGACATTCGGCTTGACGGCTGTGTTGGTATTATTTTCAACAAATTTTGTAAGTAACTTTTCCAAGGAAATACGTAACGTAAAATATTCAATGGCGTACCTGGAGCTTTCGTGGCTTCCCTATCGAAATCATCATTAACGAACTCCTCCTTCTTTGTCGACATTATTACCGACACTTTCAAACACAGACTGTTCAAATTCTAATCTCGTACTCGACATTACCTATATCATACATGCGCCCCACCGTCAAACGGCTTCCTCTCCTTTTTCTTGCACGTATATCTCGGTAGTTTCCTACTGACAACCTTCACCACAACAGACTTCGCGACAAGAAAAATAGTGTAAATCTATCTCGACAGAATCAATATCAATCGGGACGTAAAATATCTCCAGGTAAATAAAAGCAGGCGTGATTGGAAGCAATTAAACATAGAACGAAAATAGTGTTGGAAGTATCTTAGAATTTAATAATAAATGTATAAACAGATCTAAATCTACAATATAATATTTTTACATACGCGAAGTTTACATAAAAATATTACTCGTGTCCATACTTCTCATAAAAGATAATTGAAAATCTTAGATTTCTTTATACAGTTCTATTTTCACGTAGTCGAATGTAATTTTACATTGAATGTAATTTTACATTTTCTTTTCTTTTTTTTTTTCTGTTTTGTTTTGTCAAAATATAAAACCATGTAGAATATTCATATCCGTCGCTTCTTTTTTAATGGCGTCACACCGCTGTCCGGATTGTCTGCGTCCGATGCGTCATTTTCGGTAGATCGTAGGGTTTTCAAAGGGCTCTTCTGCGGTGTCGCGCACAATCCTAACTCGAGCGAACTAAAAAGAAATGGAGAATTCAGTTCGTGTCTTTTCGGCTTTGAAACGCCTCGCTCTGTCTTTCTGTGTGTATTATAAATCAATTTCTAAGGTACTACTTCAAAGAAAATCAACAGAGTGTCTGATTCATTTCGAATTCTTCGGACTATTTAAATGACATTTTTAAGGCGGATTCACAAACTAAGAAACTAGCCGAGAAACTAACGATATGAATATTGTAGCAATTGTCTCTACTTACTCGAGTGCATTGTCTCTGTTCTCTTCTTGATCTTTTTCCGGGGTTCTCAAATTATTAGGATTTTGCGTTGCTGATTTCTCCTTCTGGTGACTTTGCAATGTGAACTTTTGCACCTGACTGGAATAAAGGTTTTTCGACGTAATTTGCGACGGTGGCGCGATGCCATTCTTCTCGTAATACTTCCTCAAATCGACATTTACGCTCTTCGTGCAGTTGTACGTTTTATAAATGCCCACGAGGTAGTCCGCCAGCTCAAACATATTCGATCTGAGCGATATAATTATGAATTGCGCATTTTTCGTTCTCTCCTTGATGTAATTTCCAACGATCGAGACGTTTTTGAAGTCTAAGGCAGCGTCGATTTCGTCCATGAAATAGAGGGGAGTCGGTTTATAGTGGTGCAGTGCGAACACAAGGGCTAACGAGCTCAAGGTCTTTTCACCTCCGCTAAGGTTGCAAATGTTTTTCCACGATTTCCTGGGTGGTCTGACGCTGAAGGCGATCCCTTCGCTGAAAGGGTCCAAGGAGTCGACCAACTCCAATTCCGCGTCGCCGCCCAACGTTATCATCTGATACATTTCTTTCAGCTTATTCGTAATTACCGCAAAACCAGCGAGAAACTCTTGAATTCTACGACGCCTCGCTGTGTCATAAATATCACGGATTTTGTCGCGTTCCCCGGTTACTTTTTCCAAGTCCGCCACGCGTTTCAAATATATTACATCCTTCTCTTTATAATCTGCGATAACCTGCATATTCGGAATGTCGGTCGGCAATTTCTTTTTGGCTTTCTGCATGTTATTCAGAAGCGTTTTCTCGTCGAGCTCGCGGAGTTGATCCTCGGTCAATTCTTTCAGTTCCGCCACCTCTTTGCCGGGTATAGCTTGAAGCTTCAATCCGGCGATTTTTCGCGTGAAATCTGGAATTTGTTGTTTCAATACTTTTATCCCGCCTTTACACTCTTTCATTCTTTGATCCAAATCGATTTTCACTCCTTTCATTTTGTTCTCCCGCGCCTGCAAAGCGTCCAACTCCTCCTTGAGGGATGCCATGGCTGTGTCTCTTTCCGTGAGAGCCTCGTTCAGTTCATTCAGTTCTTCCAAACACTGTTTCGCCTGTACCTCCAATTCCTGCTTCTCTTTCTGTACATCGCGAAGTCTTTGCTCGCAGGTCTGCACGTCGTTCTCCAGACTATCTATGCGCTGCTCGACCTTCTTCAAGTTCCGCTCGGACGTTTTCATCGCGACCTGCAACTTGCAAATCTCCGCCTTGGCTTTCTCAATCGTTTTGCTCAGGTTCGCTATAACCTTCTGCTGATCTTTCACGCGACTTCCCGAAATCTCGTCTATCTTCCTATTAATACGCTGCACCTCGCTTTCAACCGAGTCCGAGTTGTCCTTCACTTCCCCCAATGATTTCCCGGCTTTCTCCATCACTCCCTTGAGCTGTTCGACCATTTTCGGATCCGCGACGGACTCTGCGACCTTTTTCTCCTGAATCTTCAGATGCTGTCGCAACGACGGTTCTTGCTCTTGCAACGTTTTCACTTCGATGCACAGCTTCTCTTCCTCGACAACCATATCTTTTAGATCCACGCTCAGTCTATGAATCTGATTCTCCAGAGATTGATATTCGGCTCTAAGCTTAGTACACTCCTCGTGTGCTTTGTTCAAATTTACTTGCAGCTTCTCAACGTCGACGGCAGACATTTCGTTTCGAACAACCTTTTGTCCCATTCTACCTCTCAGTGCCGTTCTTCCACCTCCGCTCATCGTACCCGACATCTCGATCAATTCGCCCTTCAACGTAACAACTCGGTACCGTCTGTGGCCGTACGCGATACGCGTAGCTTGATCTAAATCATTCGCTACTAACGTATCGTGTAAACCGTAATAGAACGCCGGCAGTACCCTCTCATCTTCGACGCGTATAAGGTCGAACAGCCTCGGTACATTTTCAGGCGTTTGAATTTTCTGCCTGCATTTGCCCAGTAAATGTTGCTGTTTCTCTAGAGGGATGAACGCAGCGCGTCCTATATTATTTTCACGCAGAAACGATATGCATTCTTGCGCCGTGGACACTTTGTCCACGACAATGTTGTCCAAAGGGCCGCATGCCGTTGAAATCGCAACGTCGTATTTTCCGTCTATAGCTCCGAGGTCGCCCTACGTATGGAAACCCATTAAATATCACACAAATTTATCCAACTTTAAAAATTGAGCACCAGTCGTCCGGTGCAATTATAAATTGTTTGAACATCTTAAAAATCAAATTAACACACAGAAAGAATACAATTTTTTGTCCGCTTACCAATCTTCCAAATATCCCAGTGATCCTACCCTCCATTTTTTCTCGCATTAAACTGTCTATAATTCTGTTCCTTGATCGATTTGCTTGCATAGCAGACTTTTGTTCTTCGAACGAAATTCTCATCCGTTTCAATTTTGTGGTCTCTTCGATCTCTTTATGCTTCAGTTTCTCCAATGCGTTTTGCGCTTGGGTGAAATTCTGCCGAGTACTCGAAATTTTTGTTTGTAAGTTCTTCAAGTGTAGCTGTTTCTCTGCTAAAGTCTCCACTGTTAATTTTATAGAATTTTGCAACTTTTCTAGTTTCTCTCTTTCTGTTGCTTCTACGGAAGTGTATAATTCGAATTCAGACTGAGCAATATTGAAAGCTGCTTGAGCTTTGTCAACGTTGTTCCTCAGAGACATTAATTCCTTTTCAAGTACAGCACGTTCGTTTAATAGTGGTTTCGTTTTCTCGTGTAGTCCGACCATTAACTTTTCCAGTACTGATTTCTCGTCTTCTATCCTTTTTACATTAGTTTCAATAAGCTGCTCGCATTCCTGAATAGTTTTCATGTTTTTCTCAGGCACTTTACCGAGTTCTTCTAATTTCGCTTTCTCCTACAAATAACATTCAATTATTCAATCATAATCTACACGCTACGTATTTCAACATTTTCATTGTAGATAGCACGGTAATGTAGCTTACTGTTTTTAATGTTGCAATGTTAGCTTTCCGACGTTTATTGGTCTCTATTAGTTCCGCGTGAAGCGATTCATCCTGTTTGCGAATATTATTAAACTGTGTTGATATTTCATCTTTTTTCAATTGTAAGCTATCCCATTTCTTGTTTTTCTCCTCGATTATTTTATTTTGCTTGCTTTTTTCATCATGAACTTCTTTCATTTTATCTACAAGATCCGCAATGTCCGTGTCCAATTCCTTAGCTTTATTTTCTTGTTGTTCTAATTCCTTCATAGTTTCGAATCTACAAAAAGGGAATTTTATAATATCATAAAATCATTGTATATAAATATCAAGAAGGTACCTCTTATAATGATAAAGTTGATGTTCTATCTGTGTTATCATGTTTTCTACTTCTAAATATTGCACTGCTTCTTGCATCGGTTCCTCCAGAGCTGCTTTCTCTTTCTCAACAATTCTCAAACGGTTTAACTTTTCAACTCTATATTCTGTCAGCGCTTCTACCTTTTCTGATAATTTTTCTAATGGCTCCTTATAACGTACTGTCCCAATTATATCTTCCAAAAACTCAAGCATACCAGTATCGTGTTCATTCTGTCCTTTAGGTTTCATCATTGCTATTTGCTCGACCTCGCCCTAGTATAACAGATGAAGGAGAAATAATTATAATCAAATAAAATCCCTTTCATATATAAACTTTCGTATAGCAGTAAAATAGAAAACATCGATAGTATAAATAATGATGCATTCCGTACTTGTAAGATTAGGAAACGGTTATGATCTAAATCCACGCCGTAGGACTTCAAAAGCTTTGCGATCTCCTTGAATTGCACCCTTTTCCTGTTAAGTTCATAATGCGAAGAATTATCTTTAAATGCTGTTCGTGATATACTAAACTCACTGTTAGGAACAACATCATAATCTGCCCCAGGCTGCAACAAAAAGTATTTACATTTCAGAATTGGTTGTAATTTAAATAGAAAATGTTCTAGTAAATACCTTGTCAATGATTTGTTGAAAATGTACAGATACTGTACAGCTGTTGATATTCTGAAGTTGGCTGGAATTGTGTATTAAAACTGATAGCTTCTTTGACCGAATTTTACTGGCTCTGTATCCAAATACAAATAACATTGAATCTATGACATTACTTTTGCCACTACCATTCGGGCCGACGATCGCTGTAAAACACTACGAAAAAGAAAATTTAGTTAACGTATACGTACTAGAGTTGGGCATTATTCGAACACATTTTCTAGCTGGCGATCGAGAATTAATGGACTTTGTAGTTCTTTTTACAAAAATTTCTGCCACATACCTTATGAAACGGGCCAATTATTTGAGTGCCACCATAACTTTTAAAGTTCACATTAACAATCTTCTTAATCATAAGTCTAGGGCCATTAACATCAAGTTCATGAGCGGCTTTGATAGGTGGTGGAATGTATATATCGTCGTCTACTTTTAATCCACCTTCGTCATCGGTATCTATAACTGCATTCTCCTCATCCACTTCCATTTCATTACTATCTTTATTTTGATCAGCTTCACTGGTTCCAGTCATTTCAACGACAAATGTATGGTACGTTCTTCACATTACAGAATCTGGATCGAATGAAATCACATGAAACGAAACAACAGTTATTACTTAGAGGTTAGACAAACGTCAATATTTCACAGAAACATCACGTTGCTTGGACGTGTATAATTTATTTCTTTCACGACAAAAAACACATTATGTAAAACAATGTAGAAGAAATATAAACACTGAATTAACAACACTGGGTTCCTGTAACTTACCTCACAATAACTACTTGTACACTAGAAAGCATCCAGAAATACTTTTAGTGTGGAACCGTGACTTAAGTCTAACAATTTTTATCGTTGCACCGCCAATGCAAATACGTAGAAAATTGTAATTCTGAGATCGCACTTTGTTTTATTATAAATATCCATGAAAAGACGCTTTCCCGGATTCAAATTGAACGTAACGCATATAACGAACAGCCACGTATTACACAAATAAACATAGAGGCTACACTCACATTGAAATTTTATTTTGTAAATCTCACCATAGAGTATACATCACAGTCACGGCAAAGAGTAGGGATACCATCGTAGACGGTAACCTCGATATGAGATTTCCCTTTGTATCAATAGCAGCGCCATTGCGGAATATTAGTTGTGGCCGATAAGGTAGGATGTGACAGAGAATGGTAAAGGGGCTCTAGCTGGCTCTAGTAGAGAGAAAATGAGTGTTCTCGCCCGGGATTTTAGTTCAGGGTATAGTGCTGCTTCCTAGTCTAATTTTTAGCCTGGACCAGAACCTAGCAGCGGATTCCAGATAATATCAGAGTGTATGCTACTTTTATGTTAAAAGAGACTCTTCTATGTAGGCTCTGATCTAGTCTAAAAGATGTTACAGGTTCTAATACAAGCTAAAAAGATGATGCAGGTTCTGGTCCAGGATAAGATGTTGATGCAGGTTCTGTTCCAGACTAGAAGGATGATGCAGGAAAAGTGGTGACACTGGAACCCCCCGAACGTGAGACAGAATAATACATTAGGTGATTGGTCTACTCTTATACCTCGTCTGTGGTCATATTTTCTCTGTCTTCTGGGTTTCTAGTGTCCTCACGTTTAGCCTGGAACAGAACCTGCATAATCTTTTTAGTCTGCAACAGAACCTGCATTATCTTTTTAGCCTGGAACAGAACCTGCATCAACCTTTAAGCCTGGAACAGAACCTGCATTATCTTTTTAGCCTGGACCAGAACTGAGTGAGCACTCTCATTTCCTCTCTGCCATTGATTCGTGGTGCCTTCAAAGGCCAAACGTGCAAACTGGTAGATAAAGCACACGAGGCATAGAAGATCAGTTACTGTATGGGGTAAGGAGGGAATCTAGGGAAGAAGGGGATGGTGACAATGGTGACGATCTACTGATCTCCCCTTCGGCGAAATCCTTCCGGAGAGGGGTGCATCGTCCCCTATCATCAAGAATGTCTTTTGAAAATCTAAAAGAGTATCACAGTGAGTCCAATTAATTTTTTTATATGACTGTGGACCGTGAGAAGGCATAAAACAAGTTGTTGAATGTGTTGAAGATTGTTCAATCGTGAAACTGCACATTTTGTGCCCTCAAAGTCGGAAAATGAATCATTTGCGGTGAGAGGTAAGTAGTTTATTAATTTTCTAACTGTTCTACTAGTTCCCGTGAAATCGATCAGTAAATTCGTAACAATTTCAAACGTTTATCCTTGTTGGATACCTCCTTGCTCGTCATATTTGCCTAGCGCGTACCAGGGAATTCGAAATCCCGCAAAAAAGTAGGTAGCACAGGCATCTCTCTCTGTCCTCATCGCGCGCTATCTCCTTCCTTATCCTACGCATTACAAACACAGGGAAAATTAGTTCGCAAACCTGCCACCATAGATGGCGCCACTATAACGCTGCCCGTGGCGGCTTTATCTTCTCGTCGTTCGAATTTCTTTTCAACGACAGAACAAAATTCAATTGCAACAATCGCTTCTGCGCGTGAATACGCGCCATTGCCGTTACATGTACAAAGAGGTCTACATTTCACGCGTAGAACAGGATATTCCACAACGGGGTAAGACCGAGTTATATCCAAAACCGTGTTTAGACACGCTGCTGTGTTCTTAATGTTACAACGTTAGAATTGTGTTCATTAAAACGAATGTGGTTCAGATACCATAGAGAACTAAAAAAGAAAGAAGGAAAGTCGCTCTCCTCCATTCGCAATTAATTAACCGAATTTGTGCGCAGGTCCAAGGAACCATACGCTGCAAGGGGTACGCTTGAACGGCGTTAAACGTTCCCGCGCACGCCCCAACGAAACGCAATTCCCTCGGAATCGGCCGGACGGTTTTTAAAAGTTTACCGAGGGGGGGCCGCCTGAAAGCGGCGCGGCGGTTCGCGGAAACGCGCGGCCGCAACACCTGTTTTAAATGGGACGCTTTCGCGTCGGTTCGCTTCTTTTTCTCGAGGCGAACAAATAGGCCCGGCTTCTCCGTGTCCGCCGGCGTGATTCTCCCGAATAAAAAACCCTTTGGAACGGAGGCGCGCGCAGGGCTGCGTGTCATTCAGAAAAGTGGCCCAACACGGGCGAAACACCGGTTCAAAAGGGCCTGTGGCTCGTGTTCCCCTCTTTTCGGCCCCGGCCGTGGCGTTCCCTTTATTTTTAGGAAGTCGCGTCGATCGCGCGGACATTATGGGACGACGGCTTTTTGCCGGGCTTCTTTCTCCCCGGCGTGCACCAAAGTATTAGGAAGAACGGCGGGCACGAGGCCGAGGGCCTCCACGGAGGAAGGTGAACATCGGTCGAGAGAGGGACAGACGCTTCGCTGCGCTACGCTTACGCGCAGACACGTATCCTCCGCTCGGAACGCCCCGTGCCGAAAACGCGCGCCGTTCGCGAAACCCCGGAACATTCCGCAAAAACGCTATCGTTTCTCTCGAGTCCGCAAGAGCCACGGCCCCTAGGCGGTAAGCGTCGCTAAAATCTCAAGTTTATTTTGTTCATCGACTCGGTCAGCCTTCAAAATCGTTTCAGCCTGCGTGGCAAGGACATCGAGCATCGACCAGCATACGATGAAACTTTTCAGGTGCCAGACGGGTTGAAGGGTCGTGCTGGTTTCGCTTACCGATTCAAAAAATCCTTCAGGATGTTCGCGCGGGGTGGGGATGGGATCGACGAGAGAGGCAGTTGGGGATAATCGCGGAACAACTCGAGCGGATCCCGTTGAAAATGTTTTCGGCGGTTGCGTGACGCGGCGCAATTTCGTGGCCGGCGGCCGGAGACGACGGTCTTCTCGTGGGTTCTCCGTTCTCGAGGGGAAGAAGGGGGGCCCCCGGACCGGGGGGGCCTGGTCGGACCGTCGGAGGTACGTCACTGTCCGCGCTATCGCGATCAACAGAGTGAACAGCAGGGGACGGCGCGTCCGCTGGAGGGAGACGGAGCGCGCGTGGCGAAGGAAAGGCGAAGGAAAGGAAGGCGCGCAAGGTAAAGGCATATCTTGGATCCTTCGGTTGACTCGGTTCAGTCTGATCCGAGCCAAGCCACTGCCCTGATCCGGTGCTGCGGTGCCTCGCTCTCTCCTTGTTCGTTCGCCGGCTGTTCCCTGTTCCGTTCCGCTCCGCACCGCTCCGCGCCGCTCCGCACAGCTCTGCTCTGCACCTCCTGACACGTTCCGCCGGTCTAATCCAGCGGTGTCATCGATCGCCGATCCCGACTTCCTTCCTCCTTGTTGCTGGCTCCGGCTGCGCGGTCAGTTCAAGTCGCGGCGAGCCGAAGCGAGGCGAGGCGAGGCGAGGCGAGGCGAGGCGAGGCGGAGCGACGCGAGCCTCCGTTCGTACGTTCGTTCGTTCGTTCTTGTCGCGTTCGCCCGCCAGATCAAAATCACCACCAGCTGACATGTCACAGTGCACGGATCGCCGTCCTGCCGGCCGCTGCAGCCGTCGACGTTCCTTCTTCCGCGTCCAGTGAGCGAACGGGAACGCACGTCGGGACTCACGGGATACACGTCGTTGTCGTCGTCGTCGTCGTCGTCGCGTATACGCACTCTCTTCTGCTACTCCTTCTCCTCTTCTTCCTCCTCTTCCCACTTCTCCTCCTCCTCCTGCTGCCGCCGCTGCCGCTGCTGCTGCTCCTCTCTGTTTTGTTCTCGCCAGTGTGCACACACCGGGGTTGCATTCCGCTCGGCACCGTGATCCCCGTCGTCGTGCGCGCGCGCGCGTTCGTTCGTCGAAACCACGGGATTTCTGTGGATCCGCCGGCCGGTACCGGAAGTGTGATGACCCTTCCAGCGAGACGTGCTTCACCGATCGACACGCCGACCACACCGGACCCTCGATCCTGGATCTGAGCATCGCCGACGAGGTTCGTACCCGCTTGCCTCATTTCGTCGCCTAGCTCCGCGACACTGTTCGTCGTTCTCCGAACCGGGTAGCATCGTCGATCAGGATTAAGAAGAGTCTCTCGGTGACAGTTTCGGACGCACCGTTGGTGGACGGTGTTTCGCCGCGTTTCTGTCGAGCGTTTCCTCTCCCGGCCTCTCTCTCTCTTTCTCTCGCTCGCGTATTTCGTTACGCGGCGACGACGAATTGTTTTATTCATGAACGCGTTACCCCCGCGGTTCGTTTCCTCGTGCGCCTTTGTCTCCCCGCGGAACGGGAGAAATTGATCGTCGCCGCTCCTCGCCGATCGACGAACGCTTAACCGTTCTGG
>CM052140.1:16076113-16096279 GCA_028454255.1 Halictus ligatus
CTCCATACAGACTTAGATTGGACTTTTGGGAAACACAATTGACCACTTCTAAACTGCTCATTGCAATGTTAAAGCAACAATTTGTCTAGATTTTGACCCTTGCATAAGTATATGGATTTCAAACCATGCCGGCCCCCTCAAGCTGGAATTTTCTTAAAGCGTCACTTTGCTGATCACTTTTCACATTAACTTAATATTTTTGTGAAATCAAAACCGGCAGCTTAGCACACTTGACCACTTCTAAACTGGAGGAAACACAATCGACCACTTCTAAACTGCTCGTTGCAATATTGAAGCAACAATTTGTCTAGATTTTGACCCTTGCATACGTACATGGATTTCAAACCATGCCCCCTTAAGGAGTGCGGTTGATCGAGTCGAAATTGGGACGATAAAGCGTAGCACTGTGATTAGTGGATTTCTGATAAAAATGAGTAGCTGCAACTTGAAAGAATAGAGAGCTTCGAAAAACTGAAGATCGTCGTTACGTTGCAATTTTTTACAGAAATATCCCCAGTCCAGCGATTAGCCTAATCCAGCCGATGTCGTTTTTCCAGCTCTTGAGCAGGCTCCAGCGGAGGAGCAGCTCGGTGGAGAGCCAAAGTTCAGGGGACAGCCATAGTCGCGGTGGTCATCGTAGAAGAAGTCATAGTCATAGTCACCGTAGGCACAGTCGCCACTCGGACTGCGAGTCCGAGCTGTCGAGGGGATCGGACTCGAGATCCGGTCATCGCAAGCACCGCAGGAAGCACAGAAGCTCCCGTTCGTCTAGGTATACAAGCCCCCAACCGAATAAGGTCGGCCGTGAACCGAAGAGGCTGCAGGAAACGCGTACGGTGCGGGTCGACCTCGTCGCGATTCCCGTCGCGTATTAAGTCAATTGTGGGTCTAAGATATTCTTGGCGGCTTGATTGCTAATTAATCGGGGTAATAAAGGCTCCGGGGAGACGGTCATGTGAAAACGGAGCGGCACGCTCGAACGTCTTCGGCCGGGTTCGTCGACCATGCGCGCTCGGGAAAGAAGAGCCCTCGTGCTCGTTATACTCTCACGGTGGGATACGTAAAGTCCGTCGCAGGTGATGATTATTTTAATGACGACGCCACGCGGCGAGGTATCAACCGCGAGCCACCGAATCCTCCGCGTTCGCCGTTGTTCGACGAGAAATGAATGGCGGTATCGCGAAACTAATTTATTCGCGGCCGCCGACGTTAAACCGCGTTATCCGGACCGCCGTACTCGTCGTTATGCGACTACATGCGTGTGGGAACCTTTTTCCAGACACGAATTGGTCGACTCCGAGCCACAATGGAGGGAAGCGCAGAAGCGGAAGGGCGAGGGAGTGCAGCGAGCTGTTGTAAGTTCGAGTAACGACGCCTTCGGGGCTCTCCCTAGTTTCACGGGTTGCGAGCGTCCATTTCCAATGTCGGTTGAAGAGCTCGTGTCGAGCTTAGTGTTTATAATACTCGACAGCTTTCTCTTCGCACGGCCCGGGCCCGGTTCGTTCGCTCGACTTCTCGTTCAGGTCTTTAACTAACGGCTGAAAATCGTCGGGAAAGAGTAATTAACTTGTGCACAGTAGTTTCTGCATGATGTACTTACTAGAAAACTTACAATTAAATATACAGGGTGCGGCGCGAATTAGTCCACACGATTTTTCAGGGTGGTCGAAAAGAAAAGTGTTTCGTACCAAAGTTAATTCAACCGACAAGAAATTGTAATATTTTAAATTAAAAGAAAAAGATCGATTTTCAACAAAGAATCAAGATCACTATCGCATCTTTCAATGGAACTGGCAATTTTTAACTTCGTAATATTGTAGCCGACGTAATATTGTAGTCTAAACGAATTCAACGACCTGCTATACAATGCCTTTCAGATGACCTTGAAAGATGATATCGCCATGAATCAATTTGCCAGAATATTTGAGATATTTCGTAACACCAGCGCCTCGCATTTAAGGGTAAACAAATGAACGTAAACGTTGTGAATGCTCATTTTCTCAACTGTTGTCCATTTGTGTCGCGAGATCTGTTGTTCATTACATGAAATTGTGAGGTACTTTGTAACAATGAACCGGTACGCTAATAATGATAAAATAAATATGTTAAAAATATTTCTCGAGTGCAGAGGCAATGCTCGACAGGCTGCAATGTTATATGCGGAACATTATAATATTATACTCCGTATAAATTTGGTTTTTTGTTAGTTAAGTTCTGAAGCAACGTTCACGTTCATTTGTTTACCTTTAAATGCGAGGCGTTGGTGTTACGTACCGACGAAATATCTTAAATATTCTGGCAATTGCTTCATGGCGATATTATCTTTCAAGGTCATCTGAAAGTCATTGCATAACAAGTCGTTGAATTCGTTTGGACGTCGCCTACAATATTATGAAGTTAAAACTTACTAGTTCCATTAAAAGATACGATAGTGACCTTTTGTTGAAAATCTCACAATATTACTTACTTAATCTTCCAATATAAAATATTACAATTTCTTGTCGGTTAAAGACTGATAAGTCGGTAAGACTGATTAACTTTGGAAGTAACTTTTTCAGAAGGGGCTGAAAAATCGTGGGGACTAATTCGTATACGCACGTCGTATATGCGAACGCAATCAGGTGAATCGGCTAGGGAGATCCCTCGAAAGTATTTGCAGTATTTGCTGGTTTTAATGTCGGACAAAATGTTACGCCAGGTGAGCCACACGGAGCCTAGAAGAAGGCACAGGAGCAGACACCGGAGTCCCTCCCAGAAGCAACCGCTGCCGGACGAGCTTAGGAAGTAGGTTCTATTCACGCAATAATAACGATAATGATAATGTTGTCACGCAAAAAGCATTCCTCCATGTATTATTAGGTTACGAAAGTTTCTGCACGTGTAATGTTTCGTATTGAAATAAACCAGGAAGTGCTACAGTCTCGTGAAATGTTACTACCAGAAAGATAATGAGAATAAAGCTTTTTCGGAGAGACCTGCATGACATGTACAAATAGCATTCTGATATGTAACAACGCGCCGACGCTACGCGTCGCGTCGGATCCGTTCTGACGATCTAACGATTGAGAGCATGATTTCTTCCAGACATTTGGAGTTTGGGCTAGTCGACACGACCGGAATGAGCGAGCAGCAACGCCGAGAGATACCGTACACGGTGGTGCAATCGCAATCTGTACAGCAATGTCCCTTACAGTCTAGCAATTCCCGATTGGACGAGGCAGACTCGTCGTCTCTGCCTAGGTACGATGATCTCAAGACGGCCTGCAACATCCACAGCCATCCTCCGCAAATGGAGGATGAGACGGGATCCGTAGTCATTGTTTAAAACATCCTCCGGCCTGTTTTGCATGAATTGATTATTATTATTATTTTTATTTTCCTTTTTTATTTATTCAGAGCATGCGTACACACACCATCATCTACTATTAAGCATGCCCGTCCGCCCTCCCGCCCGCCCGCCCCCCCCCCCCCTCTTTTTTTTAATTATTTATTTTGAGAAGCATGACACCCGGACACCCTTTTAATAAATCGATGAGAATTAACAGCTTGTCGCACCTGTGTATTTTATTTACTTGGCTGGCACCCCTACTGATGCTTTTGCTATTCCACTAGGAACAGTGGAACGTATGTATGTATGTGTACCACATCCTAAGAGCCGTAGCATTTGCCAAACTCGTTGTTGTCCTGTGTTGTTGTCTGTGTATCCCGTTCGGTGTCTGTTGTGTAATCTTGTGTTTGTTTGTTTTTTTTTTGTGGTGTGTAAGTAATTTCGCATCGTGACCCGCTCTCGACGAGAGCGGGCCCTGTCGTTGGTGTTTGGGAGTGTCGAGGGATGATCGTCGGAGGCCACGATCACGATCGTGTTTCGCGTCGAATCGAAGATACTTCCGGTGGGACTTAGGGTCCAGGATCGTCCACCGTCGAGAAACGTCCGGGACTTTTACACGGGCGACCGTGACAATCGGGGAAGAATAAATTTGGTCGTTTGTTGAGGCGGGACACGCGTGTACAAGTCGCAGGGTTTCTCGGCGTTGACGCGAACCTTGGTAACCCTGAACGGACACGCTTGCGACGGTCGGAAACCGACGAGGAGCCTCTGCGAATACTACAGATGGGATGAAGTATGTTGCGAGTAGACGCGAGATCTGTTTGGGTAGTTTCAAACGAGCACGAACACGGGACAGGCGTTTCGAGGAACCCGAGCGTTGTGTTTTCGAGTATAGTCGAACCCCGAGCGAGTACTCCGGTCTAAAATCTGTTGTTCTCTTTGTTGTACGTCTCGGACGATTAGTTTGTCTGTCTGCTTTTCACTGGTAACACTTCCACTGCCTTCCCGTCGACCTAGACGGCTAGAATTCAATTTGTTGTAGAGTTGAACTGCTTAACGCTAGGTTTACTGGGCGTTAAAAGTGAGTATTTTACGTTACTTTATGAAAATAAGAAGAACGTGTCTGTCCTGGTTTTCAGTTATTTTTTAAATTATATATACCTAAGGAAATAAGTTTGTTGAGTAATTATTCCACGCCATTTTCACGGGTTCCGTAAACCTAGCGTTGAATCCGCAGGTACTCGTTCCAGGGTTCGGAAACAGCTTGTATAAAATGAGTACGTTACAAGTATGCTCGTTGAGAACGCTTTTCAGTAGAATTCGAGACTCGGATACGTAAGTGCATATCGAACTTGATCCCATCCTTTGTGTATACTAGCAGTTGTCATGAATAAAACAGAAGGGAATGCAATCTAGCCCCGTAGTACGTATTAACCGCATCTGATCACTTGCCAAATTATATTGGGCCGAGTAAGAAGTTCGTTCGAATACCGACAAAGCTTTTTCATTTTTGGAAAGAGAAGAATGTCGGAAAACGATTTTTAACATCAGAGATTTCAACCCGGAGATAATGTTATGTTTGCATCGCATTTCAACAAACTCGAAATGACGAATAGGGGGGTGAGGACTAGTTACTGGCGATAAAATGTGATATTTATAAAAAAAGATAAAAAGGTACATTTAGAGATTGACAAACAGATGTGGAAAGGCGGTAGGACGAAAAGGGCCGTGTATCATTTATTAGGTAAGTTAGTATAGGGAGATTTCTGAAGGGGAGAAGCGAACGGACTTGTTACTCGACCTAATCGAACATTGTGTGTATTGCATCGATGTCGGATTGGTGTCCGATCAGGGATTATCGTTTTCCCGCAATTTCGGGTGACTATCGAAGACTGTGAAGGACTCACTTTCAGAACGGTCGGCTCCATTGGCAAAAGAAACAGAAGAATGATACAGCATAGTCACGACGGAGGCTATAATTTGCCGGTGACCAGGCCGGCACAAATCGAGACTAAGTACTACGACGGTAGTCGGAGCGAGTGCAATGTGAGGAAGGACTTTTATTATACTCGTAACAACAGAATATTGATAGGCAGTAACGTGGACAGCGGCCTCGGGGAAAGCACGCCGCAGGAGTTTTCAAGCTGCTGCTCCAGCTCTGCCGACAGCGCTAAACCCACCCGTGTAGTACGTATCTTTTCGCTCGCTTTCTCCTATTTGTTTTTTGTTTCTTTGTTCGTTTGATTGTTCTCCACAAATCTCGTGCAATCGTTTGTTCGTTTCGGTTCACTTCAATCAATTATACAGTGTGAGGCGCTACAAACTGTTTGTAGCGCCTGACCCTGTATTTCCGTGAAAGGTACACCGATAAATACAATGTACTTTCTGTCGAAATCATAGTTGAAGAAACGATCAAGTTCGGGTGCAATCGAATGAAAGAACGCGAGTCAATGGAAGGATCAGCTCCGATCGTAACGTTGTACTTATCGGTGCCGAAACAGTACCAATCGAAAGTAATGGGTTACAGTTTTGCTTCACGTAGATCAAGCTTTTCGCTTTCTGAAGAAAGAATGAACAATCGTCACCAGTACTGTACGACAAATCGAATAAGTTTCTCACTAAAATTGCACTTACAGTATTGAAGACTGAGGTACTAAGCGCTTCTTACAAACATATGCGGTTAAGGTTTATTGCTACTCTTTTTTTTCTATGCTAGTTATAGTATTTCGTTGCGGTGTATCGCATCGTTCTTTCACAATCCGGAATCGATGCGAATCCCGGACGAATCCGGGACCGATCGAACGAAGTGCTATCTCTAGAACGTAGTGTTGTTGTATCGTACACGATTTTCTGCATAGTGAATTAGTAAAATAGTTTTGTTTGGTATAGACGCAATTGCAATTAGGGGGAGAGGTACGCTATGAACTGTCTTCAAACCAAGAAATCTACCCTCCTGTTGATACTACTCTGGACGCTGTTTTGCAGCCCATAATATCGTAAGTGCTTCTTTTCGTTGCTTCGCGCTTTTTCCCCCCTTTCGTCACGTTCATCAGTATCAGAGATTGATTCGAATCGAGATCTGGCTTTATTAATACCTAATGCATTTTACACTGCTCACTTATCGTTGGAATAATACCGTTACACTCGCTAAACAGTATTGGTACTCTTAGACGAAACTTTCGCGGTCACGCGTTTCACGTATATTTTTGTTTCGAACGAAATTGAAATTTTGTTTCGTTACTCTTTTTTTTTCTTTGGTAAAACAAAAGTATTCGCTGGTCGTTTAATGCGTCCCCGTTTTCGTATTGTTTCAGAACTTTAACAAGGAGGCAACGCCATCAGCCGAAATGAGCGTGAAGCTTTAAATAAATACAAAATAGACATTTATGCACATATTGTATATTTAAGAAAGTTTTTTATACCTCATTCAAATTAAATATCTATAATCCCATCAGTCACTGAAGCTCATGAAATGAAACATAAACAATGAATTGAATGCGCAGCACTTTTATTCCTTAATTTAAAAAAGAGAAAAAAAAACAAAATGAAAAGAGAGAAATGTCCCTAATATTGTCTAGTCCTTTATTTAGCTTTCTTTAGACGCCATGTGCCTCATCAGATTTCCTATAAACTTTTCCATCTTCTTTAAGTCCTGTGCTATCTCTGTTTTGTACTGTAGGCACTGCGACATAAAAATGATCATTGTATTACTCGTGATAAGTCTGTAAGAATGGTCAGGTAAGTTATATTATAATGGTAGCGCTTACCGTTCGATTGTCTGTAAGTTTTAAACATAGAACACCTTTACTATGGCAATATTTCATTGTATACCGTGTCTGAAACCGGAAAACAATCGACTATAAGCTTACACATAGGAAACTATACTTAGCATGTATCACGTGTACATATACATATTAAACGAGCTTTACCTGTTGTCTAAAATAAATAAAGATTATAGAAAACCATTAACTTTCAATATTTTTATGCACGAACATGACAAAAATTGATTTCGAACGAACTGCGTACGTGATTTAATGTCGTTCTCGTGGTAGATAAAGTCGAAGGAAAAAGTTTGATTTCGCTTCGAACGAATGACGTGTCATTGTCATGTCAATGCATGTCAACCTACGTTACCCATGGCATTTCCTCGAATTGTTGAATGAAATACATTCGCGCAACGTCGTTAATAAAAGCTACACATCATTTTTAACACGTGGCCACGATAGCAACGAAATAATCATCGTAAATATCGTCGAAACTCACTTTCATTGGATCCTGAAGGTATAACCTCTCAGCGCCTTTCTCGAATTCTTCCCACGAACTTAAATATGTCATTTTGATCACTAACTAAACGATAAACCGGTGTAGAAAAAATCGACTACGGCAAGGTTGCTATCGAATGTACAAAAAATTTGTTTCAGCACATCGCTAAAAACAATGGCATTTATCCAAACACACGACGTGTGAACACTGAGCCAGGTGACCAAGAAAACTCCAACAGTTGTGACTAAAATCGTGTTCCGAAATTGCTCGCCAGAGCGCAACAGAGTAGTTGTGCGAGCTGTGGCGGTAAATTTGAATAGTTCAAAAGTTTAAACTGGAGAGAAAAGGGTTAGGGTTTCGTTCGCGAATGTGATGCTCGAGTTTCTCCGTTTAGAAGCTACGTTACAATACCTCAAATCCTCTGTAAGCAATAATTGTTGCTGAATTGTTGATGAATCGAGCGCGAAAAAGAGGACAAAGCAAAATGCAGATTCTCTACTGTTTTGGACGCGCATGTGCGAGAAAAGTTTGTTGTTATTTCGGCACTGGAATGTAGCACCAGTGACTATATCAGACTATACCGATCCTATCTGACTATACCATAATTCAAATGAATCGATATATGCGGACGGTTTCATTTCACATAATCACCACGTCTGTGAGAGCTGTTTGTTCGCACCGGTGCTCTTGGATCTCCTTGAAAATTATTCGAACTGTAAAGACGGTGTTTAGTCCAAAATGCCGAGGAACAATAAAGGAAAGAACGCATTCTATTTTTTCATGACTGATTGGAAGATAGAACAAGAGAAACTTGGAAAGTCGTATCCCGACGGTTTACGGGATGTTCAAAGAGACCCGGAATTAACCGAGGACTGGAACAATTTGTCCCACGAGAGAAAAGCGTACTATCAGTCACGTGCCAAAGATAGCAAGATAGAAGCTCAAGGATCCATGGTGAAAAGGACGGCGATAGGGGAAACTATGAAAGATGTTACTGTCCAAATCAAGAAGCAACAGGAGATCCACCAGAACATGCTAGATTACATAGAGTCTGTGATCGCTATGGGAAAGAAGCACAACTGCTTGGACAAATTGAAATTTATGTTCATACACGTGAACACCTTCTATAGAAGAGCCGTCGGAATTAATAGGTACGAATATTGTCCTGCCGAATTCGCCGTGGCAGAGTTCAGTTTAGACAACGGCGTCGAGAACGTCTACCACGAGATAATCAGTATGCCAATTCCATTAGGATGGAGGTGGGAGGCGTTAGAAATGAGCAAGGAAACTCATAAAATACCTGTCGAGCATCCGGACGGACAGACCGACTTTGTATACATGTACAAAAGGCTGGTCAAACTTTTGGATTCTAATAAGACTGGGACCAAGTATCCACCGTTATTCACTGTAAAAGACATGACTCCTGTCGTGCTATCTTTGTTAGAACAAATGTGCAAAGAGGCGCAAGGCAATGTGGGCGACTTCTTAATATATTCTCTGGAGGCTCTATTCGGCGGATTGAGAAACGCTGCCGCGGAAAATGTGGACGGTGGTTGCATTCCTCTGGTTGTCGCAGAAGATGAATTTGGGAAAGATTTCTTTGGCTTTGTAAGCGGTCTCGAGTGCGAGTTCCATAGGATATCGGACGCATCTTTGCATTGCAGTATGTCAATAGTAAAAAGATGGGGTTATACGATCTGCGACCATTGCTGCGAATACATGGATATACCGATGATAGATGGTATCCATCGCCCTATGCCTCAAGCTAACTTCAACTACACCAGGCTAGGTACCCTTGACCTTGACATGAGCAAACTGTCCATCACTTCATCATCGAAAACATTGTCCATGTGTGGAGTAGGCTCAGACTATAGAGAAAAAGTATCTGAAAGAACTCATGAAGACGAACAACGACGACGTAACCAATACAAGGAACTGGAAATAATAGATCATGGTAAAAACAGTGGAAGCAATGTAGTCATACCCGGGAGACCTTTGAGACTACCCAAGACAGTGCCAAAGGCTGTGAGCAATGCGAAAGAAAATGATTTTGACAATTTTCCTGTACTTGGAGGAAGAGATATACCCGTTAAAAGAAATGATATTAATGACAACGATTTTCCACCGTTAGGTAGAGGTTGGGGAAAATACGTAAAAAAATAAGATTCTCGTAAGAATATTTTTCTACTATTTTCATTTACTATATGACCATTGATGTGATATTCACCAACGATTTTATTAGACTTAAGAAATGAATAAATATATTCTTACATACTTTACAAAGAATTTGATACTTTTGTACAATGTAGATTTAGTTTCATAGCGATTCATATTTTCAACCACCAATTATGATCTTGAATATTGTAAAAGTGTTATGATGCTATTTCCTGTAGCTCGTCTATAGACATTCAAAAATTTTCATTACTTTCAAAGATCTTTAGTTTTCATTTTAAATTGGAAGACTTGAAAATTGTGATACCGTAAAAGAAATATTTAACTGTAAGTGATTCGTTTCGTTAATTGACAAAACTTGTCTTGTAATTATCATGATCTATGTATTGTATTAACTGCCATATGTCCAGTATTATAAACATTGAAACTAATAAACAATTGAAACTAATAAACAATACAAGCATATATGTAGACTGTCATTTATTAGGCTCGTGGTTAATTAAAAATAAATAATATTACAAAATAACATTTTCAGTACAAAAGCCAACTTGATGAAATCGTGATTAAGTACTATTAGAAATCGTTTCACACAGTCGACATGTTTACGTCGATTATAAAATATGTTCGAGATAGTTAAACGAATAAAATTAGTATTAAACTATTCACAATTATTTCGTCAATATAATTGTTATTATTTGGAATGTTGAATTGTAATAATTGTTTCCTATCAATAAATTATTAAATACGTGGTAGTTTCTTGTACTTTCAACTGATAAAATACTGGGTGTCGTGTTATTAATTGTATAAATTCTAATTCCTATTGTTTACGTCCACAACGCTGTTGGCATAATTCCTTCTACTGTACCAGCGGCAGGCTTTAAATCTTCATTACATAAAAAGTTCAGTGGCATATTCACAAGATGACCCTAAAAGAATATTGAGAAATGTTACGAACTCTTCGAAGCAATATCCACAGAGTCGAACCGTCATTACCTTTATTTTTCCAACCATTTCTTGAGCCCATCGTGGATCGGACGAGCAAAGTGGTTCCTCGTTCTGATACTGCCTCAACATAGAAAAATTCACAACTTTGTCCGTGGGAATGCAATGGAATACTTCTTCGTAGATTTCCGTGTTCCGGTTGCTTCTAGCACACCAGATATCTCTGTAGAATGATTTTTTAACTATATCAGTCAAATCTATCTCCTCGTTTGTCTCTAACAATCCCAGATGTTCAGACATTAATTGTTTCCTTAACGATCCAGCAAATTTACCACAAAGAAATGGTATATCGTTCATTCTACTATCCTCAAATTCTTGATCCTACAATCGGAAAACAATTCTTCAGATTCTTCAATTCAAATTTTACACTAAACGTTTACAACACGCTACTTACTCGGATTATCACTGCAATTTCGCTGTCCCTGCTCGCTATCATGCTTCTGTCGTTGATATTGGCCGAACCGCAAATTACCGTGTTGTCGTCCACAATTAATAATTTGCTGTGAACGTAAATCAATTCTGTTACCAATGTACCATTCAACATTGCATGCGCCCTCAGTCCATGAAAAGTAATATATTCACTTGGATCTTCTATTCCTGCTTCGTACAGTCGATTCAAGATAGCGTCTTTACCCCTACGAACCGAAGTATTAACAGACACGCATACACACACCCTCCAGTGTCAAATTCGTGACAAATTCTTACCTGGATATAGAAGCGTAATTCCAGTGGGTAATAGCGCGCAGGGCTGTACCACTTGGCCCCCCAACTTCCCCCTCGAAACCCGGCAATAGGGGCATGATCACGAACACCCTAAACACTGCGCCCTCTCGGTGAGCTCTCTTGATTCGTTTGAACAACGTTTCTCCTATGCGATTCTTCACAGCGGTCCTTTCCATGGATGCCAGCGTAATGAAGAACTGGTTTTCTATGTATATGTACCTAAAATCAATGTTTAATCGTCAAACGACAACACCATTAGCGCAGGGGTACAAACTAAACTTACCTCTCGGCTTTACTGATCGCGTCTATGTAAGCTTCTTGTATGCTTTGCTCTAACGTTTCTGAATCCAGGAAGCCGGCTGACCAGGAGCTGACCGATCTCAGGACTTGACACTGAACATTATGCACGTCCGATGGATCAACGAACGGTGCGTAGCTTCTACAGTTCTTGTACGATTTGGGCAGCAGGAACGGATAAGATACATTCAATTTTGCCTTCTCCATCTGCGAAATCAGAGATTTTCAAGGGTCCGAGATCTCCAGGAACCCCGAAAGGGCCTGGGAATGCAGGTGCTCACCTTTATCGCGTTCCAACGTTGAATGAAATGTCTAGCGACGTCCCTAGCCGTTGCACCTTGCACCATCACCCCTATGTCGTGCCACGGCATTCTGGGGGTCGTGCTCCTATCAACTAGATCCCGATACGGTTTCTCGAGATCGTTGAAATCTTTCACGATGAAATTCGTGTAGTCCTTCCCGAGCCAGAGTTTAGCGGTGCCTGAATACACGGGAAACGTGTCTGCCTCGCTCTGTATCATTGGTTCGTCAGTGTCAATTAGAGTGTGCAACGTGCCGCTGAATAATACAAATTTCTTAACAGTCTGCCGATTATTCGTGCGTGTCAAGTCTCTTTGAGAAAGAGAAGCTCACCTGTCGACGACATCCTCTTCGTCGCTGCTCTCCTCGTTCGGGTTGTACACCATATTAATCAACTCCTGCCTCTTCAATTTGATGTTTTGCTTCACTTTGCCCATGGTGTCTTTCGCCATTCCGAACAGATTCTTCCGCTCTGTATTCGGGGTGTTGCATTTCACGGTGTCCATTTCGTCCGGCTGTGGCATCAACAGTAAATCCTCCGGAGTCAACTGTGGTATCGCTAGCGACATTGTCGTTTTGGTGCTGGCCGTAGGCCTTGAAAAATAAATTATATTGAAATGAAAAATCAAGCGTCAAACACTTGTAAGCCCTCTAGTATACGCGCTAGTTATATAAAATCCTTGCTCACGAAATCAACCTCTAAACATCTGATTCAGCCCCAATTTCTGAATAAACAGAATCTTTGTTGTTTTCGTAAAATCTCGAGTACAACTGATTTAACCGGTCCTCAATTTCAATCCCCAGAAACTATAATCCGCCCCACCTGGGACGCGACGCAAGTACGTTTCCTGTCTTAATAGACCGCTTACATTACGGGTATTGTTTTCGTGGTGACCATTACAATTGTATTGGTTGCTATAGCCAGCGGCAGAAAGACGTGTTTGGACTTTTTCGGGTTCGCTACTTTCTTGCTGCTAGTACTGATGCACCTTCCTCCGGACGGGATGTAGATGCTGGAATGATGACTCGAACCTACAATCGGAAGACCGAGCTAGAAAGGATTGAATTCGAATGAAAAGAGCAACTTTTTTTTCTTCTTTAATTTGATTTACCCAAATCCACCAGTCTATGCTGATTATTATCCCATCGGCCGTAGCACAGATCAATGCCACCGAGAAACGCGATGCTCTGATCGACGACCACAATTTTCTCATGATGCGCCCAAAGGAACACGCCTACTCTCGCGTGATCCGGATGTCGCAACACTTTTATGTTCTCCGGACACTTTTCAACGAGCCGTTGTTTACTGTAGTAACTGTTTATCCCTAGAGCGACTTCCACTTCTTTGTAGATCATTACGAACACTTTCACTCCCTCGAGCTGAAACGAAATTTTCATGTTCGTTACGATAAGTTACATTCGGATTGAAATTATACAGAGTGCGGCCGAATAACATGTACAAGCGGACACTAGGTGGTTCCTTTTGAAAAAATAATTCATTCAAGGCTGTTCATTTAAGGCAACGATTCAGTAAATGGAATCTAGTTTATTTAACTGCGATAAAAGGGATGGTTAGTGGTGCTTACAGCTTTCCTTTCCAGGATTTTGTCTAGCCTCCAGTAATCGCTATTAATCGCCGGCCTTTTCATAAATATCTCCGGTGATAACCACCAGTCTGCAATAAAAATTTCTTCTTTAGCATTCTCTAGCGCATCTGCCACGGAAGACATGTAACTACATCCGTCGACGAACCAGGTAGCAGGCGTGGACAAGCGGTAAGGTGCGAACGAATTGTGCGGGTTCGATTGCGTGAAATCTCGACCTGCGGAATTGTTCTATTGAACAAGTTGCACCGGTGACATTTTCTGTTGAACGTTCATTGGTCACTTGCCTTCGTCGTTGCTGACTTCTTGGATAAATTTCATCCATTCTCTGGCCTTTCTCCTAGTCCAGCAATCGATTACTATGTGCCTGCTAAGATTCCCAATTTGCAGGCCACTTCTCCCTGTCATGTACAAGCCGTAACTGACACCAAAGCCATGGTCCATTAAAATTACCGACTGTACACAGCCAGTGTTGGGCCTAATGTAGGCGACGAAAGTTTCTTTGACGACGAGATGGCGAGTATGCCACTTGCCACATAGGTATGTACAAAAATTATTACATTTAATACAACACATGCCTTCTAATAGGCCACAGATGTTACACCCTGACTTTGCGCCGGATCCAGTTCGTTTTGAAATGGGCCCTTCTTTACCCTTCATCCCTAAATCCGCTATGAACGATAAATGCGAGATTTCTAGGAAATTCATCTGGAAACGTTTCGTTAAAGTATTACAGAAGTTGCGGATATTGTTCGCATGTACTGTTCACCATAGATTTGCTTACGGTCTCAGGGTGTTGCATATAGATTTTGATGTTCAACAAATTAGACAAATACTCTTCCAGTAGTCTCTTCCTATGATCCAATTGTTCATAAGGTACCAAAACTTCGGGCTTATTCGGGAATCTGGAAAAGTAGTTGGAACGCTTGAAGGTTTCAAAAAGTAATCTTTCCAGGAAATCAATTGCAACAGAGATTCGTACCTTGGCAATGCTCCTTTACGACCCTTGGCTTCTTTCAGGTGTGACAAACTCTTCAAGCTGTTTCTCCTTTCTTTGTGGCTTTTCGTCGGGAACGGTATGTCCAAACTAGCACGATATATTTTCAATTGATTATGGAAATTCTGAATGTGTTTGTATCTCTTTTTAATTGTCCAGGTGAAACAACCATGCCTAAATTCTATAGTGTACAGATTTGGGTTCAAAGGATGTGTTGTGACGCTACGCTCGTTGTCTATAATTCTCACATGCACCTCTTCACCCGGAATAAACACGTTACAGTTTTGGCTGTTAGGCTTTTTCTGTAGTTGGTATATGGCAGAGAAAGGTATCACACCAAGACGTTCTAATAATTCACACAAATGCATATTATTAACAAACTATAGGCAACAAGACAGTTAATAGGCATAATAATACAAGACAAGGAACAGGAAGTAACCAGTTAAATAATGATTAAGCTCACCGCAATTGTCTGGGCTGTCCTTAATCTGAACATCACTGGCTTGATGCTCGTTAAGCGTGGCGTCCAAAGACTCCGGTACTCCTAATGCATCGTCGAACTCTGAATCGTTGGAGTTCATATGCTCCAACGCCACGTTCTGATCTTCTTCCTGTGTTGTTACACTTTCAGACATTGTTGCTACTGTATTCCAAGACTCTGAATGTACAGTGGACACATATGGTTGATTGGAATCTTATGAAAATGTTAAGGAAAAATATTTTCATTCAAATGAAATAGGACAAATTTGGCCATGCGAATGTCCTTCAATGGTATCACTTATTCTCGCGATCACGGTTATATTTACCGATGAAAAGCAGCACACTATATACCACAACAATGATTTTACAGAGGGAAATGCGTGTGATGAGTAAACAACTGGACAATCGTTTCAATGGAACAAAGAAGATAGTATGACAGAGCCTAATGGATTTTCTTGAGTCAGAAAATAATCTGATGTACGTGGGAGGGGTTCAGAAGCATGGCTATAAACGCAGCTGAGTGCAATTTACAATAATTAAGCGGGAACTAATGTATCCAGCTACTTCACGGTCCGATTTAGACGCGTGTCTGCTACGCGAAGCGCCAGCGTCAATTAGAACACGAAACGTATTCTCGCGACGTAAGTGGCATTTTAATTAATTTCGTGAAAAGGATACAGTTCAGCGGTCTCTTAAACGTAACATGTCGCACTGCTAGGTTTACGATTGCAAGAAACTTTTCGTCGGCAAACGATTCTAAGAAATTTAGTATCGTACATATATTGTGAAATCATATTTTGATATAAAGATTGCCAGATAATTCCATATCGTCGCGATTAATGTAGTTGAGATTGATCGCATAGGTGAGCATAAGCGAGCGATCGGTGCTTATTTGTGTCACGTCATCCGACGTGTACACATACACGTGTTGCTTTGATAATATAAGGAAAAAAAGATCTAAGGATTAGTCGATATGCCGTGCGAGTGATCTAAGAATGTTTACTCGGTAGGTGTGGAAGATACCTGCCGTGTCTAGATCATCGTACGATCACTGAAATACCGACATTCTAAAACATCAGTTCTTCTCTTGCACCCTCGCCCAATTAAGACAATTGGGTAGTTTATTTATATTATGTTATATATATATTATATTTATATTATATACAGCTCAGAAAATTAATTCTCTTGTATCTACATGTAGGACCACCAGAGTCTCAGGGTAAATCAGGGTCCACGAGGAACCATCGACGACTACACAGGTTCTCCAGGATCCACGAGGGCCCACCGGTGACCTTCATAGGTTCTCCAGGGACAACCAGGACCTTTGGCGACCTACATCCCCTTGGAGCTGCCGAAGGACAGATGAAAAGGGACTCCTCCAGGGTCTCCCTCTTTGAAGAGACTCTTTTGGAGAGAGGATTTTTAATAGCGCACCTCTCTATTATAGTTGCGCACGATAAAAGTTGATCCATAGCGCTGCGCTATTATGGATCGACAGAGTGTATCCACAAAAATATTATAATATTCTATTTTTATTTCATCTAACATCAATTCAACGTTCAGGTGAAAGAACAGCGGGTTGCCAGTATTCAGGAGTATCGTTTGCTTCCGAGTATGCCCACTAGATGGATACATGGTGTATTTCTTATTAAACATTAATCTAATTAACGTTTCGACAACGAGTTTTCGGGAGGATTACATTTGAATTTGATTTGCTAGAGGGTGGTCAATTTTTTGCAGCGATTCTTTTGATTTGTATAAAAACAATTTACAAATTACAACGTAGACTGAGCATGTATGTTCTCAGTAAAATTCTTCCACTCCGGCGGATTGGGGACGAAACGTTGATTTTAAAATAAAAATGTGTCGGTTCGAGGAAAAGTGGAGCACGCTTGCCGGGGGTTCGAAATCGCGCAACCTCGTTCCGCAATAGTGATAACCCGTGCAGTCCAACCAACCAGTCAATCAATCGATTGTTACACAGCAATTGATTATGCGATCTACCATCGAATTAGTTTAACGTCGACTGTAATTCTGGATCAGAACGCGCAGGGAAACTTGACCTACTTAGCGCTCGTGCTTATAACGCAGCAATAATTCGAGTTAGAATGGCGATCCTATGAAAAATCCTCTCGAAATTCAGATTCCATCAGATTTCAAGGATTGTGTATTCGTTCTCAGACATATTTGAAGGTACGATCCAGAGGTTTAAGGGATTAGGGGATCCTTCTGGGATCGCATGCAGGATGTTAATCTCTCAGTTGTTTAAAATAACGCCTACAAATTTCAACAGACTTTGAATAGAATGTCAGTTCTTTTTATAAAGAATCATATATCCGAAACTTTTTCATATTTTTCGTTTGAAAACTTTCCAGCCGAATATCTCGGAAAAGTATAGAAAATATTAAAAAAGTGTAAAACACGTGTCCAAGGCAGTATCAGTCTTTTTATTTAGATGGCGTTTTTAAAGTCATTTGAAGGTCAACATTGGTTTTTCTTATTGTACGTAAAAAGACAAGCAATTCTTCAATTCTTTCTTCTTTGGTAACTATGAAGTGCGAATAGAATACCTACTTTATGCAATACAAAGGGCAGAGTTCGCTATCCGGAGAATTAGTGTTTCCCCTCAGGTCAATATGAGACAACGAATTTTCGAAAAGGCCTAATACCAATTTTCAAGCAGAACCAACAATTTTTTAATAACGTAAGGAATTTAAACAGACGGGAGACTCATCAACCACTTCGCTACCACGGACGAGTCATCTCGCGAACAAGTTTCGCTTACAGGTTGGTCGCGAGATAGCTCGTCTGTGGTTATCGTACGCACGGTATTTCGTCGCGAAGTGATTAATAACTCGTCCGTGGTCGCGAAGTAATTAATAACACGTCTCTTCTCCTGACCCGACGAGACTGCTCGTCCTCTGATCGTCCCGTTTCGATTTTCGTTTTATCAATAACACTAACCTACATACAGAACGATAATACAATAAATAATATACACAGTGGCGGATTAAATCTTGGCTCAAAATCAGTTGTAGGGTTTTTACCAGATTGTCGCGACTTGGGACCAGATAGTGCGGCGGTGAAATGAGATTTTCGGAAAATCTGTTTGCGCGTTCACGGGCGGAGAACGCTCGGCGATACCGGAGAGCGCGTATTTTCTCGGATCGCAGGAAGTCACGCATATCAAAGCAGCTATCAGTCAGTAAGAGGAACGAGGCAGGGGGCGACCTGTCGTTGGAGGGGAGGCTTGTCGAGGTGTACCTGTGCCGGTGGCCGAGGGGTAGGGGCAAGCGTGTACCACGCAGAGAGCAGCAACGCCGACGGTGGTGGCGGCGGCTCGCAGCGGAGACTCCGGCGAAAGGGAAAATGGTCGGGCGGACACTTTTTTTTCTCCCCCGTTTGCACCCAGGTTTTTTGACACGGCCGTCGTCGGCTCGATCGACTTCCATTTGTCTCTGAGCATTCCGCCGACCAGGGTCCGAGAATACCCGCGCTCCGAAAAAACGAGAACCGGTGCGAATCGAGCCTTGCGAACGCGAAGATGCGCGTCGGCCGCGCTCGCCTCTGAGACAACACCCGCGCGTTACACACCGGTGACGAACTCGTCGAAGACGCACGATCCCGTCGTCGCACCTCGCCACCGACCGATACAGTGCGCCTCTTCGTCGAGACGACTTTATTCGACGAGAGACCAGGACAGCTCGAACACGACCGACGAACCTTCGACCCCGAAGAGCGTCGTGATCCCTCGCCCAGTGATTCGAATCTGTGCGCGTCGCAGGCCCACCGCGAAGCGTCCAGGACGAGGATCGGTGCGCTCCGTGGAACTGAAATGATACATTGGATTAGGCTCGCCTAAGAAGTCGCAAGGTGAGTGAGGATTTCCCAGATCGGTCGAGAACCCCCTTTGTTCCTACGTGGGAAAAATTCAGTCGCGAACGTTGCCGGTCCCCGTTTCGACAAGGTCGCTATTATTCTCGGAGCGAGCGGAACGCTTCGAGATAACGCTCGCGTTCTACTTTTTTTTTTAAATTCTCGTTCGCCTAAACGCGAGTCTCGAGTATCGAACACTTGTGCTCTTCACGAAGGATCCGTTGGTGATATTAGGTCATTTTCGAAGTCTTGGTGCGAATCGCTGTATTTATTGATTGGACGCAGTCTTACCCCTTTAAACAGCGGAACGTTTATCGAGGTTTTCCATTCAGCCGGCTGCTCGTTGTTGGGATTAGTTCGAGGAGAACAGAGTCGATATTCTTATTACGCTAACGCGGCTGACAGTTCTGCTGTATGGGTTTAACGGCGGACAGGCGTATCGGTGATTTCGCTATTGGATTTTCCTTCACAAAGAGATCGACGAAATCGAATTCAGTAGAAACCACCGGTCTCTCTCTCTCTCTCTCTCTTGGTCTGGAAATTTTTCTTGTCGAAAATCACAGAGCGTGGCTCGGAATTCGGGGAATCCTCGACGCTGCTGAATTCTTCTCGCAATTTCGCAACGGTGTTACGCTGCATTTAGCAAAAGATTGCAAGCTCGATAGAGAGAACTTGTTAGTCGTTCTACGGTGAATGATTCCGAACCAGCTAACACGTTCGCAACCGGTGACGTAAAACTATCTTTTTCGCGAGCAGCGGCCGATCGCCGATCACGTAAGATTAAGTCATTTAGCGATCCTTTATTCGATCGGCTTCGATCTTCCACCCTCCGAGCCCTCGCAAGCTCTTTCGTTTCTACCGCAACAAAGCTTCCGCGGTTGCCGATCAAGCGTGCGAATCTCTTCGGGTCGTAAATCAAAATAAATATCGGTGTCAACGATTTACCGGCGGTTGCTTAACATTTTACCGCGTTATATAACATTAAAGTCACGCATTTCTTGCATGCACTCTTCGAGTCTGAGCTCACCGTGAGAATTCAGTAACGTTTTACCGGTCTTGTAATCGAATCATTTCTTTGTTTCACGAGGGCTTTGAAAAGAAACATTTTTGGACATTTTTGGACA
>CM052140.1:16096379-16140382 GCA_028454255.1 Halictus ligatus
CTGTATGGTTCCACTTGTAGAATTTTCTTATACATCAATTTCTTTTGACAATAATTTTTTAATTGTTTAAAAATTTTATTTTTTGTAATTTTGTCATCAGATTCATATTCGTCGGCCCGAAAAATATGGGAATACTAATTTTCAAAAATGTCCAATCATTTTTTTGGTTACTCATCCGTGATATTGAATCCGCCATTTTGTTTTTTGTAATTTTGACATCAGATTCATATTCGTCGGCCCGAAAAATATGGGAATACTAATTTTCAAAAATGTCCAATCATTTTTTTGGTTACGCATCCGCCATATTGAATCGGCCATTTTGTTGTTTGAAATTTTGTCATCAAATTCATAATTGCCAGCCCGAAAAATATGGGAATACTAATTTTCAAGAAAGTCCAATAATATTTTTGATTACTCATCCGCCATATTGAATCGGCCATTTTGTTTTTTATAATTTTGACATCAGATTTATATTTGCCAGCCCGAAAAATGTGGGAATACTAATTTTCAAGAGAGTCGAATAATATTTTTGATAACGCATCCGCGATATTGAATCCGCCATATTGTTTTTTGTAATTCTGACCCGAGAAACCTATGAGTATCAATTTTGAACTAAATTGAAATACTCCTTCCTATTTTGTCCACCTATTGACGCTTTTGGCCCGCTGTGCGTCGATTACAATTATCCAAGAACGCAGAAATTCACAGCAATTTTACAATTTGCAAACAGCACAAATTTCGTGAACGAACGCGAAGCACGTATCCAGCTATCGATGTCGCGGCGCACTTGCCTGAATGAGTGGCATTTTAATGAAAATTAGGCTAGCATTAGCGCTGCTCAGGCGGAACGGGTCGGTGAGAAAGCAATGTTGGTTTTGCGAGTGCACGGCCGAATCAATTTTCCACGTCGTTTCGGTTTTATTTAGTCAATTATATAACAATTCCGTCCCCTCCGAGATTCCAATGCACTTCTACGGAGTCCTCGGCTCACAGTTTGAACTCGTCGAAGGTTCGATTATGTTTCGTTATCTCTTCTTGCTCGTCGCAGTCGTCGGATTTCGCGCCGACAAAGTTAATTGCGTCCGGCATTAGGGAATTGAGTCGCGATTACTCGACGCTTGTCCCGAGATACGTTTACCAAGCTCCGTTTCTGTTGGTGTTGGTAACTATCGCTTTGTTATACAACCGTTCTTCAGCAACGACACCGTAGTTTCTCTTTCGAGCCTGGCCGGTTACGCGGCGTGCAAGGTTCGAATGTGAACCGGGAAAATCGTATTTTCCCGACGATCGTAAAGTTTGTCCGCGGGAAACGAACGGGGAAACGGCGAAAAGCTGTTTCGACGTTAAGGTCTCTCGAACCGTTCGCTTCTGTTTGTCGTAGTAATTGAAAATAATTGACAAAAGTACCGGCACCGATGGAAGTTCGCTCGAAGTTCTCGGTACCGTTGGCAAACATGCCGGAAAATTATAGCGACCGTCAGCATCTGGAAAATTATGTTCAACTACTCGGAACTACGCTGCGCGAGTTCTTGTCCCGTGAAAGTTTCCTTCTATTTTTTTTTTCTTTTTTACAGAAATTATTGCGTTTTCGACGTGTACGGAGCGTTGCGATATTCATGATCTCGTTTCAACGTTCGCGTGGCGAACGATTAAAGAGATCGATTGCAATTTCGTTAGGCTGAACAGCGAACACGAGGAAAGACATTTAGAGCATAGAAGACATTTTCCGGATCACTGGAAGGCTCGGTTTGCGAATGACGAAATTTCAAAACCATCAATTCGAACGAATCGACGGATTAATCGGCCGGCCTTTCGACAGAGTGATCGACCATCGATCGGCTGAATCGTGGAACCGTTTATCGCCGCTGGACACGGAAGGAGAACGATTTAGGATGACTATAGATCCCTGTCGATCTTTCATCCACGCTAATGGCAAGCTTTGCGCGGAATCGGCCGACCGTTATTTTTGTTTGATTTCGAAACCGATCGTGCTTTACGGATCTGTTTAACTTCTTCCCGATTTAATAATCGCTTCTAGGCAGTTCGTCTCTTCGATCAGGATCGAGAGAAAGTCGATCATCTTTTTGCGGCGCACGCGATCTCCGTTTCCCGCGATACGAAAAATACGAGACACGGTTATTTACTCGTTCCCTGTGATCGACGTTGTAATCACCTGTTGGCTCGTTAGAAACGATCTTTGATCGTTGAGAGATTGGAAAATCGTGTGACATTTCCTTAAAGAATCGACTATAGCATATCAATATTTAATACTTTTATACTATTTCTTAAATGTCTATTCGAAATAGAAGATGTTTATACGATTTGATACAGTCTTTTAGTGGAAATGACGACTTAAAGTCGGATTTGGATAGTGTTTTCTATCCAAAAAATTCCATTTTTTCTTTCAGAAGTTATGATGTGCCTATTCAATATTTTTGTGTTCTCTTTTCTTTACAGTAAAGAGCGTTCTTTCATGATAGGGAACCGTTTCATTAAATTAATAATTACCGTATAAAATTTGCTGAAAAAGTAATACTCAATGAAATGTAACAAATTTTTCAAATCTCTTACAGTTCACAGGGATTATCTTTGAAGTCCCAAAAAATCCCGGGTTTTTACAAATTGGAATATTCTCGGCACACCTTCATCTACATAGTCACGAAAAAGTTAATTCCCCCCTTGTCCCACTGCTCAAATTATTATTGTTTACAGCTATTAATGTTGGACGCGGTATCGCATCAATTGATGAAACTCTGCAAGGAGAGGAGTTTTGTTTTTAATTTTGTTCAATAAACGCATCAGAACCGTCCGAGCATTCATAGCGAGCATTCGAAATATTTTCTAAACATTAAAAAGTTATTTTGTTCAGTTTTGCGTTAAGTTTTGTTTCTTATTAAAATATGGCAAAAAAATTTTACAATTCATTGAGGTCGATGTTATATACATCCATTTTTTATTATAGATTATTTCATCGCCCTAGACAGTGGGCATCGCAAAATTTCAAAAATATGCCCAAGATACGGCAATATATTGTGTACAAAATTATGGATGGTGTTACATGCCAGCGTCGATTCATAAATTACTGGTACATGGGGCGGAAATTATTAAAAAAATGCGTTGTTGCCAATAGGGCAAGTTTCAGAAGAGGCCCAAGAAACGCGTCATAATGATTTGAAATGCATAAGATGTAGAAACATGCAAACGAAGACATATTAAATCGACTGGTTTTAACATCTGATCCATATACATATATCCAGCATTAGAACAAAATCATACCGAAAGACAGTCAGGCTATTAGAAGCAGAAGCTTTAGAATTAATACAAAAAAACAAAAAGTGTAATAGTAATAACAACAACAACAACAGCAACAATTGTGATACAATTCTTGTTTAAGCTGTCCGTAGGTTAGCGATTCAAAATTATCCGGTTCAAGTTTTCACTCTGGTTCAGTTTAAAAGTTGTACAAAAATGTCGCACGATTTTCCAATCTGAACCACTGTGGCGCCGGCGTTGCCCAAATAATTCGTGCCGGCTCGGAAGTGCGTCGCCGCACCGTTACCCCGGCACGAATTATTTGATCGTTTCGCGCGGACACGCGGGACGCTCGTTACGTGACGCGACTTTCTTCGCGGGATCCCTCCGTTCTTGCTCCAATTACATTCCATTAACGGTCGATTGGGGCTCCTGGCTAATGTCGCAGGTGTTTCTCGAAGGATCGCGTCGGATGTCTTCATAACGACGACCTGCTTGCGAAAGGAGTATCGATTGCCCCCTCGCTTAGGAGATCCGCCGGTCCCTTTTATCCGAGCAATCGGCGCGTCGCCGTCGCATTATGGAACTGGGTAACGAGAATTGTTGCGTTCTCGGATGCATCTCAAGTTGTGCCCCTTGCATCAATTAACCGGCCACGCCAGAACTCGCGGGGCGACGTCCCCTTCTCAGCGACAGACTTATGCAAAAATCGACCAAGACTCTACATTATTTATCACGTCTAATTGCTGCGACCGTGAGACAAGCCATAGTACAAACTAAACTAAACGCGGAGACGTTTATTTAATTATTTATTGCTTCGAACCGAGTGGTTTATACAGGGCGAATAAACCAATTGAACAACTCGGCTGCTCTTGGTGTTAGGAAGAAATGCATCGGATGGAACCTGCTTGGTTTCGAGGGAACAATAATGTTATGTTAGCAGCTTTTTTGTAGGTGGACGCGTAAAGGACATATGAAGGTCAACTTCATGTTTTTGAATGGAATGTCCCAATTTTTATACCGTACATCGATAGAGTATCAAAGTCTGAGTGTAAAAGCGTTGACCTTCGTATGTCCTAAACGTAATAGTTAACGAGATATTGTCCAGAGAAGAGAGAAAATTATTTCGATAATATCTCGTTAACTATTAGATTTAGGACATATGGCGGTCAATGCAGTTTTACTCAGTATATCGATTCATGGTACGAGAAAGTAGGTCTTTCAATTAGACAAAACAATCAAGGTGACCTTGAAATCTCCTCTAACATTCGTGAAGACGGATCGTGAGGGTCAAGATGCACTTCGCTCAGCAGAGATTTTCATAAACGACTAAAGTACAAGTGAAGCGTACAGAGTGATTGAATGTTTATTTACGACCCATAACAAGAGATTACGAGACAGAGATTAAATAATATCAACAACCAGAGGCGGCAAGGAAATGTGTATTATACAAGGTGAGGCAATAACTGTGTCCACTTTGAATATTGAATATTCGTAATAATATGAACAAATGATGTATACAAAACTTACACGGTATATGGGGGAGGGGGAATATTGTGACACACAAACATTCTCTGCGTGGGTGGAGGCATAGCGGAGATTTCAAGGTCGCCTTGATTTTTTACAAAAGAAAAGACCTACTTTCTGCACCATGAACCGTATTCAGAGGGTCAGAGACAGAGACATTCAGAACCACTTTATAATTATAATTGAACGAGTGCGAAGTGTTAACTAATGTCCTAGATACTGGTAGAATCAGTGTGGATATCGAACGATTAGGAAACACGGATGACTAATCCGCTGCTCGATCACTGTCTCCGATGTTGGTTGAATTTCAACGATGGGGGCGAGCGAACTTCGCATACATTTGAATACATTGCGAACGCGCGAGCGAAGTCCGTCGCTGCGCGCGGAACGTTCCGATTAGGGTATTAATCGCATAACGATCGCCTTGAGCGGTGCTCTCGAAATAAATTGGATCGGCCGGTAGAAACGTCTACCTGCGATCCTTTCGATCCTAAACGGAGTTCGATCTCTTCCCGGTTTTTTGCCGGAAATCTTTGAACCTCTCGTTCCTCAAGGCTGGTCCTACAAACCCGACGAAACGAAGTCTCACGGTGACGTCTGTGCATTCCAGGTCGACGATCAGAAACAGCTGACCAGCAGGGATCGCGGGGCGCTGAGATTCAACGCGAAGTCCCCGGAGGAGGCGACCACCGGCCTGCCGTTCGCTAGATCGAAATCGTCGCGGGACAGGTCGCCGCAGTCGAGGAAACCCTCGAGCGACAGGCAGGAGGACGGGACCGGCAACACCGAGGCGAGGTTCGAGTCGAGCAAACGGTCGAACTTCCGGACGAAGACGGCCGAGCGGAACGTGTCCGGCGACGCGACCAACAGCTCCCGCAGGAACCTGCCGAAGAGCATCGACGAGGTGAGGAAGGGGGAGCCGGTGATCAACAGGAGGAGCGGGAAACGATACTCGACCGAGAGCAGCGAGGCGGCGAGCGCCAAGGACGAGCAGAGCGTCAATCCGCCGAGGGACTCGACCAGAAGACCGTCGACGAGGACGGCTCACTACGAGGTCACCGAGAGGCTGATAGAGAACAGCGGACCGTCCGTCTTCGCGGCGACCACGGAATCCTCGAGATCCAGGACCGGGAGGAAGATCCAGACGACCTTCGCGTCGAGGGACTTCAGGACGCAGATACCGGCCTCGAGGAGGTACACGAACAGGAACGCCGAGGAGGCCGAGACGAGCACAGCCTCGTTGCGAAGGTCCGAGGGCAGGAGATCGACCACCGAGAGGATCGAGAGAGGCACCAGGTCGGGCAGGTCGAAGCCGAGCAACAGGGAGAACAGCTCGATCGCTCGCAAGAGCCAGGACGCTGTCCTCTCCGAGTCCGAAAGCGTCAGGGTCGACGTTCCTCTGACGGTGGACAGCACGCTGAGCCCCAACACCGAGTCCACCACCGGTTTCGGTGCTGTTTCGCAGCAGATCGCGACGGCGCCCCAAATTGGGAAGAGATCCGACACCAAGGAGTCCAGAGCCGGCTCCAGAAGAGCAACCGAGAGACCCAAGGGCCGCGGGAGATCCACCACCGCGGATTCCGTAACTCCAACCTCCAGGAGCTCTAGGAGAGGAGTCTCCAAGTTCAACGATCTCGGCACCACGGAAGCCGGCGAGCTGAACGCCGCCTGGAAGAAGAACGCGATCTCCAGGGATCGGTCCAGGGGTCCAGGGGAAGCTAAGAAGGACAGGGCTAGATCGAGGAACAAGAACTTGGAGAACGAAGTGACGCGGCAGAGGAACTTCACCGAGAGGAGAGCTAGGGTCCCTGAGAGCACGACCAGGTCCCCGGAACTTCGTGGGCAGGACCAAGATGGACGCAGAGGAAGGAACAGGTCCAGGGTGAACGCTACCGCGTCGGTTGCTTCGGGTAAGTGGCTGATCGGTAGACTGCGGTCCTTAAGGTCCAGCTTAAGTGTGCCATGGTGTGCCGCACACAACGGTAGATCGCAAATCATTGATCGATTATGCAAAGATAGGGCTCTTCAAGGGTGAAAAGCGTTGGATAGAAGATAAATCTAGCGCGCTCTCTACCTGGCAGGTCCTATTTTTGCGTTTTCGAGCAACATTTCGCATTATTCGTCAGGAGAGTCTGTCAGAGAGGCGATCTGGGCACGCGTGGCCGACAACGTAAACAATGGCGCTGCGGTAGCTTCGGCCATGCGCGCTCAGATCGCCTCTCTGACAGGCATCATGCGAATGATGCAAAATGTTGCTCGACAACGCAAAAGTGGGACCTGCCTGGTAGCGAGCGCACTAGATTTGTCCTTTATCTAGCGCTTTTGACCACTGATAAGCCCCACCTTTGCATTATCGAGCCATAAATCCGCGTCTACCGAAACAAATCTTCACTGCGCGTCTTGCGGGAAGATAAATTTTTTTTTCAATCATTTTGTGCGCTATCTAACTTCTTAGAATTTTTAACGCTTATCTTAATCTTATTCATTTCTTCCCTCCTCGCGTGACATTATTTTGTTTGAACAATGCTTCACAATAATTCCGGACCACCGGACGTGACACCGGTTTATTTCTCTATCAAAATTGCTCTTTGTCCACTTGTGAGGTCATCAACAACACCTTTTAATTGCTCTTTTGAAACAGAGGTCACGCCAACAGGTTCTCCAGAAACGACAGCGGTCACCGAGGTCCTGACAACATCCACCGACTCGGAGTCGTCTCAATCTCCTTCTAGTACAACACCGAGCCCGTCAACGTCGACTACCGCGAGTCCGAGGACGTTGACGACGACGGCAAGGTCCTCTTCGACTGCCAGCTCCGAAGGGCGAAACAGAGGAAGAGCCAGAGTCGGTCAAGGGAGAGCCTCGCAGAAGGAGGATTTTTTCAACTACGGCCTCGGATTTCGGGGTCGGAAGCCTTCCACCGAGGGGCCACCGGGTACCAACCAGACCAGAAGACCAACTCCGCCGAGGAACGACTCTCAGCCCCACGGGTACCCAGGCTGGACTCTCAGGCGACGACCAGGCTTCACGAACAACTCCGAGGCGTTGCCGAGGACGGTAGCCCCGTCGGCCAGGGATCAGGCGAACGAGGTGATCCCGTCGAACGAGCAATCGACCAGCACCGAAATCATAACGACCATAGACAGTTCGACGAGGAGAGCCTTCAAGAAGACGCAGCCGAGCACCGAGGAGAGCACTGCTGCAGCGGACGGCTCGACCACCAAGAGCCCACGAAGAGGAAGCAAGTCCTTCGGGCTCGGCAAGTCATCCGCGGAGTCCGAGGAGAGCGATAATTACCCGCCCGACTTTAAAGCCAAGCTCTCCCAGCTGGTGAGTTCCTACGGCTGTTAATTGCACTCAAGGGGGCTGTCTCGTGTAAACGAAAAATTGTTTAAATGCTAAATATTAAGTGCTAAATGTAGCACGGACGTGCGTCGTTGTACGCTCTTCTAGGATCAATTGAAACTGTGCAAGTTGTTGTGTAGTGCAGAAGAATAGCTACACTCCGGGACAAAAAGATGGCGCATCGCGTATTTTCTTCTCGTTTGATACCATTAACTCAAGAAAATTAGTGGTTTAGTATGTCAACATTTTTGGACGTGTCTTTATTGTCTAGGACATGTTTGTATCATCTACAACATTTACGTGAACAGAATTGTAGGTTAGAAAACGTAAATGTCGTGGTCCGCAAACGGGACAAAATGAGAGCATATCACGTATTTTCTTCTCGTTTGATACCATAAACTCAAGAAAATTAAACTCATGCTGTAAGTATTGCTGGAAATAGATACAGATTACAACAAGATAATGCCGTGTTCTACGCGGCAAAAGAAATACTTTGTTCCGAAGAGTATATTCGTGCTTTAAGATCCCCTAACCTCAACATTATCGAAAATTATTGGGATCATCTTACCAGAGCCGTATACCAAAATGGCAGACGATTTCAAAATATTAACGATCTAAAACAATGTATTCTGGACGAGTGAGAGAATGTTAGCCAAAAAGGTATTTGAAAAATGTATAAATCATTACCAAACAGAATGATTGAACTCTTTAGATGTAAAGGAGTTTCTGAAAAATATTGAGGTTTGATGTTTATTAATTAATTGTTTTGTATTTCAAGTTTTTCGTTAAGTGTACAATCATTTTGTCGTTGTGGATGATACACAGTACATTATACATTATTATTTACATTATACATTTATTATTATTTACATTATTTACATTATACATACGGACGTGTCCAGAAATGTTGACATATTAAAATATTAATTTCCTTCAGTTTATTTTATCAATCGAGAAAAAATATTGCTATCTTCTTGTCCCGAAGCGTAAGTCAATTAAAAAAATTGTTCAGCCGTTACGCGAGACAGGCCGCTCGAATTGGTTGGATTGTTGAGCGGACGAATGTTCGATCCACGGCTGTCGATCGACGACAGTGTCGATCGGTGGATCGTCTGGATTCCGTTAACCGAGAAGTATGCTTTCAGAAGATCACGAATATGAAATCGCCAGCCCCGAAAACCATCCCTAGACCGCCATTGGAGGTAAGAGTCCACAGCGATCCTCCTGCTCAGCTAACAGCATCCGAACAAGTCTCTCTTAATCACTGTTTAATTGGTCGTAACAATTTCTATGCTTCTACCATAGTTGAACGATACCTTCTGGTTTACGTTTAGAACGCGACACTTAACACGGACATAACCACACTGACACTGCGGCTCGCGGATGTATTTGATCGAACTTGGTAACATGAACGTACTCTGTCAACGATACTCTAACATCGAGAACAGTTTAATCAGCATGCATACGTATAACAACACACACACACACACATATTTGCGATTCGACAAATTCTGGACGAAAAGACTGTGGAATTGTTTGATAGATAATTGTAATGCGTTCGTTGAGGAGTTAGCGGTAGGAAAAGAACGACGAACTTGTTCATGAAGATCGATAACGAATTCGTGTAGGATCCACAGACGAGTGTTGTCTTCGGTCGACGATCGAGGACCAACTCGAGGCTGATCGAGCTCGACGACCTCGATACATCGGCCGCAGGATATCGATTTTTCACGGATCAAACTTTTATTGAGAACCCTCTAACGTTGATAAATGCCAGAGGATCGAGACGCGTAAGGCTCACCAGAAAAATTATCATTTCCGTATTGTCGCGTGTCCGCTTCTCTCACCGCCCCTCCCTTTGTCCGGTGCGTTCTTCACTGAGCTTCCATTCAGCTTTCCGTCGTGGAAACCGGCGCCTGTACGACGCTCGGCGCCCAACAGCTTATCATCATTCTCGAAACATTCGAACTCGTCGCGTTCGACACGCTTTCAGACACGTAAAATATAGAAGACAACATCCAGTATTCGCTCAATTAGCTGTTACCAAACAACAACAAACATTCTTCGACTCTCTGAGAGACACGTAAAATCGAAATCGTTCATTCACACACGTAGAGCCAACCATTCTTTCTGAGAAAAAACACCAGTCAAATTGCATTCATCGATTCTCCGAGCGAAGCACGTCTCGGTGAACAGTCCTTGTCGCGTTGCCTCATGTTTGTGGAACCTAATCCGGAGTCGGTAAAGACGTTGACGTGGGTGAAGGATATAGACCATGAATGCGTTGCTTGGCAGCATCATTGACGACCACTCGAGACTGGACGATGATGCGCGATTAACAATTACAGTGTCACGCGGAAAGGGTTATGTTATTTATTTATTTCCGGTGGTTGTGGTGGTTCCGGATGATTCTCGAGAAATCCTGGAACTTGGTGTGTTCAGCATGCGTCGACGATATCGTGAAACCTCCAAGCAAGACTGGACAGAACGATATCCTAACTTGAGGAGCCGACGGATCCTCGACGAGGAGTTCTCTCAAGGTCCGGAACCTGATGACGCTAGGAGATCTTCGAGGAGAAATTTCGATCGGCCTTGTTCGTCCTGCGAATCGAAACTGTTTGTCCGTCGTCTTTCACCGAGCCCGGACGTTACGTTTACCGTTTCTCACGTATGCCAGACCGGTAAACTGGTTCTCGATTTTCGTTCGATTGCTTTCGTTTCGGCAGATCGCCGCGGAGAAAGTGAAGGCTCGTTTGACCTAGCTGAACGTAATATTTGTGTTTTGATTTATCCCTAGCTCGGCCGTTGTTTCGGCTCGAGAACGCGGCTGTAAACAGAGGGAACGCGCACTTATTCGGCTAATAATAAAATATATTCCAACTTCGGAGTTGTTTGTAAATAGACCAGGGCCGGCGCCATAGTGGTTCAGATTGGAAAGTCGTGTGACATTTCGTTGCAAAATCGACTATCGCGTATCAATGTTTAATACTTACAGTGACGAGCAAAACTGAGTCTATACTATTTGAAGCAACATGACTTTTTAAAGATTAGATCAAATGAGTTGAATTTTATGGAGAAATTAGAAGGATGTACAAAATTTTTAGAACAGGTAGAATTATTAGAAGAGGTGTACAAAATTTTTAGAAGAGGTAGAATTATTAGAAGAGGTGTACAAAATTGTTAGAACAGGTAGAATTATTAGAAGAGGTGTACAAAATTTTTAGAAGAGGTAGAATTATTAGAAGAGGTGTACAAAATTTTTAGAAGAGGTGTACAAAATTGTTAGAAGAGGTAGAATTATTAGAAGAGGTGTACAAAATTGTTAGAAGAGGTAGAATTATTAGAAGAGGTGTACAAAATTTTTAGAACAGGTAGAATTATTAGAAGAGGTGTACAAAATTTTTAGAAGAGGTGTAAAAAATTTTTAGAAGAGGTAGAATTATTAGAGGAGGTGTACAAAATTTTTAGAACAGGTAGAATTATTAGAAGAGGTGTACAAAATTTTGGAAGAAAATTTGAATTGGTCGCAATCGCAAAAGAAATGGTAAAAGTTAGTTTTGGTAAGCTTTCCTTATCTGAGCCTGTATTCGAAAATTTAAAGAATGTATTTGATTCGCTCGAGTAAATTATATGCATGCTGAAAATTTCACCGGTTAATTCGTTTAGGAGTTATGAACGCTTAAAAGTGGAAAAATTGCCATTTTTCACGATTTTCGACTTAAAATCGCACTTTTATAACTCGTAAACGAATTAACCAATATCGATGAAATTTTCAGCATGGATATAATTTATTCGAGCGAATCAAACACATTTTTTAAATTTTCAATACAGGCAGGATTTTAAACGTATAAGATGTAGAAACATGCGAAAAAATTCAAGATTATATTAAAAGACATATTAAATCGATTGCTTTTAACATCTGATCCATATATATATATCCAGCATTAGAACAAAATCGTACCGAAAATAGTCAGGCTATTAGAAGCAGAAGCTTTAGAATTAATAAATATTTAAAATAAAAAGTGTAATAATAATAACAACAATAATTGTGATACAATTCTTGTTTGACCTATCCGTAGGTTAGCAACATTATCTGGTTCAGGTTTCACGCTAATACCACGTACGGTTTAAAAGTTATACAAAAATGTCACACGATTTTCCAATCTGCAAATTAAAATGGCGAAAAAATTCTGTGATTCGTGAAGCGGGGACCCATCCAGCGAATTTTCCTGGTAAAAAGTCGGCAATCGCGAACGCCGCTTCTGAGAAGGCGCGAAAGGATTGCCGGCGAATCCCTCTTAAACACAGTAATTATATTCGAGCCGCCGGTAGATGATCGGAGAAAATGGGCAAACAGTTAGGAGGAGACTTTTTTCCATTGAGTATAGTGTTCGTTCTGAAATGACAGAGGTTCGGCGATAGTTGGAGCGTTCGTGACGAGAGTTTCCAAGACGGAAGGGAAAGGAAAGGAAAGGCGATTTTTCGCGAAGCCGACGTGGGGTTTTGTAGGACGATCTAAGACCTTATCTCTGGTCCAAATTACGTAAAACTGAACGGTCTTCCGCCTCGTAATTGCAGGGATATCGATTTCTTCGAAAGGATACGCTTCCCCTTCGATGAACGTAAACGATGCTTCTTACGCATTCTTTCCATCTGTTCAATATCTCGTTTACGAAAAATTCGTGTACTCGACTGAAAGATTTTCTGAGCATGGTCAGAGACTTTCGATTCGTTCAGTGTCTCCGCAGATTCCACGTAGAGTCACGAGAACACCGACAGCCACGCCACGTGAAATCCGTAAACAGCAAACAGGTTTCCTCCGGAAAAGAAAGAAAGAAAAAGAAAAAGAAGAAGGAAGAAACACGTTCACAGCCTCTCTCCGTAACGAGACGAAATTATGTCACCCGGTTCACCGCAGCTAATCGCTTGATCGACGCTTTTTAAAAAATCGACTGAAAATATACTTTTCTTTTCTTTTTTTTTGTACTCCCGGGAGGAGCGTAGTGTCTCTCGCGGCGCACAGTAGACGCAACCATTGTAGTGTGATTAAATAGAGAACGCTTCGGCGGCGCTCGGGCTTGTCACGTCGATTAGTTTTCTATGTCACTGTCTCTCCACTATCGTTGACGTGTGTCGTTCACTCGGCACCGCCGTGCCGACGATTCTTCCGCACCGCCGCGACCATTCCCGCGGCCGAGAGCAGATGTATAACAACAGTGAATTATTAAACCTTTCAGTTGTTGTCCAGCTCCGTGAAATCGTGGCTCGGTCTCGTCACGAGCCAAATGGCAGCCTGGATCGTCTCGTTTCTGCGGTTCCTCAGGCTCCTCTTCTTCATGTAGGAAAGCCCCGTCGCGACGTTTCGCCTCCTCCTCCTCCCCGTGGTCGGTGCACGTTCGTTAATCGCGGCTCGTCGCGTGGTAAGCCTAGCGAGCGACCTTGAGAACGCCCACTCCCGTCGACGGAGATCTCGTCGAGACCGTCGCCCACTAACAGAGCCCCACCACCACCCGTTGCTCGAGCTTGCGGAGCCGGCTTTAGTCGCGCCGGTTGGTCCCGACAATCTTAAAACGGAGCACTTTCAACGACCCTTTCAGGTGAAGAAATCGGCGCCGGCCTCGACCGCGGCGCTGTTCGCCGAGAGATCGAGGCACAAGCTGGACCTGGCTAGGAGGTTAGTGAAGCCAGAGTTGAACATCGAGGAGAATGATCTCGACGCAACCACGGCCCCCTCCTCCTCTTTCAGCAAGCCGAAACCGATACCGATACCGAAACCGAAACCTGGCGACGGGACCAGCAAGCTGCCCGAGTTCGCGAAGCCTGGCCCGGCGGGTCGCAGAGGTTCCACGGAGAGCTCGCGGGAGGACGACAAGTCCGCGAAACTCTCCGGAGCGAGGAAGCACCCCGAGGATCCGGCGAGGATCGCCTCGAGGCCGGCCGCCGCCAAGAAAGGGAAGATCATAGCCGAGAGGATGGTCACCTCGATCTCGGTCGAGGAGAGGCTGGAAGAGACCACGAAACCCTTCGCGTCCACCAGCTCCTCCGTCGTCACCGTCCCCACGGAGGAGACTGCGGCGGCCACCACCTTGGACACCACCAAGGTCCGTTTGTCCGGCCGCGGTGGCAAACGGTCCAAAGAGGAAGGCGCGACGATCCACAAGCACGCCAAGTCCCCGGCGAGATCCGACGACCCCATCACCACCTTCAAACCCAAGAAAGGGTTCCCCTATCAGTCCCGCAACAGAAAGACCCAGGACCAAGCGACGCCCGGACCGATCACCGACACGACCGCGCCCATCAAGTCCCCCAAATCAGCCTCCAGACAGCGGCCGTCGGAGGAGCGGAAGGACGAGGTCGTCTCGAAGAAGTCCAAGTACATCGAGACCGCTACGAAGCCCAGCTTCCGGCCCAGGTACAGCAAGAGGACGAAGGGCGGGACCGTGGACGAGCAGAACGAGCATCGAGGCACCACGAAGCTGCCGATAGCCACCAGCAGGTACTCGAGGAAGAAGGCGGCCGTGAAGACCACCGAGAGCAAGGTCAAAGGGACCAGCACCGAGGGGCCAGCCGCCCATACCCGGAAGTTAGAGTTCAGGCCCAGGACCGCTACCTACAGGAGACACTCTGACGTACCAACCACCGCGGTGGAGTCGACCACGAGGACGGAGACCACCGGAGTCGCCATCACGCCGCGCTCGCCGAAGTACACGCCGACGCCGAGGACCTCCACGTCGCCGGCTCCATCGGTATCGCAGGGACCGCAGGTGAACCTGATGATCGCGAACGATACCCAGCCGGCGAACGACACTGGCATTACCGGCAGCAGCAACGGCGACACCGGTAACACCAACGTCTTCAGCCCCACCAGAACCGCGCTCATCACCGCGAACAACGCCACCCTGCTCGAACAACTACGGAGCACCGTCGCTCCGCTGCTCAACTCCCTTGGTAACAAGTCTCCGGTCTTCTCCAGCGCCTACAGTAACGTTAACAACGCGGTAATTCATCTTTTTACTCCACGTTATCCTCTCCTCGACAGCCCCGCGCAGACTTTGACACGACCCGCTTGTCTTCACCGCGTTGTCCTTGAAGAACTTTCCTCAGGACTTTTAACACGTTGACTGCCATGTCGTCGATATGTGGGTGACGGAATTGTTTGTACAGGTTTTGAAAGGAATTTTTACGTTAGTATATTTGTTCTAAATAATTTGGTTGGGAATCTGTAGAATGCAAGAAGATGACTACACAATGTCGTACATTTTGTTTTTCCAATTTTTATTTCATTAGATAACTTGGTTTGATTGTATGGAATTTTTGAAGTTTCTAGTCTGGCAGTCAGTGTGTTATAGATTTTATTATTACGTCAAATTTTTTAGTTCGAATTTCTACTTTAGACCATTGCAATTTTGAGAAAAAATTGTTTCTCGATCGAACAGTTTATTTCATTAAATAACTTCCCTTGATTCTATGGAATTTTTGAAGTTTCTAGTCTGGCAGTCAAAGTATTGTGGATTTTATTATTATAGAAAATTTCCAGTTCGAATTTCTGCTATAGATGACTGCCATTTTGAGAAAAAATTGTTTCTGGATCGAACAGTTTATTTCATTAAATAACTTCCCTTGATTCTATGCAATTTTAAAGTTTCTAGTTTGGCAGTCAGTGTGTTATAGATTTTATTATTACGTAAATTTTTCAGTTCAGATGTCTGCTTCAGACCACTGCCATTTTGAGAAAGAATTGTTTCTGGATCGAACAGTTTATTTCATTAAATAACTTCCTTTGATTCTATGCAATTTTAAAGTTTCTAGTTTGGCAGTCAGTGTGTTATAGATTTTATTATTACGTCAAATTTTTTAGTTCGAATTTCTACTTTAGACCACCGCCATTTTGAGAAAAAATTGTTTCTGGATCGAACAGTTTATTTCATTAAATAATTTCCCTTGATTCTATGGAATGTGTGATGTTGCTAGTCTGGCAGTCAAAGTGCTATACATTTTATTATTACATAAATTTTTCAGTTCAGATGTCTGCTTTAGACCACTGCCATTTTGAGAAAGAATTGTTTCTCGATCGAACAGTTTATTCCATTAAATAATTTCCCTTGATTTTATGGAATGTTTGATGTTGCTATTCTGGTAGTCAGAATGTTATAGATTTTATTATTACAGAAATTTTTCAGTTCGGATTTCTACTTTACACCACTGCCATTTTGAGAAAGAATTGTTTCTCGATCGAACAGTTAATTTCATTAAATAACTTCTTCTGATTTTACGGAATTTGTGAGGTGTCCATTTTGGCAGTCATTAGAATATCGCGACACTTTAACATGCTCGAGACTGTTTTTTTATTTCAACATTGTAACTGCGAATGCAAATGCGGTTGTTTCACAGCAACTGTTGCTCTGAATAATACGATTAGACTGCGGATCTTCATGTGTTACGAATTATGTATATTCTGCTGTAGTTTGAATATACTTATATTTTCAAGAGATGCTTCGAATGCGCAGTTTAACATTTGTAGAACCGTTGGTGACCCGTAAAACAAAATCTGTGGTTAACACTCCACGTGTTGAATGCTAGGTGAAGCACGCGACCACGGACGATTTGAATAACTGCATAAACATAGACGTGCATGAGAATGCGACTCGAACGAGTAGGGTAAATTTAAAAGAGGACGGTGGACGATTAACATTCCAGTAGCAGTAATATTTCCCTCGTGAAAGTTGTTCCAGCGAAATGTTGGGATCATCGTGGATCGTGCTCTCACGTTATTGTTGTGGATTGTTAACAGAACTCAGGTCCCAGGATCACGCCCAGTGGATCACCGCCGCGATTCAGCGCGAGGTACAAGGGCGCCGAATTGTTTGTCAGAAAGCAGAACAATGTTTACCAGCCGACTGTTCCATCGATCACCAGTTCGTCCACTACTCCGGTTACCCCTGTAGAGGTAAGGCCATTTTAGTATCACGTTATCGTTTCATCGTTGACCGAACGAGCCTATAATTTATTCGAAATATCTCGCCCGTTTGCAATTCCAGGATAAATTGGTAATTCGTATCGAATCGAATAATTTCTGTTTAGCGTTCCTTTTTACAGTGATCCAGAATATCGGAATAGAAATTAAACAGGTGACTGATTTGTCTTGCTCTAAGAAACAAAAATATAACCAAATTTATCTTTCGGAAATTTTTATCGTAAAATATCTGAAACATATTAATATGTTTATAAACATATACGTACGATTCAACGATACGAGTTGAATCGGTGAACATTGGTTAAAAGTCGACGTTGACAAAATTACGAGCGGCAGGAGAATTAGAGAAATGAGTTCTGAATAATTACGAAACGGACGATGTCGCTAATTGCGGAGGTAAGGTTGCGTGGCAGAAGAAAGTTGATGACTAACAGTGAGTCAGTGTGGTCGTTTTTTTGTGTGCTTCAAAGGTTTTCACCACGAAGATATCCGAGGAGATCGAAGCGGTCGCGCCACCATCTTGGACCGATCACATTGGCGTCATCGCAACCACGTCACGGAATCTCGATTCTATTGACATAGACACAAATAATTTGCGTTGAACGAGTCATTCGAATTACACGCCGCCATACAAGCTATTAATCATTTTTCAATGTCTCTTTCTTTTTTATCGATCAATTCCAGGAATCCGACGTTCCCGAAGAATTATTACTGCGAATAGTCTTGCATACTCTTATCGTATAATCTTCTCTTTTCAACAGTTTTTAATAACGATTAATTTCGCAGGAAACATGTATGTGACTACTAATATATCCATACCGGTCTCGATCACAGAACATGATCGCTGCGAACAATTCTCGGATATCCCAATACAGTAGAATTTTACGTTTAATCGCAATAAATCGTGGAGAAAAGTGAAAACAAATAAATAAAAAAAAAAGATAATAAACCGTAACTAATAAACTGTAATTAACGTCTAGTTCGTGATTCGTGGTATCTTGATCTTGGGTTTACGTATACTAATATGTACAGGCACTTACGTTGTCACTATCGACATAAACAACCAATATACTGTATTATACAATATTATATATACATTATATATATATATATATATATACATATATACACATAACTTTGGTAATAAATGTACTGCTTTCTGGATCGCACGCGACACGCAGTTGTTCGTTCTTCTCTAAACGCGTCCATAACTATTCTACGCTGCGACAGTTACTTAACATCGACTCTATAATTCACAATAAAAAAAGAAAAAAAAATAAAACAAAGAAAGAAATTCTCATTGAAGAGCATTAACCGACTCTCTTGGCAATCTTTCAGACGTTAAGTAGTTTCGGCGGTTAAGGTCAGACAAGACGGTGATTCATAAAAGTGGTCCGTCCGTTTGCCGCGGCGCGAGTTCATTAATCAGAACTGTTCTTATTTTCCTTTTCTTTTTTTCTTTTTTTTTTTTTTGGCTCCGCGTTTGTTGCCACACTGTCCGCGAACTTGCACGCCGTTTAACAAATGTTACGCGACTGTGGCCCGGAATCAACACGGTTCGCTCGAATTTTTCGCGATGGTAGACCGTCGCTTTCCAGCGGAGTCGCATTCCGATATCGCATAGGTACGTTTTCGTGATCGTTTCGTGCTCCACGCGGTCACGAGTGAAAGTAAGTGGATGCTGCGCATAATGCGCGCCCATTAAAACCACCTTAAAGTCATCTGGGACACGTGGGTGGATCGGGATCGTTTTCAGCCGGCCGAGAAACAACAAAACCGGCTCGGTGTCTTGAATGTACCTTTGCCAATCGGTCGTTCGTACCCTACCGCAAAACTCATGCTCGATGAGAAAATCGTCCTTCCATCGGAATTCGAATACACCTCGAATGATCGCGTTCGGTAGAAATTCTCAAATAATTTCGAAGCGGAGTGTTCGAGTCGGGCTCGGGAACACACATCGCTGGAGACCTCTATGAGAGAGAATCAACAGCTATGAGAAATTCCGATTAAGCCGAAAAGAAAAAAATCGAAGTGAGCGGGCGACCAGCCTCTCTATTGCCAGCATCAACGAGCCCCTGCTCGGGGAACGAGTTTCCAGCCGGCACCTGTGTGTTTCTCGGTGCGCGTTAAAGCCGTCTCGGTTTTCCTCTTCTTCGCGTAGTTCGTATCGCTGCCAAGAGATGGTGTATGCTCATTCAACGGAACGGGTTTCCCGCGGAACTGTAACTGACGCAGGCCAGAGGCCCGCTTTTAACACTTCGGCTTCATTAACGTTCATGTTCAATCTCATAACAAATTTGCTTCGATAGATCCGGGCATCTTTCCGAGGCGAGAAACGCGAGAAACCAAGAACGAACACCGCGGCGCCGTACAATCCCGTCCGTTATTCGGCCGTGTAAATACACCGACGCACCACCGAGGACCCCAGGAAACTGTACATAGAAATAAGCTCGCCAGTCCCAGAGGCCAGCCGGCACCGTGTCATGTACAGCACCCACCCAGCACCCACTAAATTTCTGATTCTAGAACTCCGGTTCGGCACCGCCCGTCGAAGTCTCGAGCCCCGGGGAACCCCGATTCTTGACCCTCTATCAGGCAGTGGAGTCTGCCAGCATCAGGGACGAACAGTTACAGGGCGTGCAGCAGCGGGCACAAGCTAACGGGGTCCCCCAGGTAGACGTTAGAGTCGCTAACGACCCCGTCGATAACGCCACCGGGAATACTCCTAACAATGACACCACAAGCCCCGCGGTATCGACCACCACCACCGGCCCACAGACCCCAGACACGACCACGGTTCAGGATAGCACTTTGTCCCCGAGATTAGGCGAGGAGGCGCCGAGCTCCGCCACTCCCGTGGCTACCACACCAGCCCCCGAAAGCCTCTCGACGACCGAGCAACCCTCCACGGCCTCGGAACCGCCCTCCACTACCGAGCAACCCTCCACCAGCACGGTACCCACCTCCAGTACCGATCAGACAAACACAGAGCCGACCACCTCCACCACCGAACAGGTTCCCGCCAGCACAGAACCGTCCACGATGTCCACCGGCACTGTACCGATGTCCACGCAATCGGATCAACCCACCACCACCACCGAACAATCTTCGTCGGCCGCGACCCCGTTGGACGACAGAGTGTTGGCCAGGATTCTCGGGAACATCGTCAGCTCCATACCACCTGGCGGACCCACCACTGCCAGGTACCTGGCCGAGATACCCAGCACAGAACTCTACGGCAGGGTACCGACCACCCTCTCCACGGAATCCCCTTCCACCACCACAGGCCCAAGCACCACAGTTGCAACCACCACGATTTCAACCACCACCGTCGAAAGCACCACCGAAACGCCCAGCGTCACTTCAGAGGACCCGGAGAGCAACACCATACAACTGTCGGAGACCACATCTAGCCAGCCTAGCACCACAGAAACCGCCACCACGGAGGCAGTGTCCAACAACCTGATCGACGTGGAGACCACCACCGCGACGATCCCGGTGTCCACGATTCGAAACCGGCTGATCGATTTCGCCCAGGACATATTGTCCCGTTTGCAAGCGACCCTGAACACGACCACGGTCCCGCCGCAAGACGCCACCACAACGATACCCCCGGCTACGGAAATCTCGAACGTGATACTCGACTCGGGAAGCAGGATGAACACTCTGGAGGTTCTGGCTCAGCTGAGGGGCACCGAATCCACCACCACCCAGAGGAGCTCGGAGACGACCACCAGCCAGGTCACCGGACAGCCAATGACGACGCAGAGCGCAGTAGGTTCGGTAAATACCCCTGCGACTTCAACCGAACAGCCTGACTCGGTGGTATCCACCCAGACGGCCGTCGCGCAGGATCAAACCGACCCGGTGACCACACCGATTCCAACAACAACAACGACAACAACGATACAAGACCCTGAAACAACCGTGTCAGACGATTCCGCCTCGACGGAAACAACCACCCCGGTGGTTACGTCGACCTCCGACACGCTACTAACCGAATTAATGTCCATTGCCAAGACGCTCCTCTCGGAGCACGTGAACCAGACCGGGCGACCCGATCAGAGCCCGAACGACGCTGCCCGAGCGGCAGAGCCGACGTCCACGGTCCCGGACAATGCGACAGAGACCCCCGAGTCGACGACCACCACCGCCACGCCGGGATTAACCACCGAGTCCGTTGACCCCTCCCAGAACGAAGTGGATCCCGCGGGATCCACGACCTCTTTGCCCACGACCTCTTTGCCCGCCGAGAGTTCCTCGGACCCGCCCACGACCCTGCCGAGTAACGCGCCCGACGGCGGAGCGGAGACCCTGCGGACGAACCAAACGTTAGGAGCCCGTGCGGAGAGCGTAATCGAGTCGACCACCCCTTCGGCCGCGCCGGACACCACCACGCAATCGCAGACCACGGTCGCGGAAACCTCGGATGCGACGGTCGTCGAACTAACAACGAACGCGCTAGACTTGACGACAGAGACCCGAACGACGCCCGCACCGGTCACCGAAGTAGCTTCCACGGAGAGCGTAGCACCGTTAACCACCGGGTCCGCGACGACCCAGCCGCCTGGCGTAGAGGCTAGCACTAACCAACCCGAGATAACGGTTACGGTTCCCGAAACCATCCTCTCCCGTGTAAATACGGTTGCCAGCACACCGGTTGTCACGCCGTCTACGTCATCCGAGTCGAGCGCCGAGCAAACCACGGTGGCTGACGCTTTCTCGACGACCCCGCTCAATGTTGATCCGATAGATGTCGCTACTACTACCATTACTACCACTACTAACCAAGAACAGAGCCCTCTAACGTCCACCACGATGGCCTCGACCGAGACCACGACTAACAGCCCCGAACAAACGACAACAAGCATGTCCCAAACGACCCCGAGCCTCGAGAACGAAACTCCAACTGTTGCCCGTTTCCAGGATACGACGTCATCAACCGCCCAAGGGACGGCAGGTTCGGGAATCGGCCGAACGACCGAGATCACACCCACGACCACCTTCTCAGTGCCATCATCCTCTGAATCCTCTTTTACTACTACCACTGATTCTTCTTCTACTTCTTCTTCATCATCCCCTACCTCCACCGTTACATCGGCTTCGACAGTGACGACCACGACAGAGACATCGACGCCGACAGAATCTAGAACAACGACCACGACGTCGTCCACGACGACGACGACGACGCCCACGGAGGAGGTCTTCACCGTGACACCGGTGGCCGAGACGACTGCCACCGCCGTCGACGTGAACGAGAACCTCGTGTCGACCGAGGGAACGCCGGGAACCACCGCGACCCCGGCCGGCAGCGGGAACGGGGCCACGAACGGTGCTCCTGGGAACGGTGGCGCCCCTGTCGCCGCTCGCATAAGCGAACCGTCCGGAGGAGCAGCGATGGGACCGGCGAGTCCCACCGTGCCGTATTTGGGACGGTTCGGGGCCAGCCGATTGACGCCCGCGCCTCGTTTCAGCCCGAGCTCGAGCACCAGGGCGCCGCTGCGCGATTACTTGATCTACGGGATCTATCCGAACAAAACGATCGTACGGAAGAGGCCGGAGGACAACCTGATCGACGCGAGGAACGTGGACAGCCCGTACGTGATATTCGGTATCTTCCCGGACGGCAGGCTGGTCCGGAAGTTCCCGAACGGGACGACGATACCGGACCCACCTAGGAGCCCGGTCGAGGTTGTGTTCTCACTTAGCACTTCCACTACCACTAACAGGCCACCGCCCAGACCGTATTATAACCAGGCTAACCAAGGCGCTTCTTACGATCGGTATCAAGGCCCGGTGTACAGTAATAACCGTAGACCTGAGCCGATGGGAAACGTCGAAAGCCCTGGCACCGTTGATCTTGGCCTTACTGGCAACGCGATCGTCGGCCCCGATGGAGGTGGACCCGATCTCACGGGCCCACTTGGTACCCCTCCTGCTAGCGTACCGACCGCCGATCAAATGGTATCTCTTATTCCACCTGTTCATCAACGATCGTTCGCCGTCCGCGAGAAATTCGTTACCGAGAACGAAACGTTCTCTTCGCGCGCCCCGGTTTTCTCACTTTGGCTCTCTTTCTGTGCCGTTGCTGACCGAACCTACCTCCCGTAGAGGCGTTAGGCAATTTGTTGATGTCACCTTGACTGCCATGTACACACGTATGTGGGAATTATTTGTGCAGAAATGAATTTTTACGTTAATGTGTTTATTGCGCCAAATTTGCGGATATGGGAAATGCAAGAAAGTTGGGGGACTACTTGATATGATACATTTAATTTTATTTTAACTTTTTTGTCATTATAATAACTTATTTTGATTCTATGGAATTTTTAAGGTTTATAGTCTGGCAGTCAAAGTTTTGTGAATTTTATTATTATTTAAATTTTTCAGTTCGGATTGCTGCTTTAGGCTTCCTCCATTTTGAGAAAAATTGTTTCTCGAACGAACAGTTTTGTTTCGTTAAATAACTTCCTTTGATTGTATGGAATTTTTGAGGTTTCTAGTCTGGCAGTCAAAGTTTTGAGGATTTTATTACTATAGAAATTTTTCAGTTCAGATTGGTGCTTTAGGCTTCCTCCATTGTGAGAAAAATTGTTTCTCGAACGAACAGTTTTGTTTCGTTAAATAACTTCCTTTGATTGTGTGGAATTTTCGAGGTTCATAGTCTAGCAGTCAAAGTTTTGAGGATTTTATTATTATAGAAATTTTTCAGTTCGGATTTCTGCTTTAGGCCACTGCCATTTTGAGAAAAATTGTTTCGCGATCGAACAGTTTACTTCATTAAATAACTTAGAATCTGTGAAATGCAAGAAAGTTGGGGAACTACTTAATATTATACATTTAATTTTATTTTAATTTCTTATCATTAAAATAGCTTATTTTGATTTTATGGAATTTCTGAGGTTTCTAGTTTGGCAGTCAGGGTGCTATAGATTTTATTATTACATAAATTTTTCAGTTCGGATTTCTGCTTTAGGCCACTGCTATTTTGATAAAAAATTGTTTCTCGAACGAACAGTTTATTTCATTAAATAAATTCCTTTGATTCTATGGAATTTCTGAGGTTTCTAGTTTAGCAGATAAAGTTTTGTGGATTTAATTATTATAGAAATTTTTCAGTTCGGATTTCTGCTTTAGACCACCTCCATTTTGAGAAAAAATTGTTTCCCGAAGAAAAATCCTATATTTTCACTACTGAATCAATATCGATGGCAAATACCTTAAATCATGCCCTGTAAATATACGTCCGTAAGACCGAACATTACATTGTAAGATGGTTTTGATTACTCCGTTTTTTATTCAGGTTACGTTGTTCACATCAGCAACGGCACAGGTCACTCGCACCTTGTTTAACGCTTTGGTTTCGTTGAAGTAGCACTTTTTGGTCGAGTAATAAACTAATTTTCCGATGTCGTGACGATTAATTGTCTTGTGGAAATTCTGTAGAAACCGTCACGACATGTTTGAGACCGTCTCTTTTCATCATCTTTCTGTTCTGTTTTTTTTTCTCTCTCTCTCTCTCTCTCAGTTTTTTTTTTCTACGCGAGTAAAAAGAATTTATCAAATGCCAACGCTCGATCGTGAATCATGTTGTGTATATATATACCTTCACTGTACATAGTCTCAAATTTTGTACATAGTATGTGTGCCGCACGTTTCGAGTTTACACGCACTTTTGCAACATGCACTTTGACAATGCACTGAACATTTCCTTGGCAACCCGACTTTTACAAGTTTCGCGTCGGAGTTGTTTCGAGCGAAAGAGAGTCTGAGAAATGACGTATGTATGTACGCGCCGACAGAAGTGGTATTCGATAAACTCTTGAAAACAGGATTCCATCGATCCGTCATCGTCGCTCAACCTCCGGGCCCAATGATGGATCTCTCGTGACCCGTCGAGCACAGTGAAACTCTGATCGATTGTTCCCCGTTTTCCCACAATTCAATATTCAATGCAACTCGCGTCTTCCCCGCGACTCGGATACCTTCTGCTGAACGGTTGCATCAGCGATCGATCGAACGTTTTCTATTTTTAATCGGCCTTCGAAAAGTTGCAAAAAGAAACAAAAAATGGCGGAGAAAAAGGTGGAAAATAGAGGTGCGCGAGAACTCGAAAATTAGGACCACAGAATTTGATTGGGGATCGCGAATCGCGGGTTTTCGGAGAGGAAAACGGTCGGAGAGGGTGGGAAGATCGATCGATCGGATTTTCGCTGTGCAGCTCGGAACGGTGCTGTGTCTCGAGGACGCGGGTCGATCGGATTAATGGAATTCGAATGATTTCGTACTGTTTAGAGCAATAGCCCATTGAATACGCAAATGGGGACAACGTCCGGCGCAATGTCTGCGAATGCTGGTCGGCTGACGCCGATAGTAAGTGCCGGTCGACCGCCGACCGATTCGCAGGGCGGTCGTATCGTCCAAGATCGAGAGAGGGACGAGGCCACCAGGACGAAAGAGGCCGGAGGTCAACGCAGCTCCGTGTACATCGGACAGGTAAGAAACCAAGAGAGACAGAGCATGATTTACAACGACGCTGCGGCTGATTCTTTCACCGCTCCGTCGTATCTCTCGAAAAGAACCACGAAAAGAACACACACACAAACGCGAACAGACACACACACTCGCGCTCACACAGAATCACAGAGAGAAACAGAGACAATTGCCTATTTTTTTTTTTTGTTTGCAGGATAAGTTCGTCAACTATTGGACCGACCAGGCGTCCACCGCGAACCCGCGCGTTGTCAGTGTAAATATCAATTCGGTAGCTGTAAGTAAACCTACGTTCTCGTACGTCTCGTTTTCAGACTATAATTTATGGCATTTAGTTCTGCGAATAACACCTTGACTGTCAATCTAGAAACCTAAAAGATTCCCGTAAAATCAAAGCAAGTTATTTAATGTAATGAAAATTGAAGAAAATTAAATTATGATATCGAGTAGTCCCACAACTTTCTCGCATTTTACAGATCCTAATTAAATTTGGTGCGATGAATATATTAACGTGAAAATTCATTTTAAAATTGAAAAAATTGAATGTATGATATCAGGGCTAGGTTTAGGGAGCACTAAAAATGACTGTTTTATATTTCCTTATAAAAATAACATGAATGTATCTATCAAAATTTGTGGCCACTGTTTTAAATGATATATACCCAAAGGAAACAATTTGTTAAATAATTCCTCGTGGAACCATGTTTGCAATCTCAATATTCGTAAATTAAAAATATTAGAATCCGTCATTTTGAATCCGTAAATCGTCATTTTGGTCCCGCAAGTCTAGTTTCAAATAGTCCTCCAACTTTCGTGCATTCTACGGATCCTAATAACATTATTTAAAATCAATATATTAACGTAAAAATTCATTTTAAAACCTGTACAAATAATTCCGACGCCCATGTATGGGCGACATGGCGGTCAACGTGTTAAAGTTCGAAGATCAGAACCCTCAGAGTTTTCGAAAAGGATTAGTCAGGATTACCGAAGGAGGGAAGAGCAATTCATAAATCGGAGTATTCTTACGAAACGTTTATTCGATTCAGACTGCTGCGAACGAGGGTCCGCGGGCCTCGGTCCCGTCGTTCAACAATCTCCTCAGCAACGAACCGAGTGGACGAGTCACGGCTCCCCCTGGATTCCCGTGGAGGGATCCACTGGATCAGATCTTGGGCATCACCACCTCCTCGCCGGTGATAACAGCTTCCGTCGCTTCCAACACGCTGGTCAGTTCTTGTTCAACTTTTCAGCAAACTCCATATTCCAATTCGCGTTCCATGCCGAATGTTGCAAATACTACTTCAAGCGAACAGCTTCACCGAAACGAACCATGTTGATCTTCCAGGACGACTCGTCGGACACGCTGCCCGCGCGTCCCGTCAATCCTTTCGTCGAGATCTTCACGCCATTCAGAAGCGCGATCGCGAACTTGGTGTCCTCAACTCGGGCGCCGGCTGGCTCGACAGCGGCGACGATTATGCGAACTGGCACCGCTGCCACAACGACGTCGGCCCTTCCGACGACCACTCCCAGGACTACAACGGCGCCGACCACCACGACGACAACTACAACGACGACAACGACAACAATGGCTCCGGCAACAACGCGACCACCGCCCACTACCACTTTCCAGCCGGTGACCAATACCGTGCCGCGAGTGACAATAACACCTGCCCCTACTGTCACACCTAATCCCGATTTCGTGACGCCTCCGTTCAATGTGCGGACCGACCTGTTGCCGAAACAACAGCAGAACGCGTTTGGCACGACGTTCGATGACTTGGCCTTCCTCAATTCCCTGGTGAGCAATGCCCCCATCGAATTTCATGGGCACGATCTCGTTTCAACGTTTAAACAAACTTAAGGGGGCCGGCATGGTTGCAAGGGTCAAAATGTAAACAAACTGCCGCTTCAATATTGCAATCAGTTTAGAAGTGGTCAATTGTGTTTCCTAAAAGTCTAATCTAGGTTTGTATGGAGCCGAAATTGCAAATATCTACCTGATCGTGGAATAATTTGTAATATTAAGCAGGAAAATCGAATTCTGAAGCAAGTACGACGTCACAAGATGGCTGCCGCTTCAATATTGCAATCAGCAGTTTAGAAGTTGTCAATTGTGTTTCCTAAAAGTCCAATCTACGTCTGTATGGAGCCCAAATTGCGAATATCTACCTGATCGTGGAGTAATTTGTAATATTAAGCAGGAAAATCGAATTCTGAAGCAAGTGCGACGTCACAAGATGGCTGCCGCTTCAATATTGCAATCGGCAGTTTAGAACTGGTCAATTGTGTTTCCCAAAAGTCCAATCCACGTCTGTATGGAGCCGAAATTGCGAATTTCTACCTGATCAAGGAATAATTTGTAATATTGAGCAGGAAAATCGAATTCTGAAGCAAGTATCACGTGACAAGATGGCTGCCGCTGAGAGATACTCTTAATTTCGAGAGATTTAGTGTCCCTATCGAATAAAAGTCATTTTAAATTGATGAATAACTTATTTAAGACGTAAAATGTCTAGAAAAGAAAAGGCACAGCGTAACATAGCGTGACAGTCAAGGTCAAATGCCTGCCGGCCCCTTTAACACTTCGAGCGCTACGTCTCCACAAAATGGAAGCCCCGAATGACGCAGCACTTGAATTTCCATTTCATTCGACACGAGGCTCAGGACTCGAAGTGTTAAAGTACGAGTTGACTTTTTAAATGTGAGTAACATTCGTAATCGATGACACGTTCGAATGATTCACGCAGCTGCAGAGCAACACCAGAAGCAGCACCACCCCGAAGACTCTGACGCAAGTCGAGCAGCTGTTGGCGAACAAGGTAATCGGTCGATTAAATAACAATACTTATCGTCGATTTAGCAATTCCCCGTGGAAAAAATTTCGCAGTCCCGAGGATATCGTAGCCGTAGTTCTATACGGGATAATTAACGGCGGAGATCGCTCCCGACAATGGATGCGATTGTTGTGTTCTCCGGTCGCGGAAACCAGACGCACAAGAGAATCGGCTCCGCGATCGTCGTCAGAGCCCTTTCACTGCTCCGTACGATTTTGCAATCGACTCGGCTCGGTGTTAGTGTAACAAGATCCGATGACGTTTGTCAGCCGACCAGTTTCAACCTCGGCGAGCTCGCGGCCTACGGGAAACTCGAGAAAAATTCGTCGCGTTACCTTTTGGTCACGCCCTTCTCGAAAAGATATAATAAACGGATATCTATGTACGTGGATCGGGATCATGCGATCGGCCAGTCACGGTGAATGGACTGGAACAACCTTGCCGACGGCCTTCTGTGTTCCACGCAACGGCTGTCTGATTCGTCATCTTTCGCCGACGCTTACGTTGATAGAAGTTAATTTGCGTAACGCCGATGCAGCAACCATAGGCCTCGCCCGGAGTCTTTCTCTTTCTCCCTCGGCGTGCTCGTGAAAGTGGCCTATCGATCCTCCGCGACGACCGCCATCGAATAAACACACACTCACGGTTCTGTCTGTTGAGGCTTTCGGGTGTGAGCCGTGTCCTTTCAGGAAGAAATTTCCCAAGGTTTCGCAACCATTGCAGCTAGCCTCATCAGGGTATTAGAAGACACACTGATGTGCGTCGGATTGTGCTCCACTTATATAGTGGGGTTCTGCTCATTGTTCCGGGTCGGTACCGATCAGAGCAGACTTTTAATTGGGTGGCCGAAGAATTAGAAAACTGGGAAGAGCGTGCGCCATATTGGACTAATGTTGAAACCTGTATTTCTGTTGATGTCATTCGGGTGTTTCTTAATTTCCAATGGTTCCCGGTGTTTTCTGGGATAATATCCTTTTTGTTCTGGCTAGAACTGTGGTTTCATTGAAAAGAATGTCCAACCGGAATGAAATCGACCCATTTCTTAAACGGATAGCGATTAGGGATGAGAAATGGGTGAAATATGTGGTCAAAGCGCGGTGAAGCAGCTCAAACGGTGGCCAAACCAAGACTAACGGCCAGGAAGGTTCATTGCTGTGCATTTGGTGGGATTGCAAAGAAATCATTTATTATCAGTTGCTTCCGGTTTACACCCGAGATCCTCAACAGACAAAACTGTATGACGCCGGGCCGTGAAAGTCCCAAATCTCTGATTAAACGCACACTTCGGGACTCCGAAACAAATATCTCCGTGCTCCGTAGGATCGAATCTTCTAGCTGAAGTAGATGAGAATGTCCGACAGATTCATGAAAATCACCTTCGATTCTAGATCCTGTCGCTGGCCCTGAACAATCCAGGACCGACCCGCGCTCCGAAAGCGATCACCGTGAACAACGTGTCTCCGAATTCGGTCGCCAGCTTGTTGAAGTCCTCCCCAGGCCCGATAGTGATCGACCTGTTGCCCTCGTCAACGGCGGCCCCGCCGACGTGGAAGCCGGTACCAACTCGAGAACAGCCCCAGAGGGACACACCGTTGAACAACAATTTGTTCGATCGAACAACGAGAGAACCCGCCTCGTCCACAACCATAATTCCGGCCGCAGAGTCGAACAAACCGACGGCGAGTCTGATCAGCACGACGAAGGCTCCGGTGACCGCCGCGGCGAAGACGGTGACCACTCCCCGACCCAGGACAACCACTCAACAACCACCGTTCGGCCTGGGCGCGAGTTTATGGCAAGCGTTGTTCGGCGGTGGCCTGTTCGGGCCCTCCACCACTCCGAGGCCCGTGAAATCGAAACCGGCGAAGGTTCTCGAATCGGTCAGTATCACTCCGAAGCCGGTTACGATCGCGCAGAAGCCGCAGACCGTGCAGACACCGGCCCCCGCGACCCTGAGGAGCGTCGACATCTCGAAGATCGAAGTGAGCACGCCTAATTCGATCTTCGCGGAAGCGACCAAGCTGTCAGCCCCGACCAGCCCGAAACCGAGACCCGCCAAGGAGACGTCCACCTTCTCGCCCGAGGAGGACGCCAAGTTCCTGGTCGAGCTGCTGCGTGCTGTTCAAAACGGCAAGTAGAGTACTTCCGTTCGAGGAAACTTCGAAATTAGTTTCGGTTTTAGTAAAAGAAATTAATTTAGGCGCATGAAATAGCCGCACAATTTTTCCTTTCGATCTCTTCGAAATAAACGTGGGCCTGTTTATCAATATTAACGGTTTAACTCTTTGCGACACAGGATTTCGGATGAAAAATAGACCCATGTTGCACTGGAATTTTATCGGGGTTTCAATGAAACAAATCAATGAAACGTCATCTAAAAACATAACAAAATAGTAATAGTCAATTAAACTTGTCCCACCGTGACACATGGAAAATACGAAGTATGAACCTATGCACATGCAGCTGTTGCAAGACTAGAAATGTCAAAAATGTCAATATCAAAAAGGTGGGACACTTTTAATCCCGCCGTGCCCCAAAGAGTTAAATCACGCTGTCGGAACTAATTTGTATCAACCCTTAGCACTCGAATGGTAAAGGCGCCACTAAAAATTGCTGCATCGTTATTCAAAATATTTATTACATCACGTACGAGTAAACTTTACCATTTTCCTATGTATAAACACGAAAAGAAAGTATCTAGAAGAGAGATACTCTATGTCGGAAGAAGTGTTTCGTTTTGGAGTTAAAACAGCTTCGAGTGCAAAGGATTAAATTCTTCTAATATCTTTGCTACTTAAAATTACACCGACTAATTATTGTCATGAATGCATAAAATCCGCAGTATAATGATGACAAATAAGAATTGGTCGAATTGACCGTTCCAGACGTTTTACTTTACAAATTATTACTTCCATAGGAAATGATTGAACAGACATCTTTAGTAGCATAAATAAATTTTACCATTTTCGTCGACAGGTTTAATATCGAGCATTTGAACGTCTCGTGCGACGTTAAAGGACTAAACAGCGAAATTATTAACTCTTTGGGATTTCGGATGAAAAATAGACCCATGTTGCACAGGAATTTTATCGGGTTTTAAGTGAAACAAGATTGGTATATTTTTATTAAAATTAAACTTGTTATTGGTCGCGGCTCAAATAGTTTCACCTTGACAAAATGCGAAGTATGAACCTATGCACATGCAGCTATTGCAAGACTAGAAATGTCAAAAATGTCAATATCAAAAAGGTGGGACACTTTTAATCCCGCCGTGCCACAAAGAGTTAAATCACGTTGTCGGAACTAATTTGTATCAACCCTTAGCACTCGAATGGTAAAGGCGCCACTAAAAATTGCTGCATCGTTATTCAAAATATTTCTTACATCGCGTACGAGTAAACTTTACCATTTTCCTATGTATAAACACGAAAAGAAAATATCTGGAAGAGAGATACTCTATGTCGGAAGAAATGTTTCGTTTTGGAGTTAAAATTCTTCTAATATCTTTGCTACTTAAAATTACACCCACTAATTATTGTCATGAATGCATAAAATCCGCAGTATAATGATGACAAATAAGAATTGGTCGAATTGACCGTTCCAGACGTTTTACCTTACAAATTATTACTTCCATAAGAAATGATTGAACAGATATCTTTCGTAGAGCACGCATAAATAAATTTTACCATTTTCGTAATTATTAACTCTTACATTACATTAACTCAATTATTAACTCTTTGCGGCACGGGATTTCAGATGAAAAATATACCCATGTTGCACGGGAATTTTATCGGGTTTTAAGTGAAACAAAATTGGTATATTTTTATGAAGGTACAACATCATGTTAGAACATAACGAAATAGTAATAGTCAATTAAACTTGTCGTTATTCGGCGCGGCTCAAACAGTTTCACCGTGACAAAATGCGAAGTATGAACCTATGCGCATGCAGCTATTGCAAGGATTTCGAACCAGAAATGTCCCGCCGTGCCGTGAAATGCATCAAAAAGGTGGGAGACTTAATCCCACCGTGCCCCAAAGAGTTAGGCTAGGTGCTAGATCGTTCGCAGTCTGAGCGTTCCGTTGTTCCGTGTCTGACGGCCGTTTCTCTCGTTTCAGACAACAAAGCTAGCGCCCCGAAGAAGCCATCAGCCCCGAAGCAGGATGACGAATCGTTCCTGAGAGCGATATTAAGCGGACGAGCTTTCACGACGACGACGACCGCGGCGCCGTCGAATGAAATCAGCGACGCTGCCTTGTTGGCGGCGTTGCTGAAGGCCCAAGGCGTCGAGCCGCCGACTCCCGCGACCAAGATTAGAGAGCAACTATTGTTAGCCGTGAGTACCATTGCTTCGAACAGTTAATCGCCCTTAGAACGCCTCCCACGCGTCTACGTGGCGAAATATGTAGGCCTCGAAAACCGTGGAACCGGCGGAGCGCGGTTCGCTGAACGGTAGTCGATCATGCTTCATGGTATCGCGAAGATAACCAGCCGGCGAAAGAGTATAGTCTGCATTATCTCCGTCGATTGGCTCTACCTTCTGGATTTTTCGGAATTTTAGTATCAAGACACTCGAGATCGTCCTCTTGGGGATTTTGAACTTTCGGTATCACAGCACTTGACGATCTACAATGAATTCTGAGCCGTGTTATGTTTACACTCCTCGGCGTCCGAGGCCTCTCGAGTTACAGGGTGGTGGGGATAATTCCGCAACGTTTATCGTACAGGCCTTGGGGACGTATACAGGGTGCAGCGCAAATTACGATTTTTCAGCCCCTTCGGATGGTCGGATAGAAAAATGTTTCTTACCAAAGTTCATCAGTATTTAACCGACCAGAAATTGCTATCTTTTAAATTAGAAAAAAACATCGTATTTCAACAAGAAATCAAGATCGCTGTCATATCTTTTAGTGGAACCGGGTATTTTTGACTTACAATTAGTAATATTGTAGGCGACGTCGAAACGAATTCAACTACCTGCTATGCAATGACTTTCAGATGATCTTGAAAGGTAATACCGGCATGAATCTATTGCCAGAAATATTGCACCGCGTATACAGGGTGTCCCACATAAATGGGAACACCTAAATATCTTTTGTATTTACAGTACTATCAGAAAACTTCAGAGGACAACGTGACACTATTCGCAGGGGGCAATATAATGGTGAAGAAACAAAATTTCTATGTCGTGTTTTTAAATGAAATTTCAAGGTCACCGAAGTATTTTTAAACGGAATAGTATGTTCTGTTACGATATCATGATAGACAATACAAAACTGAATGTGGTGGATACCACCTTTCCGACCTTGAAATAACCTAGAGCAAGAATAATCAAGTTGAAGCGGATGAAATGAGGAAGTTTAAAGCTTACGTGTAAGTTACCTTTAATTTCATTAAAAAACATAAAAATGGCGAAATAAAAATTTTGTTTCTTCACAATATAATGATACTGCCCCCTGCAATGGTGTCACTTTGATCTCTGAGGTTTTCTCACAGGACTGTGAATACGAAAACATATTTAGGTGTTTCCATTTGAGTTTTTAAAATGTGTACGCACCTGTTTGCACTCGATTGAACCGGTTGACCTTTCCGAACGAGACAAATGGGAAAGACGTGAATCGATTCTAGGACACCTTCGACCGTCCCCTGCGACACATCGAGGATAGATGTGTCGGAGGGGACGTTCGAAGACGTGGAGCGAGGATAGATCGCGATCAGGCCGGAAAGAAAATAATTGCTGGTCCTGTGAACGCAGAGCATCGGTCAGGGCGTCAGCGTAGCTCCGAGCGGATCGGCGACTACCGTGTCAACGACAGTTAGGACAGAGCAGGCGTCGGCCGGTACGTCGTCTGCAACTCGACCAACGGACACCACGAAAAAGACGGTGACACCGAGACCAACCTCAGGACCAAGGATACGCACGACAACGTGGTCGCCGAGCTCGACGTATCCGCCCCCTCTCTTCAGTTCCTTCTCCAATTACGGTGTCCCGGGACAGTCGGCCGGGGTTGGCGATAATTCTGGAAGCGGCGCGTTATTCGGCGCTACCAGAGCGTTCAGTCAGCTACTCGGTGCCGCGATAAGTGTAAGTTATTCTACTGCCCATTAATTCCTCGTTATAACGCCTCTCCCGCCCCTCTCCCTCTCTCTCTCTCTCTCTCTCTCGCTTTCGCGCGAGCACCGTTCGCCGATACGATAACGGACGCGTAACAGGGAGACGCGGTTACGACACCGTTGCCGGCACAACAAACATCGCCTAATCGCGCTGATTATTCCAGCAAACTGACGCACGAACGAAATTCTACAGATTCCGGTTCTCCAGATTCGATTAAAACTTTCGAACTACTCGCAAGTTTCGCACCTTCGCGAATTTTCTCAAAGTTTGCAACCCTTCGGAATAGTTTTTCGTTTCGTACCCAGAAGTCTCTCTTAATGCCACGTCACCCGTATGTGTCTGACGGAATTATTTGCGCAGGTTTTGAAATGAAAATATTCGTTGTGAGAAAGTTGGAGGATTACTCGGTATCGTACATTTAATTTCTTGCAATTTTTACTTTGATTTTGTCGAATTCTTGGGGCTTCTAGTTGGCCGTTCACAGTGTTAATTCGCAATGTTTATTCGCTTTTGTTGCTTAGAATCAATTTTAGATGAACAGAAATTACGTGGAACAGCGGAACACTAATTTGTACATTTTAACACATTGAATGCCACGTCACCCATATGTGGCTGATGGAATTATTTGTGCAGGTTTTGAAATGAATTTTTACGTTGATATATTCATTGTGCTAAACTCGATTAGGACCTGTAACATGTGAGAAAGTTGAAGGATTACTCGGTATCGTATAATTAATTTTTGGCAATTTTTACTTCATTAAATAACTTACTCTGATCTTATGGAATTCTTGAGGCTTCTAGTTGGTTGTTCAAAGTGTTAATTCCCGATAGAATATAAAAGTTTCGCAATGTTTATTCGGTTTTGCTGCTTAGAATCAATTTTAGATGAACAGAAATTACGTGGAACAGCGGAACACTAATTTGTACATCTTTAACACGTTGAATGCCACGTCACCGATATGTAACTGACGGAATTATTTGTGCGGGTTTTGAAATGAATTTTTACGTTGATATATTCATTGTGCTAAACTCGATTAGGACCAGTAACATGTGAGAAAGTTGAAGGATTACTGGGTATCGTATAATTAATTTTTGGCAATTTTTACTTCATTAAATAACTTACTCTGATCTTATGGAATTCTTGGGGTTTCTAGTTGGTTGTTCAAAGTGTTAGTTCGCGATAGAAGATAAAAGTTTCGCAATGTTTATTCGGTTTTTCTGCTTAAAATCAATTTTAAATGAACAGAAACTACGTACAACAGCGGGACTTTTACGTTGATATATTCATTGTGCTAAACTCGATTAGGGCCTGTAACATGTGAGAAAGTTGAAGGATTACTCGGTATCGTACAATTAATTTTTGGCAATTTTTACTTCATTAAATAACTTACTCTGATCTTATGGAATTCTCGGGGTTTCTAGTTTGGCGATCAGAGTGTTAATTGCTTTCCTTTCCTTTCTTGATTAGGTCTTTCGTTCGAAAGGAAGAGGAAGACGATAAGGAGCTGATATTTCGTTTCTGAATTCCGATTTTTGTTTCAGGGTGCGGCGCAACAGTTGCAGTCCTTAGTCAGAAACGGAACCAGGCTCGTGTCCGAAGCGGTGGGGTAAACTCGACAACTGGGAAAGAAAATTAATATATAACCTTTAGAGTAAGCGACGACCTTGCGAGCCTGACGATCGAAAACGGCGCGAGCCTGCTCTTCGCCGCGGAGAGGATCCAGCTCAATGATGTCTATCGAATCTTTCAACGAGACATTTGTGCGTTCGCTCGACGTCGGAGAGGAGCTTCCATCAGAAACATCTTTCTTTTTTCTGTATAGATCGTAGTAATCACGTGTACTAGTTTCGTGCTCTAACTTGTTCGGTGACTTATTCGATTACGAACATTCTTTTCATCAATGTAGATAGTAGCTTAGGTTTTAAGCGCGATCCGATCCTCGGCCCTTCAGACACGGAGGCACTTCAGCACTTCGCGTCCTGCCGAAGGTCCCGAAGAAGGTGAGAGCGTCCTGATGAAGGTGTTCCGAGAGCTACGCGACATTGCAGCGAGGCTGCAGGAAATCGGGGAAGCACGATCAATGGAAAAACAGTCTGTGGAGTATACTGTGCCTTCGGATCTTGCTCCAAATTGATCCAGGATGAACGGACGAATCGATGTCGTTGGTCGATGTGACTTCTCGAAAGAAGATTGTCTTCTGGGAACGAGCGAACGTGTTAATCAGGCTCCGTGTTTGAAGGGTTCACAGGCTCCGAGGCCTCGAGGAGGACGAGAGGTTTCGAGGATCGATTGGTGATCGACGCTTTGCAAATGTTTCTGGGGTACGCGGCGGCGGCTCCGCGCGGAGCGGATCGGCCCGGGCCCACGTACCGGCTGAGACATTTGTAACGATCGTCGCAATTAAGGTAATTAATCGAGGCGGTGACGATTCGCGTGCGTTCCGTGTGAAACCGGGGACTCGACGTGCCACCCACAGGGATCGATTCGACGACGAGCCGCCGTTTGTCGACGCTGCTGAGAATGCTGGTTAGGTGTCTCTGAATGGCCGCCGAGAACGGGACGGTGTGCGCGTGCGTGCGAGCGAGTTAGCATGCGAGAAGAGAAGCGAAAAGAGAGAGAGAGAGAGAGAGGGAGGAGTGTGAAAGAAAAAGAGAAACTCGAGGGTGGCGATTCGACGGAGAAGCGTCAACGGAGAGCATAATGTGTACAGTGAAGCGCGCGCCTCGACTGTCGGTGCGCCGCGTTCCTTTTATTTTTTCCTCCTTTTTCTTTTTATATATATATATATAATAAAGAGGTGTGTACAGCGCGCGAGAGGGTCCTTGGAGTCTTGTTTGTCTTTCGTCCGCGCAGTATGGTAGCTCGGTAATAACGATAGCGCCGTGTAATAAGCTCGGCGACTTAACGAGCACGAGCAGAAGAAGGGTTGAAAAACCGTCGACGGTGTTTTTGCTCTTCCTGTTCTTCTTCGGGGGATTTAGTGATATAGCGTCGTATTGTACAGTCGCGCCCCAGGAATTCTGGTCGCGGGTTGGAAAACCGTTCGTTGACGATCGTCGAACGTCGCGCGAGCACTATAAGAGGTAGTTATAGTTACTCGACGATACCGAGAGACACGCTCACCCGGAAAGAAAGAACGGCTCCCTCGGCCGTGTCCCTCGTTCGTTTCCGATTTCGTGCGTCGACGCGGTCTGCGCGCCGCTATTTATAAACGAGAAATAAACTTATTGGGATCTGCAGGACCCACCGGACTCTTGTTTTCTTCTTCGCCCTCGTCCTCGTCCCGACGTCCTCGTCCTCTTCTTCGTCGAGAATCAGCTCTCGCGCGATTGTTGTCACGCGGATCGAACGAACGAACGAACGCGAAACTAGTTTCCGATTTTTATAGCCTGCCGGCCATTTTATTCCCCGCCCCTGTGACACGCATGCCCGCCAGGAGATTTTTTCTATCGAACCGGGATGGAAATTGTTATTCAAAATAGTTCCAGATAGAACAGCCGTCACACGGGGCATAATCAGAGTGTGAAAATAAACTCGTTTCGCGATTATGAATAGCTTATTGTGACACACGGTCTCGATTGTTGCTCCCACACGAGCTTGTGACGTAAATTTTATTGCCGTTTTTCTTTTTTATTGAAATTTCTGATTGATTCAGTTTCTGAGCAGTAATTTTCGAAACCGACTCGGAACAGGTAGGAGAGCTGGTTGAAGCTCGGTGCGCTTTGTTATTGAAAAATACGGTACGAGAAGGAATGCCGGGAGATAAAAAGCGATAACGGGGATAAATTTCACGCTGATTCTCGTTTTTTCCGCGCCGCGTCGCGCGTGTTTCCCCTTCCTCGCGAGATCAGCACGCCGAGGGTCGGTCTAGAATATTAATCACACGCTATGACGTATTTAGCAGTCATTAGGGACAGTTGACTAGGATAGGATGCGAGCGCTCCGCAGTAGAAAGTGACGGGGACCTTCTTCTCTTGCGTGCAACGACAGAAACGATAAATAATCCTTCCCCGTTCGATGCAGCGTAATCGAGAGATGCCAGCAAGAAGATTCTCTTCAAGCCAAGATAAGTATAGCGTGAGAAGAATGGCGGTTCGAAACGAGTCGCTTCGAACCGCCGCAGCAAAAAATTAATTAATCCAAATAATCCCCGTTCGGGAACCGCTTAATTGATTTTTCCATTGCTTCTTTTGCCGTTTCTTCGCCGGTCTCTTCGAAAGAGTATTTTTGGAGGTTTCGGAGACCTTCTTCGACAAACATCGAATGCGTTTTAGACCCGGTAGCGACATAACTCATCGGGATCACGGGTCACAAAGATTTCGACTCTAAGGCGCCACTAAAAATTGCCTGTTCGCGTTCAAAACATTTTTTGCGTCACTGTATTTGTATTTAACACCGGAACGACCGAGCAATAAATGCGACTGCTGCCCGTTCGGACTGCATACAACTTTTATTGTAACATGTGCTTCAATGGAGAGGTTCATTAACAAAATTTCCGATGAAAACATTTTCACAATTTCAGTAATTGTAAGAGAAAAAATTAGGAATCAGTCATTTTTTACTATTGACATCTATTGAAGTTGGATACATGAAGGGACGGATACAGAGAACTTTTCATACAACTTTTATTGTAATATGTGCTTCAATGGAGAGGTTCGTTAACAAAATTTCCGATAAAAACATTTTCACAATTTCAGTAATTGTAAGAGAAAAAATTAGGAATCAGTCATTTTTTACTATTGACATCTATTGAAGTTGGATACATGAAGGGACGGACACAGGTCTCCAACAGGGAAGAGTGTTGATTATTTAGGCTAAAAAGAATATGTCCCCACTATTAGATTACTTTAACACTTCCACTGTTTGAAGCTGCAACTATTCTGTAATTATGTATTAGGTCTACCGGAACGTTCTGTCCGATAGTGTCGCTTCAAACTTCAAACCATATGCACATGTTGATTTGAGAAATATATTTGGCTTTTTGCGTGTTAAGTTTTGAAGCAATGTTTACGTTCATTCGTTCACCTCTAAACGCGAGGTGTTGCCATTACGTACCGTCGAAATATTTCAAATATTCTGGCAATTGATTCATGGCGATATTTTCTTTCAAGGTCGTTTGAAAGTCATCGTACAGCAGGTCGTTGAATTCGTTTCGACGTACAATATTATGAAATTAAAAATACCGAGTTCCATTCAGAGAGATGACAGTGACCTTGATTTTTTGTTGAAAATCGATTTATTTTCATTTAAGGAATTGCAATTTCTTGTCGGTTAAATTAACCCTTAGCACTCGAGTGGTGACTCTGAAGCACCACTAGAAATGGCCACTAGAAATTATTCCAAAGAAATTACGAAAAATACTACAAAATATCTGTTACATTACAAGATTTGCATTTAATAGATTACTAAACATTTAAACATTATATTAAGATAGCGTCGTTTCAAGTTTCAATCCTTCTGCAAATGTTGATTTGAGACATATATAACTATCATTGCATTCACACACATGTACTCTCCTAAAAACGATCGAGACTACATTCTACAATAAATATTATTAAATGCATGAAAATTCCGTTACTTTCTTTCAATTCAAAACCCGACAGTCCTTTCCGGTAGTCCTAATAGTACGAGCATCAATGAAGAGGTTCGTTAAAAAACGTCCGACGAAAACATTTTCACGATTTCAGTAATCGTGAAAGACCAAATCAGGAGCCAGTCATTCCGCTACGGTTGTTCTAGTGTTAAAAAACTGTTGGAAGTTATGTAGCAGTAAATTTCACAGGCACGAAGCAAGTAGATCAGGTGCAATGGACATGGTCTAGGTTCGAAGAAATTCTTTTTCGGTTCCAGAGGTGAAACAGCTTCCTCGTGCCGGAGAAAGAGACGCTCCTTTTTCGTCGGAGTCGTGCGGAGAGGGGATTGCTCGCTGAAAACAAAGAAAGCTCGGACACCGTGGCCGACATTGAAGTTTCCGCTGCCACCGTTATCGGGTGGCTTGGTTTACACCGTGGCAGCACGCACCTTGTGCCGTGTGCTGTCGCCCGGAGGAGCAACGGGGAGGGTTGGGGGTGGGGGGAGAGACGTTGGTACAGGCCTGGTCGCCGGTGTCAGTCCGGCCACGAAAATCCCTGAAACGGAATTTCGCGCCGATAAATAACAAGAGAGCTCGCCGACAATACCGGCTCGAATCGTTTGGTACCACATGCCACTCGGTACTCCGGTAATTTAAATAAATTAACGGAGAGCAAGCGTACCCGGGGCCGGTCATGCTCTACGCTGCCGAGGAGGGAGAGGAGAGAGAGAGAGAGAGAAAGGAGGAGATGGAGGAAAAAGTGAGAGAGACGGACAAGGAAGAGGAGACGAAGAAGCTGTGTACGCACGGACCGATTGTAAGACTGGAACACCCACGCGTGCTCGCGATGCCTCCGTGAGCCTTCTTTTTTTAATTTCTTTTCTTTTCTCTCTCTCTCTTTCTCTCTTCTCCTCCTCTCGGATAATTACAGCTAATGGCGGTCGTCGAGAATGCGAGATGCGTACCAATCTGCGTACGTGTACCACCTCGCCGGTGCGCTGCGCTGCGCCGACGACGCGACGATAACGCGCAGCCTCCTGCAACGCCGACGATATTTAATTTATTGGTTGAATCGCTAAGTGGACAAGGCATTATCGAGTCCGGACGCACTTCCACCGATCCATCGCGGACGCGATACGATCGATCGACGGGATCTCGCCAGACGGAGAGATCGAGGAGGAAGCTGGAGATCGCTCGGCTCTCCGGGAATTTTCCGCATCTCTTCGAGAACAATTTATTTCTCGGCTGGTCCGCGCGCGCGCGCGTCCATCTTCCGCTGTTCTCTCTTCGTGAGGTTCGCGTTTGTTTTTGAAAACTGGTTGCATTCAATGCCACGTGTCGTATCGACGATTGTTCGGCTCGGTAACAAATGTACAGGGTGTCCCACACTAATGGGAAAACAGGTAAATGTCCCTCGTGTTTACTGTCCTAGAGAAAACTTCAGAGGACGAAGCGACAGTATTACGCAGGGGGGAACATGATGGCGGAGAAACAAAATTTTTATGTCGTGTTTTTTAATGGAATTTCAAGGTGACCGATGTTTTCTTTTAATGGAATAGTAGGTTCTGTTACGATAGCATGATAGACAATAAAAAACTGAATTTAGTGGATACCATCTTTTTGGCCTTGAAATGACCTTGAGCAAGAAGTTTAAAACTTACGTGTTTCAGGAAAGATTGCGCTTTGTTTACGTCGGGTTGACCTTTACATATCATAATAAATGTTCGAAATAGTTTTCAATACTATCATTGAGATCGTTAACATTTTAAAAACTCAAATGGGAACACCTAAATATCGTGTTTACAGTCCTGTCAGAAAACTTCAGAGGACAAAGCGACACTATTACGCAGGGGGGAACATGATGGCGAAGAAACAAAATTTGTATGTCGTGTTTTGTAATGGAATTTCAGGGTGACCGATGTTTTTTTTTAATGGAATAGTATGTTGTTTTACGATAGCATGACAGACAATAAACAACTGAATTTAGTGGGTACCACCTTCTTGACCTGAAGTTTTCTGACAGGACCTACAGGAGCTAAAAGTCGAATAGGAATTTTATAAGGAATAGTAGCTCGATTATCAACATCTAATAAACGAAATTGATTAATATTTTCAATAGATTTAATTATATAGGAATCAAATATAAAGTTAGAAAATTCAGGGTATTCATAACTTCAATATCATTGATGACCAATAGATTTAATGGTAAAATATGTAGGATTTCATAATTCATCAATAAAATAAAGCGTTTTAAGTGAAGGAATAGAAATAATCAAAAGTATAATTATAGGAGTGATAGTTCATAAAATTTCAATATTATGATTCTTTAGTAAATTCAAGTTTAAAAATTTGTTTTTTAAAATAAAAATTAATATATATAATGTAGAGATAGTAATCATTGTTAAAGTAATTATAGTAAAATTATAAAAGTAATATAAATTATCTGCAAATGGTGAATTAGGATCTTGGAAAGAATATATATTTCATGTAGCGATATTTATAATATATATATATATATATATAAATTTTAATAAAAATTTATTTAATTTTATTTACGAGTCTTAAATTCATTACACCATTCTGCCATATTAAAATTCAAAGATAATGACAGGAAGTTCATTATATGAATGTCTTAGGGGTGGATAATTTTGTAGTCATTCTAAAGACCGTAGATCCTGTCAGAAACTGTAAATACGATATTCAGGTGTTCCCATTTACGTGGGGACACCCTGTATACTTTCAAATCCACCAATTTTGTTCTTCGCTCGTTCCCGCTAGGAACAACACAAATTCGTAGAGGTCAGACAGCAGCATACTTCGATCATCCGGCGAGCGATTTCTCGGCGTTCCCAAGCGTCGTCTCTGTTTTGAAAACGACTCGGCCGCGCGCAGGCGAGTTCTCGCGATTTCCTCAGCGATGATTGTCTTTCACGCCGATGCCGTGACTTGGATGTTGTCGACGTCACCGGCGCGATTCGTGATGCATAAAGAAAGAAGAGTAGTATCGGCCAGGTTCTCACAGCGCGCAGCGTTACTTCGCTGCGCTTATCTGACGCATCTGATCGAACGAATCCGATCGCGCAACGTCGAATAAAGAAGAGTCACCGGTTGTGCGCCCGGTGTTGTGCGCCCGACGGCTGTGTGTGTGTGTCGCCGGGCAAGCGCGCAGAAGAGGATCCTAAGCGATCGATACCGTTCCCGCGGTTAGGATAAATGGATCCGAGCAAGGACGACGTCCTTAATTATATCCGACTGTTCTCGGATCCAATTTGCGGTTCGCCGTTTACCGCCGAATCCTTTCTGTATTGAATCATTGAAAATGTAGCAACACACGGCTCACGTCGTGAGTCAGCCTCTGTCATCTCTGGAATCGCTCGCTCGCTCGCTCGCTCGCTCGCTCGCTCGCGCGCACACGCGCGGAGCAAAGAAATCGCCGCCGTTGCCGTTTAGCCGTCGCGGTTTTGCTCGCGCATTCCCACGATAGATCGGTGTCGCAATCGCGACAATGCAAGCCGATTGCACACGTGGGGAATCGAACCGCGAGTATACACGGCCCAGCACCGGCCTCCGCGTGTTTGTTTCTCTCCTCCCGTCGCGCGGCTGGCGGTCTATCGCGAAAATTACCCCTCGGATCAATGAAACGATAAATCGTTTCCCCGTTGTTGATCGACGACCGCGGTCTCCGCCGGGCTGATTAGCAGTTGCCCGGGCCACTTGTTCCCCTCATTGACAGTTCATTGTTTATTGAAACACGTTGCCGCGCTATGAAAACCCCCCCGCCGACGGGAACCTTGTCGCAACGCGTCGAAAAACTGTTTGCGGTCGCGGCGAAAAAACGAATTATGCTCAGACGAGGATTTCATGCAACGATTTTTACCGATCTT
>CM052140.1:16140882-16156270 GCA_028454255.1 Halictus ligatus
AACAAATTATCGGATAGGAAAATCCAAGCAGAATCGAAGCAGTACCGCACAGAAAAATATTCGGCAGTCAATTTTTATGAGTGGGTACAATCGTATAGAATACAGAAATAATACAAGAAGAATGCAATAATGATACAAGTGAATGCAACAACAATGTCCGTTAACACTAAACATGCAGATTACAATTTTTTAATACTAACAAGGGAACATATTCAGATGCGAAATTCTTATTTTAATTTTGATTTTGCATGAAGGTCTATTTATGAACCTCTGTAAGCCCAAGTAGAATTTTCCTAGTCAAACCAGTGAAAACTGATTCGTTTTGAATCCAAGTAGAATAAGACTTTCGCAACCAGACCAACGCAAACAGAATTTCTGTTGCTATTCTCGTAGCGATCAGAAAGTTCGACCGATCAAAAGTTCGCGAACTATTATCTCCAAGTCGAAAAGTAGAATGAGTCCTGCTCGGACGCAGGAAGATTAAATTTCTATTCTCGCGGCGATCGAAACGTTTGATCGATTAGAACCGCGCGACCTTTAAAAGTCCAAGTAGAATTACAACCCTCGTGGTCGGACCAAGGAAACCGGAATGTCTGCAGCTGCGGTAATCTACGAACATCATTGGCTGGTACTTTGTTCGTCGTTTAACAAGTGAGTAAATTCTCTCGGAACGGGTTCGTTGTCGCGGCAATTTGACAATATGAAGAGGGGAGCTCATCGATTCGATGGAGAAATAAAACGACGGTAACGGCGGATAAATATCGTTGAGCTCCGCGCAGCGTTTAATAAGGTGTTTTGAGTAACGTTGTGCCACGCGAATAAAGGTGCAACGAGTCCCGTGCGAAAATTGACCGCCGCGACAGTGTCCGCCATTCTATAAACCACGCGCTCGCGCCGTTAATTCCGCCGGGTTGCGGATTTAATAATTCCCCTTCGAATAACCGTCCGCCGTGTGAAATGTTCGTTGCTTATCCGCGGGAAAAGTTACTCGATAATCTTAAGCTCGATAGAGTGAGAAAACGTCGCGTATATAATAATAATTGCGACAGAATCGCGCGTAAATCGTGGATCTTAATGGCGGCCGTTGCGGCGATACGTGCCGCGCGTTTCGTCGTTAACAATCGTTGCCGAAAAAATTTTCGCGACGTCTTGCGCAATGTTATATTTTACGGTCGCCTCGCGGTGACAATGTTGCTCCGAGCGATTCGTCGTTGTTGCTCGTTCGAGCATCGGGCTCTGTCGAAACCGAACGCGCAAGAAACGAAAGTCTAGTTCCACTTTCTCGAAATTCGTCCGCTCGGGATTTGCATAAATATTTGCGGCCCAATTATGGGGAGGCCCCGCTCGTTACACGGTGTACAGAGTAACCGCGTTGTAATTGGCCCCGCGGAGCAACGCGGAGACGCGTCGCTACATTTCTCGCGTCTAATTAACATAATCACGCTCGACGCGCGCGCAACTTGCTTCGCGGATTGCACAATGGCGCCCGGCGCACTGCCATTCGCACAACGGGCACCGATCGAACCGTTATGACAGAATCCCATCGGCGTCGATTGCTGCGTCGCATACCTGCTACCGGTGTCTTTGAATGCTCGGAACGAATGCCTCGCTCGGTTCACCTAAAAACGATCTATGAAAACGGGGAGCTTGGTCAACTTTTCTTTTTTCTTTTTTTTTGGAGAAGACGAAACTTGACAGCGGAGGCTAGACGCAGTGACATTTGAATATAACCTCTGAACCGCAAGAGACATCGACACGAAAGAAATCAAAAAATTATTTTAGTAATATTTACTTTGTATTTCTTATTGCATACTTTATGTTCCATAATTATTAATTCTTTAGGACTACTAAAGGGAACTAATTCAGGGAACTAATTCTTATGCGATTATTTAAAAGAAGATGTGCTGTAAATATAGAAATTGGTTTCAATCAAGTTTAAAATTTTGGCAAATTTTTCCTCTACTATATTCAACATTATTTCTTGAATAGAATACGTGCAGGAATTGCTATTAAAAAATGAGAGTTTTCATCGCAAAAGTCTGCTCTTTAATTTAAAAAAAAAACATCGAGAGAAAATATTAAATAGGAGCGTCAGGACATCTCGTTAAAGAGAAACAATTATTGTGGGGAAAAATGCTGTCCTTGAAAAATGCTGTCCGTCCAAGTTTCAATGTTTATTACAACCGTGATATTGATTAAAATGTGCTAATTCTTTCATTTTCGCGAAATGTCGCTTATTTGTCCGATCCGGACCACTGTGCGACGTTCCGGCTCTGTTCAGCCGCACGTTTTAATTGAGGATACTACGGGCAACGGTACAAACGAACGAGACAAACAAGTACGCGTACACCGATCTCGAAACCGCTGTCGTTGAATGAATACGCGGAGCTTCCCGCATGCGAAACGACGACGAGGCGTCCGCCGTGCATAAGGACGACCGGCGGTCATCGAGCGAACATACGTGATTAGGCGAGTGCGGATATTTATGCGAATTCCCGTTTTCGCCGATCGACTGTCAGGAAGAATGGCTCGCTTCGGGGTCTCTCCTCGGAAATCTATTTACTCCGACGACGGGGAACACTTTTACGTTATTCTAATCGGTCTTATGATCCTTCACGACCCCTCCCTTTCACTCCGGAAATTGTTACAAAATTATACAGTTTGCTTTTATTTTTTTTTTCAGGACAGACTAGAAACAGAAACATTTTATTGAAGCATCGTGTAATTGCAACAGTATCGATTGATGTGATAGGATTCAATAAAATGTGGAATGGAGAAATGTTAACGTTTAGTCTGACTGGATGTAACATTGCAAATTTCAATCTAAATTTTAGGGGGAAATTCATATAAAATTAAATTCTTTCTTTGAGATTGAACGAGTTTTTAGAAGTGTCTGAAGATGCGAGGATCGACGACGATTCTCTGAATCATGACCGCCAGGCAGAGTGTGCGCGATCGATCGCGATATCGATCGTCAGTAGCGTCTTTCGTAAAGTTTTCGGCGGTAGAACGTAAAGTTTTCCCTCCGTCGTCGCTCGAAGGGGAAAAAAGACTATGTGCGCGCATTCCCCCGGTGCACGTGGCACGTACACCTACCGAGTCGCGTTTTATATCTGCCGGTAACGTTCGCGGCATATTTTATACTCGCTGACTTATGTTTAATTCAGCGGAACACCGTGGCTCCGTAGCTCGCATACGGAGAGGATCGGCGAATGCGGGAAGATTGAGCGTAGATTGGCCGGGTCGAGGGAGCAAACGTCGTGAAAAAAAAAAAGAACGGCCGGGGAACGGGTTAAAAATTGAAAACGCGGCAATAATTTATTTCGCTAACATCCAAGTGCGCCTTCCACGTCGACCCGTTCCACGCCTCGAGCATTTCGATGCGCGCGCGATCTCCTTCGGTTTCTCTTTCTTATTCTACCCCCACTGCACCGGCAAGCAACCCTTTCGTCCCTTTTGCGATCCGACGGTTCTCCAGAAAATCCCTTCGAAGCGAACCAACGACTCGTTTGAGACTTAGAGATATCAGGAGGTTTGGATTTTAGGGCTTTGGAAGTCCAAGGGCTCGGAACTTCAGGGCTTTAGAACTTCAAGGCTCTAGAACTTTAGAGCTTTAAGGCTTCGGGGCTTTGGAATTTTGGGACTCTAGAACTTTAGAGCTTTAGGGCTTCAGGGCTTTAGAATCTTGGGGGCTTTAGAACTTTGGGGCTTTCGGACTTCAAGGCTCTAGAACTTTAGAGCTTTAGGGCTGAGGGCTTTAGAATTTTAGGGGCTTTAGAACTTCAAGGTTCTAGAACTTTAGAGCTTTAGGACTCAGAGCTTTAGAACTTTGGGGGCTTTACAACTTTGGGGGCTTTAGAACTTTGGGGCTTTAGAACTTTAAGGTTCTAGAACTTTAGAGCTTTAGGGCTTAGGGCTTTATAAGTTTGGGGGCTTCAGAACTTTGGGGCTTTAGAATCCTTTGGGCTTTAGAACTTTGGGACTTAGGACTTCAAGGCTCTAGAACTTTAGAGCTTTAGGGCTCAAAACTTTAGAACTTTAGAGGCTTTAGAACTTTGGGGCTCCAGAATTTTAGAGCTTCAGGGCTTAGGGCTTTAGAAGATTGGGGGCTTTAGAATCCTGTGCGCTTTAGAACTTTGGGGCTTTAGAACTTTAAGGCATTAGGACTTGAGAGCTTTAGGGCTTTGGGACTTGAGAGCTTTAGGGCTTTAGGACTTGAGAGAGCTTTAGAAGTTAAAAGTTTCGGAACTTCCGGGATTCTGATCTCCATCGCTTTAGAACTTCGAGGCTCGAGATCTTTATAAGTTCGGGACTTGAGAGACTTCAGAATGGCAAGACGGCTATTGAGTCTACAGAATTCCTACAGTCGTCAGAGCGAACTATTTGTACAAAGCTGCTGCCCATGTTCGCGACTGTCCGACATCGATGTTCGATAAACAAGGGAGAAAGCTGTTCAGAGTTGGAAGGGGTGTCGCGATGTGCCCTCGAAAACGTCTGACATTCAGAAAACTACGAGCGGGTCCGCGTGGGTGTCGCCGATTTTCTTCTTCTCGTCGTCCCACGTTTTGCCATCTGTCGTCACACCCGCGCTTTACAGACCCCTGGTGGGTGGATTACACCATTTACTATATCGCGCGACGAGTACTGCTTTAAACAAGACTTTTCTTTACCTAAACAGCCAACAAACGAATAGAGTTTAGATTCCGAGTTTAGGGACTTTCAACGGATCTTGTTCCAGGATCCAGTTTCGAGATGTTCAACAGCCAGCGACGCTGCTTTATCGCACAGGTTCGATGAATGGCGACCTTATAAGCGAGACCTGGAGATGCTCCAGGTGCTTACAACAATCAACTCGATTTACTCCTAACGCTGGGGATGCCGGTGGAATAGGGGTGATATCCTTGGAAATTCTCGGTAAAACGAAACGCCCTAAAGATAACTATATTTACGCTTGAAAGCGCGATGTGGGGCGTCTGTGATTCAAATTTCGAATAAAACCGAGAGCCGGCGATCCGGGCAGGCACATCGAGCACCCTATCCCGTGGCCCGTCTGTAAAAAGCATATCGGTCGGGTGGAATAAGGCCGTGGCTGTCAGGCTCACGGCTCGCGCAACAATTCTCGGACAAAACCGCGAATAATACGGTCGGCTGGCGTGCGTGTGCGCCGCGCGGAGACGTGTGCGCGCGTATAATACTCCCGTGGACCGGGTACACGCGTGTACGCCCTTACGGGGCGAATTATCGTCGCGGCCCGGGTATCGTAAACACGTGAACGTTATGTCTTTAGCAGCCTCGCAGGAAACATCGATCGGTGCCCTCGATTGCATCGTAGTCGGTGTAACGATAGCCTGGTCCCGGAGACATTCGCCTCCGCAGCGCCGATGCAATCGTAGACCCGTTCGCTCTTGTTCTCCTCTAAGTACCGTCGACCCGGCGCGGAACGAGAGCGTTCTCGCGATAGCGTTACCCGCGAGCGCGATTTTACGATAGAAAATACGACGCCGAGCGTCCCTTTGAGGCATACCAAACAAGTTCACGACGCGCCGTCCCGGTTTCGCAAAAATCACGCCGCTCGAACACCGCTACGGCCGATCCTGCCCGACGGAAACTTTACGTCTCCGGTATTTTCTTCATCGGCCCCTCATCTTTGTCGTCTTCGAACGGAAACGGAAACCCCGGACACTCTAATTACTAGAACTTTAGAGCTTTAGGGCTGAGGGCTTTAGAATTTTAGGGGCTTTAGAACTTTGGAGCTTTAGAACTTCAAGGCTCTAGAACTTTAAAGCTTTAGGACTGAGGGCTTTAGAATTTTAGGGGCTTTAGAACTTTGGGGCATTAAAACTTCAAGGCTCTAGAACTTTAGAGCTTTAGGGCTCAAAACTTTAGAACTCTGGGGCTCTAGAATTTTAGAGCTCTTAGGGCTTAGGGCTTTAGAAGATTGTGAGCTTTAGAAGATTGGGGGCTTTAGAGCTTTGAGGCTTTGGGGTTTCAAGGCTCTAGAACTTTAGAGCTTTAGGACTGAGGGCTTTAAAATTTTTGGGGTTCTAGAACTTTACAGCTTTAGAACTTTGGGGGCTTTAGAACTTTGAGGGCTTTAAAACTTTGGGGGCTTTAGAACTTTGGGGGCTTTAAAACTTTGGGGGCTTTAGAACTTTGAGGCTTTGGGGCTTTAAGGTTCTAGAACTTTGGAGCTTTAGGACTGAGGGCTTTAGAATTTTTGGGTACTAGAACTTCACAGCTTTAGAACTTTGGGGGCTTTAGAACTTTGGGGGCTTTAGAACTTTGGGGGCTTTAAAACTTTGGGGGCTTTAAAACTTTGGGGCTTTAGAACTTAGGGGCTTAAGAACTTCAAGGTTCCAGAACTTTAGAGCTTTAGAGCTCAGGGCTTTAGAAGTTTGGGGGCTTCAGAACTTTGGAGCTTTAGAATCCTGTGGGTTTTAGAATTTTAGGGCTTCATAACTTTGGGACTTTAGAACTTTAAGGCATTAGGACTTGAGAGCTTTAGGGCTTTGGGGCTTGAGAGGTTTAGAAGTTGAAAGTTGAAAGAAACGGTTGCTGAGTCAACAGCACCGGTTAGAAACACCTATACCCAGTTTTCCCTATCAATAAATATTGTTTCTTCCTTTCGAAGCGAACTCTGTTAATTATTCAACACCAACGTTTCGTTCGTCTTTATCGAAGAGCGAGAATAACTTTCCGTTTCTTCGCGCGTTCGCCATATCTCTTCGTGGCCGTTCAGCGTTCCCGAGCGTTCACAATTTCAGCAAGAAAACGTACGGCCGACAATACAGCGAAGAAAAGTTGCACGAGATAAATGGTACAGGGGGAAGCGGTGGTACTCGCCGAGATAATAGAGGTCGCTACAAAGGTGTACAGGAAACGCGATATCGTTAATGATACACCGTGGAATATTATATTTGCGGTTGCCATTCCCCTGCACAAAGTAGCAGTAAACGGAGGAGAAAGGTACCTTAAGTGATCGATAAAAACGTTTCCGCTGGTTGATTACGAGAGGAAGATAACAGGGTTCGTTCGTGGGACCGTGATATCGCTGCGGGATCGGAAATTAATTGCCTCGGACAGGCATGCAAATCTACTACAGAGAACAGTGCCGTTTCCTTTGCTCTACTTGTCCTCTCAGGATCCGAAAAAGGGACAAACTCCTTTGTAAATTTCCTTCTGTTCCAGAACAATTAGAAAGCTACACGGTCAGACGAATATTGTAGGGTTATTGTAGGGTTATTATTGTAGGGCTATGAATCAGACACTGTATTAGAGTTGTTGGGTACTTGCATGAACCCTTTGGTTATATTTCGAATTTATTGTAGACGCTCCCTACTTCATTGTAACTTTGTCTGCTTCGATCCGGGGAAAACCCCGTTGACCGTTCCGGCAATTATGAGGGTCAGTGCAATAAAAACTGATTGTACCCTCCATCGCCGATTACCCGAGTAACGACAGGTTACTTACAAAAGCTGTAAGTACTTACAAAAGCTGTAATACTTACAAAAGCTGTAATACTTACAAAAGCTGGCAGGTAAAATTTCTCCTTGCTGACTTCTGCCGAACAGAAGTGCTTAGATCAGTTCTGTACGAGCACTGCGGACAAAACGGTTGCTGATACAGCAACAGCGTTGCTCGAACGGTTGCCGAGACAGCGAACTTTAGAGATTTAGGGCTTTAGAAGTTTGGGGGCTTCAGAACATTGGGGCTTTGGAACTTTAGGACTTTAGAGCTGAAAACTTTAGAACTTTGGGGCTCTAGAATTTTACAGCTTTAGGACTCGGGGCTTTAGAACTTTGGGGGCTTTAGAACTTTGGGGGCCTTAGAACTTTGGGGCTTTAGAACTTTGGGGGCTTTAGAACTTTGGGGGCTCCAAACTTTGGGGCTTTAGAATCCTGTGGGCTTTAGAACTTTGGGGCTTTAGAATTGTCGAGTCGTCAAATAAAGTATTTTAGCGAAAAACCGGTGTTTAATCACTCCACCCGATACGTCACACCTGGAACGTAGGAGTTCCCTTAAAATATTCCTACAATGTCCAGCGAATTGGAAGAGAGAACGCGTTTCAGAAGCTGTATAAAAATTACTGCCGCGAAGAGGGAGCAACGCGTGACGTTGAAAGTCAAAACTGTTCAAAATCGGTGTAGGGAGATTTTTGGGGGAAAATTTACGAGGCTCTCGCAGAGCGGACGAACGCAATCCGCCCGGGCGAAGATGGCAGGTCAAGCGAGCGATACGCGAAAGAAACCGAAAGGCGAACGGGAGGATTCCTGGCTAGGAAAGAGAAAGGGTTCGAGGAGGCGTTCTTGGAACGTGGTATGGATGGCATCCTGGCAGGATAATACCGTGGAGGCCGCATACGTGGACGAGTACACGACGCGACGATTGTGCTCGCGTACCCCGGTATTATAATGGATTCAAACTAAGGGTTTGTATTGAGATATCAGTATGTGGCCGGGCACCGGTAATGGCCTCCCGTTCTAAGAACCCGCCTCCTGTGTATCCAGAGCAGATAGGATATGCGCAGTACTCTCTCCCCCCTTTTCTCCGTGTGCAACGCGCGGAGCTATAACTATCTATACACGTAACCGTGTACCTGTAATCAGACTTCATCCCTCTTCTCTCCCACCACTTTGCACACCGGGGGAGGGGGGGGAGACGCGACGTTCTCGCTATCTCGCCCCGACGCTGCTATGATTGAATACTCAACGCACAGCGGTCCTAATCGATGAATTAGAAGGAGAAAAGTTCAAAATTAAAGGTATAGAAAAACACGTGTCAATTCAATAGCTTTTCGCCTTTCGTTGCCATTTTGTGAGAAATCATTTTTGTTTTTTTTTTTTTTGGAGACAGAGTGCGCGCTGTAACTCGGCGAGACATGGTTATTCACCTGAAGGAATTAGGCTTTATGCAATCGACTATGACCAAGGATCGTCATATGCTCATAAATTATTTAGAGAATGAGCCAGAAAGTGCAGAAGGTCAAAATTTTTCAAGCGGAACGGGTGCCCGCGGGCACGGCCACGGGCAAGTAGAATACCGAATGATCATCAGAGGAATGCTAAATTGAAAAATAGTCATCTGTCCCGGTGAGTCACACATTTTTAAATCATAAATCGCATCACCGTATCTCGAAAACTATTAATCGCATCGACTTCGTTCTGGTCTCATGCAATTTTAGTATTTTTTCCTCCTATTTCGTCGATTGGGACCATTTTTCGGTCAGTTTGGTAATTTGAAATTTTCTTGTCATTTCCAAGAAAACTGCCCGAACTTGTTCACCAATCGTCTGACGTGTCCGAAGGTAGAATAATCTGAAAGCGCGCGCGTGCGTCATTCGGCGCGAACGTGTTGGCTGGCGCGCTCTCGATGGAAATTGTTGCGAAACGTTCAACGATGCGCTCGATACGATTATAAATCGGTGCAATTATCGAGGCGATTACACGTGGGAAATAAGCCGCTGTTGAACGGGATCGTAACGAATGTTCACGGTAACCTTTAGGGTTCACATTTACGGCGGGGTAATTCATTTACCGGGTGATGCTCTACCGGTGTTTCCAATAAACGACTCTAACCCATTACCCGGCGCAATTCAAAAATACAAAAGAAAATTCAGTCAACCGTGTAATGACATTCACTGGAACTATTTTTGCAATAATCGCAAAGTCCGTCTCGTTTTTGGGACATTCGCGGAATGTACTATATAGTATACTACAAAAACAAAATTAAAAAATTATATATTCGTTTCATTCGGTGTCCCAAAAATGTGACAAAGATCGGCCAGAAAGTCTTGTTTTTTTTTTAATTTATTTATTTATACAGGTAGCATCAACATCTAGGTCATTAGCGACCACAGATATTATATTATAATTACATTAATAATTATGATACAGTAATACATTATTATGTCTTTGTATTTAATATATAAGTCACTTGTAACTATACCGAGGAGAACAAATTTTATAATAGTTATATTTACATAATGTTTAGGCCTCCGTGGCCGACAACAAATTCGAGTTCGAGTGGATCGCAAACATCTCGATCCTAAATCGAGTCCGGGACTCTTTTCAAGTGATAAGATCCTCTCGATTACAATACAATAGAAAACCGGGATCGTGCCGCTTTCGGAAGGAATCCGCTGACAAGATTTCGAGCATCGGAATGTCAAAATTAACCTCGAAATTTTGATTTCTGCGCTTCTCTCGGAACGACGCGAGACCGGAAAATTTACGGGTTGCGGGAGGTCGGTCCGACGGGCGGGGTTTATGGTTCCGCAGGAGGGAATCGAGCGGATTAAAGCAGATTCGGATCGGGGGATTCTTATTGAGATATCAGCGGATGACGCCGGGTAATGGTGGGCCCTTCGAGCCGTTCTCGGAACCCTTCGGCGTCGGCGGAGAGCACGAGAGAGCGGGCTTCTCGCTTCTGATAGCCGTTCCGGAGCGGATCGGCCTGCATCGGTCTCTATTGCGGCGTCATAACTTACAAACTTGCATTCATGAACGAAACGGTGAGAGGGAGAACCGTGCCGTCGTAAATTCTCCTACGGGCCCGTGTGTGTACGCGAACGCGCGGAATCAAAACGCGATACTATAACTCCTCGAACGACGGCGGTCTCCTTTTCTCTCTCTCTCTTACTCTCTTACACTCTCTCTCTCTGACTGTCTCCCTCTCTCTCTCTCTCTCTCTCTCTTGATCTCTGTATGACGCTCGTGCGTAATCCAGCGTTCCCGACAGACGTGGTTGATAAATATCAGACGAAATCGCGGTACAGGCGCGAACCGTTCCCATGATGCACTAAATCTCGCCAGGCGGAAGGCAACGACGCTCCGTGAATTAGACACGACCGACTAACGAGTCGACTTCGATCTGAATTTATTAATCTCTCGCGTGTACAAGCCGTGTGAATCGATACGTCGTCCCCGGCGACTCGCGGGGTTGCGCAATTTTTCCGACGAGAGATCTTGCTGGCAAATTATGCCAGACTATGCTTCTACGCTGCGCGATCCGCGCACGAGCAACCAGAAATTGGCAAACGTAAAACAGAGGTACGATAGGATTCTGTGCAAAAATTTGAGAGACTCTCAATTTTCCGAATGTTGCAATTTGTCTTCCGCGATATGGAACGACGATTTAACTCGGACGTCTCTCTCCAGGAAATATGAAAAATTTTGTCGTTTAGAGGATCCATCAATTTTTGTTTCACAAATCGGCAAACATAAAACAGAAGTACAGTAGGATCCTGTACAAAAATTTTGGGAGACTCTCAATTTTCCGAATCTTGCAATTTTTCTTTCGTGATACGAAATGGCGATTTAACTCGGACGTCTCTCTCCAGGAAATATGAAAAATATTGCTGGAAATTTTGCCGTTTGTAGGATCCGTAATTTTCGTTTCAGAAATCGGCAAACATAAAACAGAAGTACAGTAGGATGCTGTACAAAAATTTGCGATACTCTCAACTTTCAAAATCTTGCAATTTATCATTCGCGATATGAAACGACGATTTAACTCGGACGTCTCTCTCCAGAAAATATGAAAAATATTGTTGGAAATTTTGCCGTTTGTAGGATCCGTAATTTTCGTTTCAGAAATCGGCAAACATAAAACAGAAGTACAATAGGATCCTGTACAAAAATTTGCGAGACTCTCAATTTTCCGAATCTTGCAATTTTTCTTTCGCGATACGAAATGGCGATTTAACTCGGACGTCTCTCTCCAGGAAATATGAAAAATATTTCTGGAAATTTTGCCGTTTGTAGGATCCGTAATTTTCGTTTCAGAAATCGGCAAACATAAACCACAAGTACAATAGGATCCTGTGCAAAAATTTGCTAGACTGTCCAAATCTTGCAATTTGTCTTTCGCGCTATAAAACGACGATTTAACTCTGACATCCCTTTCCAGGAAGTATGAAAAATATTGCTGTTTGTGGGATCCATAATTTTTGTTTCAAAATCCGTGTGAGGATAAAATGTCATGTCAGAACTGTTTTAAATCGAGTCACAATTTCCTGATGATTAATAACTGAATAAAGTTGTCTCTGGTTGATGGTTTTTCGAAAACAGCGTGAAGCTACGCGGGTACCGGTGTTTGTTTTCGGGAGAAAGTTATGCGCTCGCGAATTTTGCAACGTCATTAAAAACCGAGATCGAGGCGAGCGGCGCGGAGCGGAGCGCAGCGCGCCGGGTCGATGATAAAAAGAAAGAAAAATGAAAAAAGAAGCGGAAAACAGTCACGAGCGGACGAGGCATCGAGTATCGTAAATCACTATCGACCTATTCTATTCAAATGAAACTCGTGTTCTCCCTCTGTGCAACGTCTTTTGCCTGGCCCTCCCCCCTCCCCTACCCGCGATCCCCCGTTATTTCTTTCTTTGTCCGTGGAACGTATCGAGGGATTTTGTTTTACTTAGAATTCCACCGTTAACGAAAGTATTAGGGGCTTATCTGGTATTCCGAGCCGGCCGATTAAATTTGCGATTAAATTGAGGCCATTTGTATTCATTAAGAGGGACGCGCTGAACTATGTCGGGACGCTGCTAATGAAATCGCATGATCCCTTACCGATCTCTCTCTCTCTCTCTCTTTCACAACGTAACACAATGCGTACGAACGGACGTCTGTACTCGTTCGAGATCCCGAGAGAGAGAGAGAGATCGTTAATCGAAAACTCGCTCTTCAAAAGTCACCGCGAAGACATAGCATTGATCTCACCGGGACGATCGTAACTAACGCCTTGAAAGTTAGAACAGACGTCTAGATCAATTCGCATCCCCGGCTAATAAGGTCGGCATTAATCATCCTTGCGCCATCAACCCGGCTTCTGCTCCCTGTTTATCACCCCGATAACAAGAAACGAGTTCCTCGCGCGTAAAAACCTCGTGTTGCGAGTTGCATCGAGTGCAGCCCGTGCGCACTGGACCACGAGAATGCTCGAAAAACGTTTCCTCGGTACCCGATACCCTATCGAAGAAAGATATCACTCCATCACATTTAATTTGCAACTTAATGCTACCCGTGTCCAATAAAGGAAACATGAAAAAGCTTCAGAAAAAGTATAAGCTTCATTCTCAACGAGAATTTAACCCACAGCACTCCAATGGCGACTGTAAGGCGGAATTAAAAATTGCTGTATCATTATTTAAAACAGTTTTTCGATTATTGTATTCATTTGTATTTAATAAATTACTAAACACTTCAGTATTGTACGAGTAAATGTCACCATTTTCGTATGTGTAACATGAAAAATAAAATATATAGAAGGGAAATATTCTAGGTCGAGAGAAATGTTTTAGAGTTAACCCTCAGTACTCCAATGGTGACTGTAAGGCGCCATTAAAAATTGCTGTATCATTATTTAAAACAGTTTTTCGATTATTATATTTATTTGTATTTAATAAATTACTAAACACTTCAGTACTATACAAGTAAATGTCACCATTTTCGTACGTATAACATGAAAAAAGAAATATATAGAAGGGAAATATTCTAGGTCGAGAGAAATGTTTCGTTTTGGAGTTAACCCACAGCACTCCAATGGCGACTGCAAGGCGCCATTAAAAATTGCTGTATCATTGTTCAAAATATTTGTCACATTACTAAATTAGTTTTCATTTAATGAATTACCAAATATTTAAGTACTGTACGAGTAAATTTCACCATTTTCGTACGCATAACATGAAAAAAATATATATATAGAAGGGAAAAGTCGAAGGGAAAGAGATTGTAATTACGAGTACGAGAGGCTGGAAGCGAATAATTTGAACGAACGTTTCGAAAATACGACGGGCACGCTACAAAAAGTCTGTACCAATGCAGCTCGGATAACAGCAGTTTCGTTGATTGCCCGATCCGATTGCGACTCGGTTGCCCCGATTAATTCGAGCTTAAGTTTCAAGTAATTGATTGCCTATGGGTGGCCGATAGCGCGGAAAGAGAAGCACGGGCTGAAAACCCGGCGAACGGAAAAGATTAATTTCGCAATTAGGAGAAATCGGCAAGTAGGGACTTTCTATCTAATCGGAAACCCGGTGCGTCGGCGCGACTCGAATGTCGCCGGTTGCCCGGAAATGCGTTTCGCGTGCACTCGGTGCACTCGGTGCACCGCCTCCGCCGGTCGATCGGTCGAGCGTGGATGCTACAGAGAGAGAAAGAGAAAGAGAGAGAGAGAGAGAGAAAAGGGACGAACAAAAAGCTTTGAAAACCCGTCCGTTAAACGTGCGTAAAGGCTGGCCCGTATGTAGGCGACTCGCGGACAAGAGTATCAAGCGGCCTAACGGTAAAGCTGCGTACCGAAGAAACTCGATTGCTGCACGACTGCCTGCGTACCGCGAGTATGTGTACCGGGGACACGCATTCACCAGCGTACACGCGTCTACACGCTTGCACCAGCGCACCAGCATTCGCACTCGGAATCCCCCCCCGGCCACCCGTAGAAAACTCAAACCGATAGAAAATGCTAATTATCGGCTGGATGAAATATCACCGATATCGCGAATTCCGCCGCGAATATTCCCGATTCGCGGAAACCAACGCCCGAGTTGCCCCGGTAACTGTAAAACCGGCTTCTTTTTCCTCCGATCGATTTCGGCCCCCAGATCCCGATCTCTCCGATCGATTTGATCCAGCAGAATTCGACCGTAAACATCCCCCACCCTTCGATCGGTACGCTCTGGTCGTTCAACGCGTTTCGATCTAACCACGCGAATTTGTGACACTGTGTATTAATCAGTTAACTGCGATTGACGAGTATACTCGTCAATCCGAAACTCTATTGCGGTGCAGTTAACGTTAATGTTAAATTGAATTGTTAAATTCCTATCGAATAAAAACGTAATTCTTTTTCATTTAGATTTACAAGGGCTGCGTTAGATTTGTATATTCGTGATTGATTGATTTTAATTCCGCGTCGTGAGGGATTTTTCAAATTCAATTCCACGGTTAACTGGTTAAGGATCGAAGCGAACAAGAACAGAAATTATGCGACGAGATACGGCCACGACGATCGATTTGATCCAGCAGAATTCGATCGTAAACATCCCCCACCCTTCGATCGGCACGCTCTGATCGTTCAACGCGTTTTGCTGTAATCACGCGAATTTGTGACACTGTGTATTAATCAGTTAACTGCGATCGACGAGTATACTCGTCAATCCGAAACTCTATTGCGGTGCAGTTAGCGTTAATGTTAAATTGAATTGTTAAATTCCTATCGAATAAAAAAGTAATTCTTTCTCATTCAGCTTTACAAGGGCTTTGTCTTTTATAATAACCGCATTTCGCCTGCGTTCGATTTGTGTATTCATGATTGCTTTTTTTTCGCGATCAATTGATTGATTGATCGAATTGATTTTTCAAATTCAATTCCACGGTTAACTGGTTAAGTA
>CM052140.1:16156370-16166575 GCA_028454255.1 Halictus ligatus
GCCGTAGCGGTGTTCGAGCGGCGTGATTTTTGCGAAACCGGGACGGCGCGTCGTGAACTTGTTTGGTATGCCTCAAAGGGACGCTCGGCGTCGTATTTTCTATCGTAAAATCGCGCTCGCGGGTAACGCTATCGCGAGAACGCTCTCGTTCCGCGCCGGGTCGACGGTACTTAGAGGAGAACAAGAGCGAACGGGTCTACGATTGCATCGGCGCTGCGGAGGCGAATGTCTCCGGGACCAGGCTATCGTTACACCGACTACGATGCAATCGAGGGCACCGATCGATGTTTCCTGCGAGGCTGCTAAAGACATAACGTTCACGTGTTTACGATACCCGGGCCGCGACGATAATTCGCCCCGTAAGGGCGTACACGCGTGTACCCGGTCCACGGGAGTATTATACGCGCGCACACGTCTCCGCGCGGCGCACACGCACGCCAGCCGACCGTATTATTCGCGGTTTTGTCCGAGAATTGTTGCGCGAGCCGTGAGCCTGACAGCCACGGCCTTATTCCACCCGACCGATATGCTTTTTACAGACAGGCCACGGGATAGGGTGCTCGATGTGCCTGCCCGGATCGCCGGCTCTCGGTTTTATTCGAAATTTGAATCACAGACGCCCCACATCGCGCTTTCAAGCGTAAATATAGTTATCTTTAGGGCGTTTCGTTTTACCGAGAATTTCCAAGGATATCACCCCTATTCCACCGGCATCCCCAGCGTTAGGAGTAAATCGAGTTGATTGTTGTAAGCACCTGGAGCATCTCCAGGTCTCGCTTATAAGGTCGCCATTCATCGAACCTGTACGATAAAGCAGCGTCGCTGGCTGTTAAACATCTCGAAACTGGATCCTGGAACAAGATCCGTTGAAAGTCCCTAAACTCGGAATCTAAACTCTATTCGTTTGTTGGTTGTTTAGGTAAAGAAAAGTCTTGTTTAAAGCAGTACTCGTCGCGCGATATAGTAAATGGTGTAGTCCACCCACCAGGGGTCTGTAAAGCGCGGGTGTGACGACAGATGGCAAAACGTGGGACGACGAGAAGAAGAAAATCGGCGACACCCACGCGACACGCTCATAGTTTTCTGAATGCCAGACGTTTTCGAGGGCACATCGCGACACCCCTTCCCCCTCCGAACAGCTTTCTCCCTTGTTTATCGAACATCGATGTCGGACAGTCGCGAACATGGGCAGCAGCTTTGTACAAATAGTTCGATTTGAGGACTGTAGGAATTCTGTAGACTCAATAGCCGTCTTGCCATTCTGAAGTCTCTAAAGTCCCGAACTTACAAAGATCTCGAGCCTCGAAGTTTTAAAGCGATAGAGCTCAGAATCCCGGAAGTTCTGGAACTGTGAACTTCTGAAGTTCTGAAGTCCCGAAGCCCTAAAGTTCTAAAGTTCTAGAGCTTTGAAGTTCTAAATCCCTAGAGTTCAAAAGCCTTGAAGTTGTGAAAATTTCAACTTCTAAAGCTCTCAAGTCCTAAAGCCCTAAAGCTCTCAAGTCCCAAAGTCCTAAAGCTCTCAAGTCCTAATGCCTTCAAGTTCTAAAGCCCCAAACTTCTAATGAACACAGGATTCTAAAGCCCCAAAGTTCTGAAGCACCCAAACTTCTAAAGCCCTGAGCCCTAAAGCTCTAGAGTTCTAGAACCTTGAAGTTCTAAAGCCCTAAAGTTCTGAAGCCCCAAAATTCTAAAGCCCTGAGTCCTAAAGCTGTAAAGTTCTAAAACTCTAAAATTCTAAAGCCCTCAGTCTTAAAGCTCTAAAGTTCTAGAGCCTTGAAGTCCTAAAGCCCCAAAGTTCTAAAGCCCCCAATCTTCTCAAGCCCTAAGCCCTAAAGCTCTACAATTCTAAGCCCCCAAAGTTCTAAAGCCCTGAGTCCTAAAGTTCTAATGTTCTGGAACCTTCAAGTTCTAAAGCCCCTAAAATTCTAAAGCCCTCAGCCCTAAAGCTCTAAAGTTCTAGAGCCTTGAAGTCCTAAAGCCCCAAAGTTCTAAAGCCCCCAATTTTCTAAAGCCCCGAAGCCTTAAAGCTCTAAAGTTCTAGAGCCTTGAAGTCCTAAAGCCCTGAGTTCTAAAGTTCTAAAGTTCTGGAACCTTGAAGTTCTAAAGCCCCTAAAATTCTAAAGCCCCGAAGCCCTAAAGCTCTAAAGTTCTAGAGCCTTGAAGTTCTAAAGCCCTGAAGTTCCGAGCCCTTGGACTTCCAAAGCCCTAAAATCCTAACCTCCTGATATCTCTAAGTCTGAAACGAGTCGTTGGTTCGCTTCGAAGGGATTTTCTGGAGAACCGTCGGATCGCAAAAGGGACGAAAGGGTTGCGAGCCGGTGCAGTGGGGGTAGAATAAGAAAGAGAAACCGAAGGAGATCGCGCGCGCATCGAAATGCTCGAGGCGTGGAACGGGTCGACGTGGAAGGCGCACTTGGATGTTAGCGAAATAAATTATTGCCGCGTTTTCAATTTTTAACCCGTTCCCCGGCCGTTCTTTTTTTTTTTCACGACGTTTGCTCCCTCGACCCGGCCAATCTACGCTCAATCTTCCCGCATTCGCCGATCCTCTCCGTATGCGAGCTACGGAGCCACGGTGTTCCGCTGAATTAAACATAAGTCAGCGAGTATAAAATATGCCGCGAACGTTACCGGCAGATATAAAACGCGACTCGGTAGGTGTACGTGCCACGTGCACCGGGGGAATGCGCGCACATAGTCTTTTTTCCCCTTCGAGCGACGACGGAGGGAAAACTTTACGTTCTACCGCCGAAAACTTTACGAAAGACGCTACTGACGATCGATATCGCGATCGATCGCGCACAGTCTGCCTGCCGGTCATGATTCAGAGAATCGTCGTCGATCCTCGCATCTACAGACACTTCTACAAACTCGTTCAATCTCAAAGAAAGAATTTAATTTTATATGAATTTCCCCCTAAAATTTAAATTGAAATTTGCAATGTTACATCCAGTCAGACTAAACGTTAACATTTCTCCATTCCACATTTTATTGAATCCTATCACATCAATCGATACTGTTGCAATTACACGATGCTTCAATAAAATGTTTCTGTTTCTAGTCTGTCCTGAAAAAAAAAATAAAAGCAAACTGTATAATTTTGTAACAATTTCCGGAGTGAAAGGGAGGGGTCGTGAAGGATCATAAGACCGATTAGAATAACGTAAAAGTGTTCCCCGTCGTCGGAGTAAATAGATTTCCGAGGAGAGACCCCGAAGCGAGCCATTCTTCCTGACAGTCGATCGGCGAAAACGGGAATTCGCATAAATATCCGCACTCGCCTAATCACGTATGTTCGCTCGATGACCGCCGGTCGTCCTTATGCACGGCGGACGCCTCGTCGTCGTTTCGCATGCGGGAAGCTCCGCGTATTCATTCAACGACAGCGGTTTCGAGATCGGTGTACGCGTACTTGTTTGTCTCGTTCGTTTGTACCGTTGCCCGTAGTATCCTCAATTAAAACGTGCGGCTGAACAGAGCCGGAACGTCGCACAGTGGTCCGGATCGGACAAATAAGCGACATTTCGCGAAAATGAAAGAATTAGCACATTTTAATCAATATCACGGTTGTAATAAACATTGAAACTTGGACGGACAGCATTTTTCAAGGACAGCATTTTTCCCCACAATAATTGTTTCTCTTTAACGAGATGTCCTGACGCTCCTATTTAATATTTTCTCTCGATGTTTTTTTTTTAAATTAAAGAGCAGACTTTTGCGATGAAAACTCTCATTTTTTAATAGCAATTCCTGCACGTATTCTATTCAAGAAATAATGTTGAATATAGTAGAGGAAAAATTTGCCAAAATTTTAAACTTGATTGAAACCAATTTCTATATTTACAGCACATCTTCTTTTAAATAATCGCATAAGAATTAGTTCCCTGAATTAGTTCCCTTTAGTAGTCCTAAAGAATTAATAATTATGGAACATAAAGTATGCAATAAGAAATACAAAGTAAATATTACTAAAATAATTTTTTGATTTCTTTCGTGTCGATGTCTCTTGCGGTTCAGAGGTTATATTCAAATGTCACTGCGTCTAGCCTCCGCTGTCAAGTTTCGTCTTCTCCAAAAAAAAAGAAAAAAGAAAAGTTGACCAAGCTCCCCGTTTTCATAGATCGTTTTTAGGTGAACCGAGCGAGGCATTCGTTCCGAGCATTCAAAGACACCGGTAGCAGGTATGCGACGCAGCAATCGACGCCGATGGGATTCTGTCATAACGGTTCGATCGGTGCCCGTTGTGCGAATGGCAGTGCGCCGGGCGCCATTGTGCAATCCGCGAAGCAAGTTGCGCGCGCGTCGAGCGTGATTATGTTAATTAGACGCGAGAAATGTAGCGACGCGTCTCCGCGTTGCTCCGCGGGGCCAATTACAACGCGGTTACTCTGTACACCGTGTAACGAGCGGGGCCTCCCCATAATTGGGCCGCAAATATTTATGCAAATCCCGAGCGGACGAATTTCGAGAAAGTGGAACTAGACTTTCGTTTCTTGCGCGTTCGGTTTCGACAGAGCCCGATGCTCGAACGAGCAACAACGACGAATCGCTCGGAGCAACATTGTCACCGCGAGGCGACCGTAAAATATAACATTGCGCAAGACGTCGCGAAAATTTTTTCGGCAACGATTGTTAACGACGAAACGCGCGGCACGTATCGCCGCAACGGCCGCCATTAAGATCCACGATTTACGCGCGATTCTGTCGCAATTATTATTATATACGCGACGTTTTCTCACTCTATCGAGCTTAAGATTATCGAGTAACTTTTCCCGCGGATAAGCAACGAACATTTCACACGGCGGACGGTTATTCGAAGGGGAATTATTAAATCCGCAACCCGGCGGAATTAACGGCGCGAGCGCGTGGTTTATAGAATGGCGGACACTGTCGCGGCGGTCAATTTTCGCACGGGACTCGTTGCACCTTTATTCGCGTGGCACAACGTTACTCAAAACACCTTATTAAACGCTGCGCGGAGCTCAACGATATTTATCCGCCGTTACCGTCGTTTTATTTCTCCATCGAATCGATGAGCTCCCCTCTTCATATTGTCAAATTGCCGCGACAACGAACGCGTTCCGAGAGAATTTACTCACTTGTTAAACGACGAACAAAGTACCAGCCAATGATGTTCGTAGATTACCGCAGCTGCAGACATTCCGGTTTCCTCGGTCCGACCACGAGGGTTGTAATTCTACTTGGACTTTTAAAGGTCGCGCGGTTCTAATCGATCAAACGTTTCGATCGCCGCGAGAATAGAAATTTAATTTTCCTAAGTCCGAGCAGGACTCATTCTACTTTTCGACTTGGAGATAATAGTTCGCGAACTTTTGATCGGTCGAACTTTCTGATCGCTACGAGAATAGCAACAGAAATTCTGTTTGCGTTGGTCTGGTTGCGAAAGTCTTATTCTACTTGGATTCAAAACGAATCAGTTTTCACTGGTTTGACTAGGAAAATTTTACTTGGGTTCATAAATAGACCTTCATGCAAAATAAAAATTAAAATAAGAATTTCGCATCTGAATATGTTCCCTTGTTAGTATTAAAAAATTGTAATCTGCATATTTAGTGTTAACCAACATTATTGTTGCATTCACTTGTATCATTATTGCATTCTTCTTCTTTATTTCTGTATTCTATACGATTGTACCCACTCATAAAAATTGACTGCCGAATATTTTTCTGTGCGGTACTGCTTCGATTCTGCTTGGATTTTCCTATCCGATAATTTGTTTGCTTAGAAATGGTTCGTGAACGCTCAGCAGGATCAATATTCATAGGAAAATTCTACTTGGGCTTACAGAGGTTTACAAACAGACTGTGGACCTTTATTAAAAATAAAAATTGAAATAACAATTACGCAAAAATTGACTGCCGAATATTTTTCTGTGCGTACCGCTTCGATTCTGCATGAATTTTTCTATCCGATAATCTGTTAGTTTAGAAATGGTTCGTGAACGCTCAGCAGGTTTAATATTTGTAGGAAAATTCTACTTGGGCTCACAGAGGTTTACAAACAGACTGTGGACCTTTATTAAAAATAAAAATTGAAATAACAATTACACAAAAATTGACTACCGAATATTTTTCTGTGCGTACCGCTTCGATTCTGCATGAATTTTTCTATCCGATAATCTGTTTGCTTAGAAATGGTTCGTGAACGCTCAGCAGGTTTAATATTTATAGGATAATTCTACTTGGGCTTACAGAGGTTTACAAGTAGACTGGGGACCTTTATTAAAAATAAAAATTGAAATAAGAATTACTCAAAAATTGACTGCCGAATATTTTTCTGTGCGTACCGCTTCGATTCTGCTTGGATTTTTCTATCGGATAATCTGTTTGCTTAGAAATGGTTCGTGAACGCTCAGCAGGTTTAATATTTGAATTCACTTATCGCGCACGTACGATCCCGTTCAAGTGTGTCGTAATAGCCGATTAAATTGATCGCTCTCGAGCGTCCGCAATTCGATTACGCTCCTTTATTTTTCGTCTCTGGCGGCTGCCGGCGAATTAACGCTTCTCTCTTTCTCCCGGCGAGACGCATCGGCCACGGTGGCTGGTCTTCGCGAGCGTTTTGACCGTGCAGCGTACCAGAAAATAATGTAATTCATGCGGCTTATTAAGTGCTGCACGCCACTTACTTGCCGCTACGTGTCCATGTAAGCACACCCACCCAAATCTACTTGCCTAGATGTTCGAGCGTGCCACGGTAGAAGGCATCCCCGTTTATTAAACAAGACACCGTTCCCAATTAACAATGTTTCCCGTCGGGGCACTCCGAACGTGACCGTCGACCGGCGAAATACGTTTCGCAATTTATTAATACGTCCACAGGGCGAGATCGGCAGGGAAAAGTTGAACCGCGGCGATAAATTAGGTTCGCTCGAGGGAATTAGCGTAACAGCTCGGGTTCTGCTCGGAGAACCCCGGGGATAGAGTATGAGAATCGTAAAACGGTATTGTAAAATCTCCGTCAATTTGGAGCCGTTCCTCCAGGCCTGTTATAGAATCCGACATCATAAAATGGGATTTGATTAGACGAAACGAGGAACGGTTTCTCGCGCGGCCTCTCGTCTAACTTATTAAAGGATTGAGTAACGTGTATTTTCTTGCGGTGAACACGCGCAATTGCCTGATGCTGCGGCGATTTATCGTGCCGCTCTAAAAACCGGCGCGGAGAGCGCGCTGAACGGTCGCGCGCGCGCGCGCGCGCGCCGCGACCATACCGCGATCGACGTATCGCCGCGAAACGCTGTTGCGAAGTGTGATAAGTGTACTCGGGTGAGCGCACTGTTCACTATTTACGGCCTACTCGACACGGATCAGAAAAACAAACTATGCAAACATGGTTCTTTTTCTGTTTAATTTGCGAGCATTCGAAACCCTGCCATTTCGCTTTGCAGGAATAATACGATGGGTACAATAATATAGAATACAGAAATAATACAAGAAGAATGGAATAATGATACAAGTGAATGCAACAACAATGTCCGTTAACACTAAATATGCAGATTACAATTTTTTAATACCAACAAGGGAACATATTCAGATGCGAAAATCCGATTTTGATGAAACTTATGGGAGCTTATAGTTCTTTGAAAAATGTTTGACACGTGTTTCTTTTTTTTTATCGGAAACCATCCACTATTAAATGGCAAACAAAAGAAAATCCTGAAACATGTATCCCCTATTTTGGATCAAAGATCACACATCCAATTTTACATTCAAACGAACTGACAGTAAATAAGAGAAACTGCAAGAAAATCAAATTTTTTATATATTGTTTAAACAAAACAGTTTTGTTAAAATTTTCTTGCTCGACTACATTTCCCATTGAAAAACACACAATTTAAAAGAAAATTCAAATTTTTTCGACCTCTGGTTTCCGAGATATCTCAAAGAATGTGGTTTTGACCCCGAACTTTGAGGGCTGTTTTCACCCCTTCAAAGTGGATGGTTGTCGATAAAAAAGAAATTGCATCACTTCACGAAAATAACAAGAACGTGCTACTCAAAATTTTACTTTCTCACCTATGCATCCTTACAATCTTAATATTTTTCAATTAAAAAATATTAGACCCAGTCATTTTGACGGGTCCCGTAAACCTAGTGCTAAGTATGGCATTTGTTAGCTTGCATCTTCGTGGATTACACAATTCGCATTATACGATCAAGGGTTTCGCAGTCCCGATCGCATTTGCACTGGCTATCATCGATAATATTTGGCAATTTTACGCAGGAGCTATCTAATGTCACCGGATATTATTTCCTAATTAAATGTAGAACTAAAACAATCTAAATAAACTTGAATAAACTTTATTTATACATAACGCGTTCAAATAAAACTTTAGACATATCTTTTATATATCCTTTTTATATCCTTTTTTGGTACGATATCGTCCCAACAACCTTCGCTCATGAAAACACGAGTTAACTCGTGACCGGTGTGTTAACTGCGACAACGAAGCTTCTCCCAATCTTTAAATGAGCGAACCAGGGAACGCAGCTTTCATTAAAACATTTTCCAAAGAATTGTTTACCCTCAGCAAAGATAGTTCTCGCTTCTCCGTCGTCGAGAATTTCTCAGACGTTCCCGTCTCTTCCATAGATACGAGAAACGTCGACAGAGACCACGTGACGCAGCGGGGCGAAATAAATGATAGTGGTTCGACATTTATCTGATTAGCAAATCCCATTAAACCTTTTTCTCGGCGATACGCGAAGCTTCGACTGGCTTTTGTTGTCTGGAAATGGAACAGTTGCGCAAAGAGAAAGGCGCCGCGCGATGCCTCCTTGAATAAAGGAAAAGAAACTCTGTCTAATCGTTATACAGGTTCTGCCGGCCGCTTAGCTGCTTTTAGAATGATTTCAAGTGTGCGTCGTCGTCGTCGTCCGCGAGCTCCGAGTCTCCGGGCAGATTTTCGTCACGATGAAAATTTCTCTCGCGCGCGCGCAGGCCTCTCTCGAGGCTTCGTTTCGATTCCCTGTTAAAAATTTCTTGCGGGGACGATTGAAAACAATTTCGTTAACGGGACGATTAAAAGCTCTCGAACGGCGAGGCAGTAACGAGTCGAAGAGCCGATTTTAATCTCGCGGAACAACCGTTGATCGTGAGAGACACGCCTCGCGGGAATAAAGGAGGAACCTACCGACGAACACGCACGACGGGACAATCTGATGAAATTGCCATCAGAACGCCGGGCCGGGCCGGGCCGGGCCCATTGAGACATCAACGGAGAGCGACCGAGAGCGGGAGAGCAGCGCGCTCGCCTGCTGCAGAAAATAAAAAAGAAATTCCTCGGGTAAATGGGAGCTGTCCGCCTCCCCCCACCCCCTCTCCGGTACTTTCTCCCTTTCGAGATTTCAATCACAGTGTTGCACAAGCGGGAGAACGCGAGGAATTGTAATTCACGATCCGTCACCGGCGCTCAAAATAGTCTCGGCCGTCGATTTCGATCGCTAACGAGACCGAAAACAAACTCTGAAAGTCACGAAAACGGGATAACCTTCGGGGTGACCGAGAGCGAGCGAAAACGGGCCCAATTAAGCGAGAGAGAAGAGAGAGAAAAACCTGCCGAGGAAAGAGGAGAGACGGAGGATCGAGGAGCCTATAAACTCGGTGAACGAGAAAAAGAAAAGAGAGAGAGAGAGAGAGAGAACGTGGAACACGTGCGACAATGTCGAGAAGAATCGGACAGCTAGAAAATAAAGAGAATCGCGTGAAGAGGGAGAGATACAAAGAAGCGGGGGACAAAGGGCGAACGGGGAGGGATCGAAGGACGAGAGGGGAAAGAATAAACCGGGAGAGGGAGCAGAGAGGAGGAACGAGGGAGGAAAGCGATCGTCGGAGAGACAAACATGGCAGAGAGATGCAGAAAACAAAGGCCAAACGCGCGGAGTATTAAAAATGACGGGCAAGGTAAGCCAACGATGGAAAGAAGAAAATGTCGGTGGTGGGGGAGAGAAGAGAACGGAGGTGAAAAGATCGTCCGGAGGAAGAGAGAGAGGGAGAGAGAGAGAGAGAGACACGGAGAGGAATAGAGAAAGGACAATCACGATTGTCCTTCTCTCGCGTGGAGAACGGCACTCTCAAGGTCGGCCAGTCCGGGTTTTCCAAATCGCGGGCGGACCCACATGATCAGCCACTTCCTAACTCTGTCTTCGTCGCGCGACGCACCGCGAGACGATAAGTCAACG
>CM052140.1:16166675-16180518 GCA_028454255.1 Halictus ligatus
AACTCGCTAGAATTAATAACAAATTAATTACCGGCTCCGCAAGGACTCACGCTCCGGCGGAAAAAGATAGCGCAACTTATGTTTTCCAGTATTTTGTGTTGAAAGCTGATTAAGATACATATTTTCTTTTACCGATAACTCGGAGCGTGTCTGTGTATACAATTTACGAAATATCGTCCACAACATGTACTTCGACAGGATTCAAGAGAGAAGTTCATTTTCCAGCAGGATAATGCCGTAGTACACACTGCAAAAGTAGCAAAAGAATACTTTTCTCGAGAAAAAATTCGCGTTAACATTATTGAAAATTGTTGGGGAAATCTTGCCCGAGCTGTATATGGAAATGGCAGACAATCTGGAAATATTGCTGAATTAAAAGCATGTATGTATTCAAGATGAGTGGGCGCAATTAAAGCAAAAAACTATTAAAAAAGTCTCTATAAATCTTTGCCAAAGAGAACGATGGCTGCTATCAAATGTATCGGAGGAGCCATAAGATATTAAGCATTAAATATCATTCGTTGATTTATTGTTATACACAATTTCTAGTTAAATGTGCTATCATTTTGTCCCACTATATTTCCTTAAACGGTTCTTCTTTTTTTAATAAAATTGTATAGACTGTCGAAATTCAATCCAATTTTATTTGTCTATGTTTCTAGAGGTATTTCGCAAGAATGTATGAAAACAGAACCTTGGTTGTAAATGTGTTATCATTTTGTTCCACTATATTTCCTTAAAAGTTCTTCTATTTTTAATAAAATTGTATAGACTGTCGAAATTCAATCCAATTTTATTTGTCTATGTTTCTAGAGGTATTTCGCAAGAATGTATAAAAACAGAACCTTGGTTGTAAATGTGCTATCATTTTGTCCCACTATATTTCCTTAAAAGTTCTTCTTTTGTTAATAAAATTGTATAGACTGTCGAAATTCAATCCAATCTTATTTGTCTATGTTTCTAGAGATATTTCGCAAGAGTGTATAAAAACAGAACCTTGGTTGTACTGCTAAGTAAATAAAAATTATGTTAATTTTAAAGTGTGCTGTCTTTTTGTCTTGTACGACGCGACAGTAACGCCGAAGCACATGATCGCTTAAAAATTATATGTACCGATCAACCGGGCTGGCACGTTGACCTTGTCCTTTCGATTCGCCTGTGCGTTAACGGTGTCGAAATTCCATCGAAGCGAATTTCGCCGCGAAAGAAGAGGAAAAAAAACGAAACGCCTAACGCCTCCTCTCCTCGCACAGATCCAGAAACGGTAGGCGGGAGAAGATGATCTTAGATGGTACGCAACTGTCATGAATGGTACACGTGTTCCGTGGCACCGGTCGTTCACGTCCGCTTCAGGTACACGACCGTCGGTGTGCTCGCGTCACCGAAATCTCTCGAAGTGAACGCGTCTCGTAGTTCCGAATTTCGCGAACAATACTGCTGCTCGTCATAGTTCCACAGTGCGCGCGCCAAACAGTGCCGACTATACTCCGTGCGCAGTGACATCGAATCGTTTGCCGTGCGATCGAGTTTCCAAATTTCGAGGGAAACGCGAACGAACTTTAAGCCACGAATTCTTCTCGGAAATGTTAACCCTCGGCACTCGAATGGCGACTGTAAGGTGCCACTAAAACATTGCTGTGTCATTATTCGAAATATTTTTTACATTATTAACACTAGATTTACGGGAACCTTCAAAATGACGGGTTCTAATATTTTTAATTTAATATTATCGAGATTCTAAGGATGCGTACTTTATTTCTTTGGGTATAGATTATTTTTAAAATATTGATAAAAATGTGGGTAGCAGGTTCTTGTAGTAATTCTTGTAGTAATAAGTAATTGAAAATAGTCGGTTTTAGTGCTCCGTAAACCTAGTTTTAAATTTGTTTGTATTCGATATATTACTAAACATTTCAGTGTCGACAGTAAATTGCACCATTTACGTATGTACAACATAAATAGGAAATATGTAGAAAGGAAATATTCTATGTCGGAGAAATTGTTACGTTTCGTAGTTGAAGTAGCAAAGGGTTAATTCGATATTGAATTTTCTTCCCAGAAATTTGCGGTGCGAAACAATTAAGCCGGCTCGTTGAATTTCAATGATTTATTCGCGGCGCGCTCGCCGATAATCGGATTCATTGGCGCGCGGCAAATTTATGCTCGCTGTGTTACGTGATTCCAGAAAAACAACTTTGTAATCGATGTTCTCCCGTTGTTTGTCACTCCGTTCCTCCCGCAATCGAGATTCCAATCGACCTTTTCCGAGCATCGTTCGGCTCCGCGACTATCTGATTTATACGGCTTTTATTATTAATATCATCCGACCGGCGCATGATTCTCGGTAGAAAGAAAAACAGATTACGCTGTCGTCGGTCCGCGGCGGCTTCGTTTCTTAAACGGTTCGCCGAAAGAAATTGCAACCGTGTGGCCGATAACCGACCAAACTGCCCGGCTAATTGCGATTAATCGATTTCATCCGGCAATTAAGCTCGTCGCGCGGCCCATTACACTTCGTTTTCGGCTCAATTGGCGCAGAAAACTCTTATTTCGCATAAACATCCGCGCAGACCGTTTCCGTCGACAATTAATTCGACTTCGCGGGTACTCTGAAATTTCCTTTCCGGGAATATTTTTATTTCACGGTTCCAATCGATTTGCAATTGCTTCGAAGATTACACTTTCCCAATAATCACCGTCTGCCTCGAGGAAGTAAATTCAAAAATATAAATATTGCGATAGATTCGAATGGATCTTGCCGAGATTGCTTGGACTCTCGATTTTCAGTTTCTAGATTTCCTTCGCGGTTCCAATCGATTTACAATTGTTTCAAAAATCATACTTTCCCAATAATCACCGTCTGCCTCGAGGAGTAAATTCAAAAATATAAATATTGCGATAGATTCGAGTGGATCGTGCCGAGATTGCTTGGACTCTCGATTTTCAGTTTCTAGATTTCCTTCGCGGTTCCAATCGATTTACAATTGTTTAAAAAATCACACTTTCCCGATAATCACCGTCTGCCTCGAGGAAATAAATTCAAAAATATAAATATTGCGATAGATTCGAGTGGATCGGCCGAGATTGCTTGGACTCTCGATTTTCAGTTTCTAGATCGTCGTTTCGCGATAATCGTCCGCCGCTTCGGCTAATTCCTCGCGAGGCGCGATCAATCACTGTCCGCCGACGGATCGTTAAACAAATTCGCGGCCACACGATGGTAATTACATAATTACGTTGGCCGCATGATTACGACGAAAGGGAATCGATCGATCGATCGATCGTTGCATTATGTATCGTGCAATTTAGCCGGATCGTCACCGTTCCGCGAAGTCGCTCGAGGAATCCGAAACGGAATCGCGTCGCGTCGCGTCGGCGTAAAATCATCCTACCGTTACGCCGCGACGTAATCGATCCAAGGACAGAGCAACGGGGAAATGAGAGAGAAAAAAATGTGGATCGTCGACGGTGTCGATCGGAGAGGATCGGAGACGCCGGCAGAGATTCGCCGGACAGAGACACGGTGCTCGCGGCCGGTTCGACGTCGCCGATGGTAATTATCTCGGCGAGAAGTATGCTGATCGACGACGCAGAATGCCGTGACAGGTAACGGTACCGTCCTGTGACATTCGAGTTTATTAATACCGTGTCGCGTGTTTCGCTCATTCATGGAACTGTATCGAACGGGATTCCTGAATAACAAATTGCCCGCGGTCGATCATTTCGACGCATCGAGGCGTCTTTAATTCGGAACCGAAAAAAAAATCCGGCGATTAAGACCGCGTCGACGATCGACCTCTCGAATCGTTTCTCGAGGCCCGAAGAGATTGTACCAATCGATTTGCATTGCTCTGTAAATGTCCACAGACCTCGAAAACGAAGAAATTAATTTTGGTTTCTATGATCATTTAAAATCGTTCAGGAGCCGCCGACGCCACAGTGATCGCAGAATTTAGGGACATTCGACCAAACAGTCGACTTTTCGAAATTGACAACTAATCAATTTGCATTGCTTTGTAAATATCTACAGACCTCGAAAACGAAGAAATTAATGTTAGTTTCTATGATCATTTAAAATTGTTCAGGAGCCGCTACAGTGGTCCGGATCGCAGAATTTAGGGACATTCGACCAAACAGTCGACTTTTCGAAATTGAGAACTAATCAATTTGCATTGCTCTGTAAATGTCCACAGACCTCGAAAACGAAGAAATTAATTTTAGTTTCTATGATCGTTTAAAATCGTTCAGGAGCCGCCGACGCCACAGTGATCGCAGAATTTAGGGACATTCGACCAAACAGTCGACTTTTCGAAATTGACAACTAATCAATTTGCATTGCTTTGTAAATATCTACAGACCTCGAAAACGAAGAAATTAATGTTAGTTTCTATGATCATTTAAAATTGTTCAGGAGCCGCTACAGTGGTCCGGATCGCAGAATTTAGGGACATTCGACCAAACAGTCGACTTTTCGAAATTGAGAACTAATCAATTTGCATTGCTCTGTAAATGTCCACAGACCTCGAAAACGAAGAAATTAATTTTAGTTTCTATGATCATTTAAAATCGTTCAGGAGCCGCCGACGCCACAGTGATCGCAGAATTTAGGGACATTCGACCAAACAGTCGACTTTTCGAAATTGAGAACTAATCGATTTGCATTGCTCTGTAAATGTCCACAGACCTCGAAAATGAAGAAATTAATTTTAGTTTCTATGATCGTTTCAAGTTGAACGTTTTCAAAGCAGCATAATATTTCACCAAGAAAAATTGCTTAAGTTCTTTGTCCCATAATTTCTCTTAATTTTTTTTTTGCATGATATAGAGCATCCCTTTCCAATAAGAAACCATATATCTTTTCCGTAATAACTAATAATAATATATTTAAAAAATAATGCTGAATGATACATGACAGACTTAACAAATTTTTATATGTTTGTCAGAGGAGATCTTTATTATCCCAAAAGATCCCAGGCTCTAACAAACAAGAATATGTTCGGTACAACTTATTTTAAATAACCGTACAAGAATCATTTCCTACTTCGTCCTACTTTAGAAGTTATAGTTGTTTAAAGGTGACAATGTTGCTCGTTGCGATTGGATGGTAACAATCTCCCTATTTTTCCCATATTCCACAAAGTTTCGGCTTTAATATAAAAAGAAATTTCATCGCTCTACCTCATTTCGAAAGTTCTGTGATTTTGAGTCCGATTTTGCCGACCGTGCGACGTCTCGGCAGATCGCCAAACGAGATCTAATTCGCGCGCGATCTCCGGGAAATCGGGTTTCTGGAGTAACACGACGATTCCGAGCGCGCACTCAACGGACCATGATTTATGGACAGTGGTCTGTCGATAGCTGCCGCCGTCGGTTCGTCGCGTTTAGCATAACCGGAATTAATTACTCGGGGCCCGAGTCGGGCGCGTCGATTAATCGGCCAGGGAAAAAATAAACTGCAGGATTTCTGGAACGTTTATTCGCTTTATCGCCGTAATACTCGCGGAGTCTTCGGAACGTTGCAATTTCATTTGCGGTATCGTTTCGAAAAGGGTTACAAAGTTATGGTATTTTCGAGAGGACTCCGAGCTGCCCCGGGGCCGGCTTAACGGTGCGAAGATTAAATTATGCAAGTAATTTTCGTTCATTGCTTATTTATACCCGAGCTGCCCGAAGGCCCACGATCCGGTAGCCAGCCCCTCTTTCGCTTGTTGCCGAGCAAGGTTGCTAAATAACGAGACGAGAGCTTAATTGTTTATAACTTCACTCCGCCGTTAACGGCGGAACGACGCGTTAACGGCGCGGATACGCGCGAACGCCGTTTCTGCGCTAACTGTAATCTTTTACGAGCACCCTTTCTTCCTCGTTACGAACGGCCGCCATTAGCGTTATTATTGGAAACCTGTTGCGAGGAGTCCGAGAAGATTCAGCCCGAAATCGGAGCGGTTTATATAAAATATTGTATGCAAAATATTTGGACTATTCGAACCACTCCGTTCGAGCGGAGAAAATCCGTTTTTAATTTTCAATTTTTCTCGCTCAGTAGTGTTCAGCGTAATTAATCGGACGATTCATTTTGGAACGAGTCGGGCATCGAGAACTGATCACCCATTTTTCTGGAATTGTTCGGATCGGTAGAAAAATGTAATAAATATAATAGAGAAATATACAAACGATATACTGCGATATGTTTGCTCGATCATGCAACGGGAAGGTTCAAGGCGCCGATCGCTGTCAAATGAATCACGGCTGATTGCGGATTCGGTGCAAACAAGTGCAATACCACAAGCGGAGCCGATTAAAATATACACAGTCGCGAACGATACGCGTGTGACACAGGCGACGAAATAATCGGCGGGCTTATGTAAACAATTGCATAACTAGACAGAAAAATACAGCGGGGGTTACCGATTTTATCGGTGTCGAGAGGAATACACTCCGGGGCAAAAAGATAGCACACTTTAAAATTTACATAATTTTTATTTATTTAACATTACAAGCAAGGTTTTGTTTTTATACATTCTTGCAAATTACCTCTAGAAACATACTTTTAATAAACTTCTCTCCAGCAATTCTGGTGGGGTTATGTATTTATTTGTTCCTTAATCATTTCCAATTACATTTTGCTATTAATTTTTCCTGTTATAAATTTGATTTCCATTTTACCATAGTACCCGATACCGCACCAAATCATCACACCGCTACCTCCCATTTGCCAATGACTCAAAAACTGTTCCTCTTTTCGCACATCGTGAAAATAGTAACTCAGACCATCAGGTCCATCGAAGTTAAACCTCTTTTCATCCGTAAATATTATTCTTCGCCATTTCTTTCGCATATGAATATTCTTCTCCGCAAAGCGTAATCGATTCATCTTATGTTGCACAGTTAACCAAGCCTTTTTCTTCAATTTTCTTCGTGTTATGTATTTGCAGTTTTGTAAAACACGACTCACGTTCTTTATATTAGTGTCTACACCAACACTTTGAGCTGCTCTTAGTATTGCACGTCGTTCCCGGGCATTTAGACTTCGCGGACGTCCAGAACTATTCTTTTCACCATAATTTTCCGGATTTTTCAAGAAGTTCGTTATTACTTTCCGACTTCTATTCATAATTTTTGCTATTTTTGTCACTGAATATCGTTCCTCTTTCAATTTTATTATAGTGTCAATTTCACACGCGTTCAATCGCTTTCCGCGACCCATTTTTGCATAATATTTCGCCAAACAAATATACAACACGAACTAATATCACGGACTTTATTAACTATGTTCCGGGGTTTATAAAAGCGTAGATTCACTACACGTACTATCCTTTTGTCCCGCTTGCGAACAATAATATTGACACTTTTTGCGTTAGAATCCCGTCGAAGAATATGTTGTGGACGATATTTCGTAAATAATATACACAAACATGCTCCGAGTTATCGGTACAAGAAAATACGTATCTTAATCAGCTTTTAACACAAAATATTGGAAAATACAAGGTGTGCTATCTTTTTCTCCCGGAGTGTATGTAACGAGCAATTAATGATTCGACGATTACTCGGGGAGGGGGGCCGAATCTCTCGAACAAAGACCGAAGAGAGAGAGAGAGAGTGTCAGAGAGTGAGAGAGAAAAAACAATGACATTACGTTTATAATAGTGGGCCTCTATTCTATTCTCGTGGGGCCGAAGCGAGAAGAAATTCGACGAGCATTGTCAGCCGCGGACAAAGCGGCGTTCGCGTGACGTCACCTCCCTTTCGAATTTGGTTACGTCATGACGGATTAAGGATCATCCGGTGGTCCTGCGAACCATAGATTCGTTGCCCTCGACCTTGCCTGTCGTTCCCTTCGACGGGTCGCCGAACCTCTTCGCGAGTCAAACTCGTACCGCCGAGAAAAATTGTCCACGGTCTGGGATAAATCGCGAAACAATCGGAAACCGGACGGAGGTACAGCTATTCGAAGAATGGCGGCCATAGACGGGAAGGTCAGAGTGCAAAAAAATAATCTGCGCCCGCTCGAAGGCCGCCGAAATATCTCCTTTGTTTGTATCGACATCGGGAGAGAAACGCGTCCGCGGCATCTCGATTAGTAATCGGCGATCGCGTACAAAGTTCGTCCATTAGGCCTGTTAATTATGAAATCCTGCGCACGATAATAGACGGCCCGGGGCCGCCTATCTGCCTCGCATAATTATTATTTATTTCGCCGAGTCGCGCTCGTTTTATTTCGCTACGCGACGATAAACAGAAGCTCCGGCGACACGTATTTTTCGACTTTACAGCGAGTTTAATGAATCATCGTGGTGAAACGGTGATTCATGAACGAGCGACTTATCGGGGGGGGGGGACTTTCGCGAGTCGTGCGCGAAACGCAGACATTATTGTGATAATTATGTAACGCGATAATGACGGCTCTCCGCGCACGGTGTTTGCGAAATCAATTTCCCTTTTAATTCGAGCCTCGGCTTCCCGAGCGACGCGATCGTTCCACGACGAGATAGTTCGTCGGTTTTTGCGCCGGAATCGCTGAGGTCGATTATACGCCGGTCGAGATTGAGACGTACGATATAGTTAGATAAATTAACGGGGACACTCGCGGATTTCCATTCAAGGCCGTCGCAATAAACTTCTTTCCTCGTGCGGTTCGCTTTCGCTTTTTGTCGCGGGTTTGTCCAATTAGGCCGGGGACCGTTTCGCAAACAAATCCCAATGAATAGGCGAGCGGGCAGAACGTTTCAATCGGTACAGCAACCATAAGCACCGATGAGGGATTGCATCGGTTTACCTGGTCGTCGTTTTCCTCTTTTTCTTTTTTCTCTCTCTCTCTCTCTGTCTATCTGCTAATCGTTCGAAGCGAAGTTCTGGAAACGGACGGCCAATTAGCAGCCCCGTATATGCATTCTGTCTACCGGTGAAAAAAGGTTCGCTCGATTTATGGACGACCGCGAACTATTAAAATGACATTTTAATGTTGCCTCTCGGCGAAGACGAGCTCGGCTCCTTTCTCTGAAAAATGCGTCCGTTCGCAGGACTGTTCGCGCGCTCCCGCCAGACGAAATCCTGATTCGCTCGGCTCTCGCATTCATTAGCGCCGGGATCACCCTAATCCGCTGCAAATCGAATTCCGAACCGATGCGAAAATTCCTCATAGCTGGAAGGCGCTTAAATAGCTTCGACGTGTTTCGGATCTTCCCCGAAATTCCTGTGACGCATTCTCCTCGTCCCGGCTCGATTTTAATTGGCCCTCCGATTAAAATAATTATTTATATGTAAAAGTGACAATTACGGGTTCTAATATTTTTCATTTACGATTATTGAGATTGCGAATATCCGTGGAATTACTCAACGGACACATTCTTCTTATTTTTATGAAGTAATGTAAAACACTCGCTTTTAATGTTCCGTAAACCTAGTGTTAATGAAATTACTCTAATTTTGTAAGAATCTCTGGGGTTGATATTTGGCACTGAGACACATTATCTACAAGTGATTATTCCATAATTGTTGAAAGTCCGACTTTCAACCTCAGCGGTGATGGCTGAGGATTTTTTAAAAGTATCCTTTAACATTAACAGCAACAACTCACCCTCACCCAAAAAATCTAATAATCTCCTTCGGGATTATTGTATAAAAGACGATTTTTAAGCTTGCATTTGGAACATCGCAATTATCGAGAAGCCTATTAACACTTCGACTGGCACACTAGAAACCTTAAAAATTCCATAAAATCAAAAAGAGTTATTTAATTAAGTAAAAACTGAAAACGATTAAACGTATGATATTGCGTAGTCCTCCAACGTGCTTGCATTTTACAGATTCTAATCGGTACAATGGAAATGTTAACGTAAAAATTCGTTATACAACCTGGACGAATAACCTAGTGTTAACCCTTTGCACTCGAAGCTCTTTCAACTCGAGAACTATATATACATTTTTCATGTTGTGCATACGAAAATGGTGCAATTTACTCGTACCGTACTGAAGCGTTTATTAAACACAAACGAACTTAATAACGTAACAAATATTTCGAATAACGATACAGCAATTTTTAGTGGCCATTCGAGTGCTAAGGGTTAACGCGATTGTTTCATAATTTCGGTTGCTAGAAAATGACGCACGGAGCGCGTCTCGTTTGAATGGAACTTTCGAATTTTTTCCGAGGGGACGGATCGATTTCCGAGACAATGATTCAAATTTTTTCTTTCCGTCGCATCCGAGAAAGTATAGTCCGTCCCAGTTTCGACGAGCGGCCGTTACGGCGCGGCGCGGGCATCGAAAAATGTGTCGATTCTTCGGAAATGATGAGGTCGATCCGCGTGTCGTGACTTCAGTGGAATTCCATGGTTAATGCACGAAAGGAGAGAATGCAGCTGCACCGTTGGTTGGTTGGTCGGTCGGTCGGTTGGTCGGCGGCGTGACGTCAATGACTGGTCCTTAGGAAAGGCCAAGGAGATAGCAGGAAACCGAGGAAGTCGTAAAAACTTGTCGCGGGCTCGATTTCTGTTCCACGGGCTGGACGTCTTCAGAAGACTAAAAAAAAAAAGAAAAGGTCACCCTACACCCTAATTAATTTTTCACCAGGAACGTTTCCAAACTGTTTTCGAAAGCAGGAGAAAACAATCGGTAATTGGACTGTTCCTTATGCGTTGGGAGGTTTCAATCCTGATGATTATTTCAGTCCAGAAGAGGATCATATTTCAGGCTTCGACAAGGTTCCAAATTAGGTTGCGTTAGAGCTTAAAATTTTGAAGACATTTTACAGAAGGCTTCATAAAGGCACGATGGTTCCAGATAGACAAATATGCAATGCTATATTTTTATGGGCGTTAAATAACAATCTAGCAATATGGAAGTTGTAGAGTTCTTAATACAAAGCAGGAGAAAACAATCGGTAATTGGACCGTTCTTTATGCGTTGGACTGTTTCAATCCTGATGACTATTTCAGTCAAGAAGAGGATCCTATTTCAGGCTTCTACAAGGTTCGAAATTATTCTAATAGGTCGTGTCAGAGCTCCAAATTTTGAAAACATTTTACAGAAGGCTGTATACGGGCACGATGGTTCCAAATAGACAAATATGCAATGCTATATTTTTATTGGCGTTAAACAACATCTAGCAATCTGGAAGATGTAGAGTTCTTAATACAAAGCAGGAGAAAATAATCGGTAATTGGACTGTCTCAATCCTGATGATTGTTTCAGTCAAGAAGAGGATCCTATTTCAGACTTCGACAAGGTTCCAAATTATTTTAATAGGTCGCGTCAGAGCTCCAAATTTTGAAAACATTTTACAGAAGGCTCCATAAGGGCACGATGGTTCCAGGTAGATAAATGTGCAATTCTATATTTTTATTGGCGTTAAACAACGATCTAGCAATCTGGAAGATGTAGAGTTCTTAATTCAAAGCAGAAGAAAACAATCGGTAATTGGACAGTTCTTTATGCGTTGGACTGTTTCAATCCTGATGATTATATCAGTCAAGAAGAGGATCCTATTTCAGGCTTCTACAAGGTTCCAAATTATTCTAATAGTCAGAGCTTCAAATTTTAAAACAATTTTACAGAAGGATCCATAAGGGCATGATGGTTCCAGATAGACAAATATGCAATTCTATATTTTTATTGGCCTTAAACAACGATCTAGCAATCTGGAAGATGTAGAGTTCTTAATACAAAGCAGGAGAAAACAATCGGTAATTGAACTGTCTCAATCCTGATGATTATTTCAGCCAAGATGAGGATCCTATAATATTTCAGGCTTCTACAAAGTTCCAAATTATTCTAATAGGTCGCGTCAGAGCTCCTAATTTTGAAAACATTTTACAGAAGGCTCCATAAGGGCATGATGGTTCCAGTTAGACAAATATGCAACTCTTCATTTTTATTGGCGTTAAACAACGATCTAGCAATCTGGAAGATGTAGAGTTCTTAATACAAAGCAGTAGAAAACAATCGGTAATTGAAGTGTTCTTTATGTGTTACACTATTTCAATCCTGATGATTATATCAGTCCAGAAGAGGATCCTATTTCAGGCTTCTACAAGGTTCCAAATTATTCTAATAGTCAGAGCTTCAAATTTTAAAAACATTTTACAAAAGGCTCCATAAGGGCGCGATGGTCCCACATAGACAAATATGCAATTCTACATTTTTATTTTCGTTAAACAACTTCCACTCAATTCCAACTTGACTAATTCTTTCAGCCGGGGGACAGTGGTGTGTGTGGCCCAGAAAAATGGGAATGAAATCCCGGGAGGGGTTGCAGGGGTCAAGGGTCCCCAGATTTGAGGATACTGGAAACGACGTATCTACTTGGATCAGCCAGGGGGTTGAAGGGATGGCGAGGGCGGCCCGAACACCCCGTTCTTTCCGAAGCTATTCAGGGAAGCCCGGCGCGGAATTCCATCGTCCATAGATCCCATCAGCATAGATGGAAACATTCTCTTTCTCCGCGGGACCTTTCGCGTTAGGCTAGTAGAAGTCGAGGGAATAAGCGGTTCTCTTTTGTGCCTGTTTCCTTCCCCGTATCTCTTCTCCTAGGGTTTTATCTCTCCTTGTTGGTTGGCCGGGAGTCTCGGCCGGGGCAGCAGCCATGCCAGCCGGGCATAGTGTGCGCGAACCGGCCCGTTGGTGGTGGTGGTGGTGGTGGTGGTTGTGCGCGGGTGGGGGCTACGGGTTGCATTGTGTCTCTAACGTGGGCATATCCAGCGAGCGTAAGCGTGCAAATCCGCGGGCCCCCGGTGGACGAGGGGCCTGAAGGTAGTACCGGGGAAACGGGTACGGACGCGCGGCCGCGGGTACGGGTACGGGTACACGGGTACACGGGTACACCGGTACGGGTATGGGTATAATCGTTTATTTCGCGTCGACCTTTGCGGGGCACTACGTCAAAATGTCAGACGCGACCCCGCCTGAGAGCGTAGGGAAGATGCACTGGGAACGTTGTAATGGGCTTACAAAGCGTAACAAACTGATGCGAGGTCAAACACACGACGGGCAATAAACACACGGAAAGATAAATGGGCCCTTAAGGTGCACCGTGCTCGCGAGCACCACCACCACCACCACCACCACCACCGACGTGGAACCCCTTTCCTCCCCCCCCCCCTTTCGTACGAGAGACTCGCGGGGGAAAGTGTTTCGTTGCATCCCCCCGCCCTTCTTTTTTCACCGGGAGGAAAGATAATAGCGAAGTCGTTAGCCGATTATTTACAAGGAAATTCCGGAACGATATTTATTATCGCTGGGCCCCATCTCGCGAGGCCCGCATTTTTCCCGCCGGATATCGCCCCGCTTGGGCCCCCTCGCTATCGGAACACCCTTTGACCCCAACCTCGATATACGTCGGGGCGGGGGAGGGGGGTGAAGTTTTAATTACCGATCCCCCGGTCGCTGTTCGCAAGCTTTCTCTGATTTAACCGAGCCCCCGACTCTGGAATGCCCGGCGTTATGCGAATCGGAGGCCGTACAACAACCTGCGCGGGAAGACCCTTGCTCGAGAAACACGAGACCGCCGCAATTTCAGGCGAATTACTATGCCCCGGAGGATCCTGCAACTTTCTACCTGCGGGACTCTCCGCCGTTTCGTTTCGCAAACGAAATCGGTGTCGGGACACGAGCTCCGAATTTTCTGTACTCCTCCGGGAAAACCGGAAACCAGGGAACCGAACTCTGTGATCGACGCAAATATTTTTTCTATTTTTTTTTTTAAATAAAGGTTTTACGTCGCATCAACTGCACGGTTGTTGGCGACGAACGGGTGTATCGTTATAGTATAACTTCCTGGATTTCAGTAGATCATTTATTTTGTCTTCGTCAAGATTCTGTTTCAGTGTTCTTCCTATTTTGTATCTTT
>CM052140.1:16180618-16216418 GCA_028454255.1 Halictus ligatus
GAACCGAACTCTGTGATCGACGCAAATATTTTTTCTATTTTTTTTTTTAAATAAAGGTTTTACGTCGCATCAACTGCACGGTTGTTGGCGACGAACGGGTGTATCGTTATAGTATAACTTCCTGGATTTCAGTAGATCATTTATTTTGTCTTCGTCAAGATTCTGTTTCAGTGTTCTTCCTATTTTGTATCTTTCTCGTAATGTATTGGTATTTTCGGCGAGATAATATCAGTTAATTGATGTTAATTGATGTCGATAGACTGCACGTTTCACATATTGGTACTGGACCTTTTGTCATCGAGTGTGATCCTTTGGTGTGGCCTATTTTGATTCTGGACAGGGTAACTTGATCCCCCCGTTTCAAACAATTCGAATTTATCTTCCTGCAGCAAAGATCGGTTACGTCTTGAAAATAAACAAAAAGGGTGTCCAATTATATTAAGTTGCAAGAAAGGGTGCTGACTTCGTGGTAGGAGTGACGACACATTAGCTAGAAAATATCATGAAGAATAGGGGATTAAATAACAAAGTGGAGACTGTGAAATCAACATCCTATTGGAACAATGGACTATCCATCTTATAAAAGGGATCCAATCCTTCAAAGATGAATCATTCTGCCGTAGAGTTCGGTCTATTATAAAGTTTGTCCGTTATAAAGTTTGTTACATCAAGTTGTTCATTTTACGACAAAGTTTCAACAGTTGTCACGCAATAAATAACAACGGATCACGGGTTTCTGGAGTAAAGAGCGGTGAGGTGGCATTTTCGAAAAAGCGCCCACTGACCCCTACCAACACAGCGACTCCAATTTTCGAGGGATACTGAAAATCAGCGAGTTCAACTTGCGAACAATTCGGAAATCAGCGACTCGGTGAATTAACATTATTGTCATAAATATTTGCAAGCTATCTAGTTTATGCGCCAACTACATATAATCTCTATTTGTAAAATCATATTTAAAATATCTGATTCGGCGCTTGGTATCGAATAAATCGTTTCGTTGTTTCTCGGAGAATAAGAATATAAATCGTATAAACAATCCTCGATTTCCCGGACCGTAGCCGGCGAATGCAGGTGAAATTAAACTTAAAAGTTATGATTCGCTTCTTCTGGGACGTAAAACTCGTGATAAAAATGAAATGGTAACACACGCGCCGCAAATGCGTTCGCCTCTTATTGCACGTTGTCCCGGTTCGATCGTGTGTCTGACGAAGACCGGCGCTTTCTACTTCGCGGACGAGTGACCGATCGCCGGCGTAGAATTTCGCAAATTCGCTGGGAGGGTTCGCGTAGAATTGATCGTGACGCTCTCGCTGAAATTGGACATTTGACGGAACGATATCGCCGACACGGCACGGCACGGCACGGCACAGCACGGCGGGTTCGCGGGTTCTCAAAGATGGGGCCCCGAGATCGCCCGGAGCCATAAGTGACTTACGGAGCGTAACAAACTGACGCGAGTTTAAGCGCGGGACGGGCAATAAACACGCGGAAAGATAAATGGTCCGTTCGGTCCACCGGGCCGCTCTCGGGGAAAGTGTATCATTTCTACTAGATCTTTCGACTCGGTCCCCGAGTAAATTCTCGCGGTTTTATCGGCCGGCCCCGGTTATAAATACTGATGAAACACGAAACCCACCGCTCGGCTCTTCATCTTTAGGCCCCGCGACAGCGAACCTGCACAGCTCAAAACTTGCTCCACTTCGATACGCCTGAGCCGGTTCAATCGAACAGAGGTATCAAAAATGTCTCCGTAGAATTTCTAACAACTATTCTGCTCGGCCCGGAAAACTTGTTGAACTCAAAATTCAACACGTTGAACCACCTGAAGATTTCGGACAGATCACACGTCCCCCAGAAACGAGAGAAGCATTGTATCATAATAGTCCATAGTCCACTACTCTCAGTAGCGAAATGATACTGATTCCCTCCGTGTCTTAAGTTCATGACTTGTATGAATGAACCATGTATGTATCGAGTCCATGTACGAACTAAAACCTTTGTTGTTTGAAAATATTTCAAGGACTTGTTCATGTGTCCTACCCGGTATTGTTTGCGTTTGACGTATTTATACGTCCCGTTAATAAATGACTGTTTGGAATAATTGCAAAAATTGACCTTGATTTCACCTTGACTCTATTTTGATTTCGTGGAGTTCTCGTTCGTCGGGCACTGAGATTGTTGAATCTAATCAGAGACTTTCTGTTCCAGATGCCACAGACAGTACCCTCCGCAGCCGGCTACTCGCCGTCGTTCGATTACAGCACATTCCAGTTCGATCTGTCCCTCCTTTCGGACGATTATGGCGCGACGAGCGCGCAGAGCACGCTGAAGCCAGCCCAAATCAAACAGGAAGCGGAATCGCCGCGTCCCGGCTCACCTATCACCACGTACCCGAGCCCGCCGTATCCAGGCGCGGGCGGTGAACTGCCGCTGTCCCCTAATTACTCGCACGAGGGCTCGCCAGGATACCCGACCAGCCCGTACTACGTACCCAGAAGCCCTCAGAGCGCACAATTTTACCCGACCAGCCCGGAACCGTCCGCCAAACAGCCGGTCAAGAGGGAGAAGAGCCTCGATCTGCTGGCCATCTTGCAGGAATCCAGGTAAATCCTCAGAAAAGTCATCGACAGGTGTAGCAACCTGCTCAGAGGTGTTCAGTATAGAAGAATACAGTGACTTCTCTGTATATGTCGCCAAGGCCTGGATGATAAACCTAGCGGAATTATCCCCACTACCCACAGTGGTCCCAAATCGCGAAAACGTGGTCAAAACCTCACAACTTATTAAAAAATCATTGGTTCTGCTTGAAAATTGGTACTAGGCTGTTTGGGGGTCGCTGATCGCGAATCTGAACTAGAAATTAGAAGAAACAAAGTGGCGGATCCAACATGGCGGACATGTACATTAAAAAATTATTAGTTCTAGTTGAAATTAGAAGAAACAAAGTGGCGGATCCAACATGGCGGACATATACATTAAAAAATTATTAGTTCTACTTGAAATTAGAAGAAACAAAGTGGCGGATCCAACATGGCGGACATATACATTAAAAAGTTATTAGTTCTACTTGAAATTAGAAGAAACAAAGTGGCGGATCCAATATGGCGGACATATAAATTAAAAAATTAGTAGTTCTGCTTGAAAATTGGTATTAGACCAATCCCATACTTAAAACTTACCAAGCTGAAAGTTCATATTTTAGGTTTTGCCCACATTTTCTGGCTTTGGGACCACTGTGCTTGTTTGGGCCACGAAGCTCGAGTGTGTCTCCTGGACGATACATGTCGCTGGGAAGACCCGTGTTGTCGACATATATCGGGAAGTCACTGTATAAACCTCTTACATGTTTACTTCCGAATGTCCTTCTTCTGAAATAGAAATCGGCAGCAATTAGATTAACAATCTCTGTCTTCCTCTGAACAGTATCGTCATCTTCATTACTGGACCTCAGAATATTTTCCCAGAACTAAAACTTGACGAGTAACCGAGACCTTGTATTCGAGACTCGGATTCCTCCGAGTCGGCTCCTCGTCTTTTTTGGCCCCGAAGGGAATAAATTGCACGCACACATACACACACACATTTAAACCAGACCCGACACACGCGAAACAGTGTGACCGAGTCGTAGAGTGACATCGAGGCCCCCGGTGGCTCTGATTACAGGCTCTTGGCAGAGAGTCTGGGCTACCGAGAGGACTCGACGGACTGCACGGTGCCGTGCACGCCGCCCCGAACGGAAGAGGACATCTACAACAGCCTTGACGCGGACTTCTTCGCGAAGAAGGAAGATGCCGCAGTGCAGGGTCACCCGTTGCTGAAGGAAATCCTGTTCAAGGAGGAGCCGCGCAGCTGCAGCAGCAGCAACAGCGTCGCGAGCAGCTCTTCGGGCTTGACGTCCTCCTCGTCGACGACCTGCTCGTCGCCCGATCCGGTCGACCTCGAGGCCAACAGCTCCCCGTTGAGGAGCTTGCTCTTCAAGGGCGTCCGAAAGGACTTCGCCGACGTAGCCCGGACGAACGCGTTGAAACTGGAACGAGTGCACGACGACGAGGTCGGGAATCCCCTGCAGAAGGAGGAGGAGCTGTTCAAGGACGGACAGAAGAGCGACCACCAATTGCTCAGGGAGGTCCTCAGGGACACCAGCTTCCAGAAGAAGTACAATCTGAGACCCGTCGACCTGGGGAACGTCGGCACCGGGTTCGTCGAGGACATGGAACCCGGCGAGTGCGTCGGCGACCTCACCAGAGAGCAAATCGAGCCCGTCCTCAGCCTCGCCATTCAACAGCTGCAGAAGGACTTCGACAACACCTGCGTGGCGCTCGGCATTCATCCAGGTGAGCCTCTGCGACTTTTCGTTTTGCCTCCGTGCTTCCTCTTCTTTATCAAATGGATCCCTTCTTAAGGTCCAGCATTCCCAGGTGACAAATCATTGTTCGATAATGGAAAGATGGGGATTTTCAAGAGTGAAAAACGTTAGATAAAAGATAAATCTAGCGCGCTCGCTACCAGGCAGGTCCTACTTTTGAGTTATTCGGTCGCATGATGCCTGTCAGAGATGCGATCTGATCACGCGTGGCCGACAACGTAAACAATGGCGCTGCCGTAGCTTCGGCTACGCGCGCTCAGATCGCCTCTCTGATCATGGGACCGAATAATGCAAAATGTTGCTCGACAACGCAAAAGTAGGACCTGCCTGGTAGCGAGCGCGCTAGATTCATCCTTTATCTAGCCCTTTTGACCACTGATAACCTCCTTCTTTGTATTATCGAACAATTATTTGCCGCCTCCCGAACACTTGCAACCTTGTACGATCTAGCGTTACGCGCGGCACACGCACACGGCGCGCACACTGGGGCGGATCAAGGCCACCTGGGAAAGCTGAACCTTAACAAGCTCCAGAGTCTAGGTAGCCTACGAAGTAGCCTATTCGCGACTAATTTCGTTCGGGCAGCGAGCTCACAAATTGCAGCGAAGTGTCATTAGCGTCCAACTGTTTCTCAGCCGGCGAAAATCGCGAGCATAATTGCTCGCCCCGTGAATGAAAAAAAGGAACTGTGTTGATTGTATGAAAATTACACGGCAATCTACAGTGTCCCACGGGGACAGCCGCGAGTAAAGAGAAAAAAAAGTGTTCCACACCGTTAGAGGACTTAATGGCCGCTCGGTAGATTGTGGCATAATAAATATATAAATCGTGGAGATATAGTGCTCGGGCCTGTAATAAGAAGGTGCGTGAATGTCCATTAGACACTTAGGCCTTCTTGCTACCTTGCCGCGGGCGACGGTTCGACGTTATCTTCGTGGACGTGTAGGAGAGCGACCGGTTCGACTATTAGTTCGTACCGTTCGTGATGTCATGCTCGGAATAAGTTACGAACTCGCGCATCGTGAAGCGTTCGGCGAGCGGTTACGAAATTTCGAGGCTTCGCTCAAGGTCACCGGCTATACACTTCCGCTATAACTCACTCGGATCTGCCGTCGGAATGTTAGAAAAATTTCCGCCGCCGTAAAAACGAGAGTTCAGAAAAAAACAGGAAAACGATTTGGTTGTAGGCTAGAAAGTTTCGTTACGAAACCGAGTGAAATTTGACCGTTTTCAACCTCTTGTTCCGCGAGCAGTTAGGCTGCGGATCGTCACGGACTTATGGTATTTAAACGCTTCTAAATCACCGGTAAACATTCGCTGGAACAAACATTAGCGACATCGCTGCTTTATTGCTCTTACCGTCAGAAATTTTCGACTTGATTAATTGCGCTTCTTCCTGCTTTTTTAAAGATGATAAAACTTGGAATTCGCATAAAGATCCGCGACGAGAAATTCTTCGTGTCCGATCACGTTCGCTTTGTTTGAACGATTTGTTTAAACGAAATTGGATTTTCACTTAGAAGGTCGACCATGACGGATGTTGCGTGGCAAGGGGTTAATGAAACGGCCAGGACGCCGATGTTAAAAGCTGAAATTGAGGAAGGAAATTGCAGGAAGTGAGGTACGAACTCCGTTGTTGCAGAGCCACGACGCTGGAGCGCAGCGGACGTAGCCGCCTGGATACAATGGGCCAGAAGGCAATTGCAGTTGCCCTCGGTGCCATTGGAGAGCTTCAACGTCGACGGCGCAACGTTGACGTCACTCACGGAGGAGGAGTTCTGTCAGCGTGCACCTCAGGTGAGTCGAATTCAATCCCTCCCCGATCGTGCAACCCTTGCGCGCCTTCTCTCGTGCTCCCCGAGTTCTTGCTCGTTAACCCCGAAGAATGCGGCCTCGGGATTATGCAACTTATCTTCGCGCCCAACTATAAATAATTTCTATAAATTTCACTCGAAATCGCCGGCTCCGGATTGCTCGAAACCAACGGAAATAGAGGAGGTGATTTCTCGATACACGTCGTCGAGGCCTGGACGATGAACGTCGCGGATTCATCCCCGCTACATAGCTCGGAGACTTTAGACGCCGGTGTTGTTGACATACATCGAGAATGCACCGTAAATAATTAGAAAAGTCGGGTCGTAAATGAGTCGCGCACGCCACGCTCTGCCGCCGTTATCTGCAATGTCGCAGACGTTTCTTTTCGCAAAGAGGTTATCTCACGTTCAACCAAGAATTTACAACGGATTTCGTTTTTGGCGTTATCGCTCGGCGGAACTACTCGCTCGCAGATAATGCAGCCGCAGGTAGCGAAGTGTTCGCGTCGATTGTGCTTCTGGACAACGATTTATCTCGCTTCTGATTCTGGAACAACTGTTCCCCCCCGCGCGCCGTCGAGATATCACGACAGAAAATTTCTTGCCGGCCTGGCTCGCCTCACAATTAGCGCAAAAACCGACGGGGGGGAAGAGCAAAAAAAAAAAGAAGAAAAAGAAACATGGCGATTGGTCCAGAACCGGACCACTCTCCCACAAATTATCCGGTTGGAAGAGTAGACTTTCCCAGAGGAAACTGGTCGACCAAGGAAACCTGGAAAACGCATTCCTCGCGCTTATCCGATCGAGCGAATAAAGATAGAAGCAAAACGCTTGCGAACAGTCTGCGGGGACGGGCACCGATCGGCAGCCTGATCGCACGCCAAACGAAAACCACTATACCGTCGAACTATACCTCGCGCTTCGAGATCACCGTGAGAACGTCCCGCAATTTCTCGAAATTCTTCGCGCTTCTGTATTCGCATGCTAATGCGAAGTACAAACTGCAACTTTCCATCGACAAAGATTCGACGAAACCGAAGTTCCCCGAAGCGAACGATGCTTCGAGAAGCGATGGCGGAGACTGCGAACATACAGGCGCGATAAAAATGCACTGAATCGACTGCAAGAAATGTGAACTGGATGCTCACGATATGTCTTCTTTCAATAATTGTAGAAAAATGTAAAATAACGTAACTGAAATTTTTCCAACGTGTTTACAGTTTTGTTACTCATCCGATAAAAAGCAATGAAAGCATAAAATCCGCCGTTTGGTGATGGCGTTTCGCTGGGTCGTAAGAGGATGCGCTCGCGTTTTATCAGCCGTGCGATCGGTTCTGCGAATAAACGGCCATTTTGTTGCGGATGGAGAGAGAGAGAGAGAGGAGGAGGAGGAGGAATCATTTCAGAGGGCCCGGCAATCGATAAATAAACTAATGACGCGATTCGCTCGAGAAACGCTCGCGGACAAGGCAAGGTAAGGTCCGGTGAAAGTGAATTTCCTGGAAATCGTCAGCGCTGGTTGTCCACGCTCTTTCCCCGTGGCCGAACGGGCCAGAACGGCATGAGTAAGCAACTGGCGTAATAATACGGTTCGCGCGCCGCTTAACGGAACCAGGATTCTCCCGATACCTTTTGTGCATCGCGCGGAATACATCGTTTTAGTGCGCGACCGATTGCGAGATCTCTGTATCGAACGCGCTCGGGGACCGTTACCTAGCTCTCTTCTGTCGCGGCGTACATCCCGCGACAAAAAGACGCACTCCCGAAATTTCCAATGATTAAGGATGTTCGGAATAGTCACGTGACTTTTTTCAGAGGGCCGGACATTGTCAGTTTGCAGTATTACACCTTTTCTGTGGACGAAAGATGCTTTCTTTATCAATAGTTCCGAATACAGCCGTTGTAATTGCTGACAATACAACTCAGCAGTGACTGTTTCTTCAGGTTTCAACGACTCGAAGTGAACTGTGCCACGACAGTCCCACCAAATGCACAGTAACACCTTTCCAGGTGATAAGCTAGGTTTAGGGGTTGATATTGCGGCTTGATTTGCGGAAAACCATTGCTTGGAACGCTTTACGTTATCACAAAGAATCCATTTTTCATCTCTGATTACGATTCTGCTGAGACATGGATCTCTACGAAATCTGGATAGCAACGAAGTGCAAATTGATCGACGAATATTCTCGTTGGTCTCAGATAATTGATACGGTAGCCATATTCTTTGCCTATACGCCGTTCCCATTTCGCGTAGGTGCCTTTGTATAGTTGACCATGCGGTCCCAAGGCTTCTCGATGATTCCTGTATAATTAATTTTGGATCAGCTTCCGCTAGAGACTTTAGAAGCCATTATTTTAGCCATTATCAAATTCAACTGGTCGTCCACTTCGAGGCCTGTCACAGAGATCATAATCACCAGCAGCAAACTTTCTGAACCAATGTTGACACTGGTTGACCTTCGATACATCTCCATAAACATTGCAAATTTTCTTTGTTGTTAAATCCTGCATGAAAATGAAAAAGTACTCAATGACGAAATAAAGATCGCAAATTTTCTTTGTTGCTACCGTTGCATTAAATTCCGCATGGAAACGAAAAGTATGCAACGACGAATATGATCCTCGGAGGATCCGTCGCCGCCATTTTATTACAGGGTTGTAAAAGAAAATTATACTTTTCAGAATATTTTGGACACAAGCTGCCTTACCGAAAACTGTAAAAGAATACGTGTTTCCTCCTCAACGATCGGTGCAGAACTAAAGGCAAAACAAATACGTTGCAAATAATTGATTACTTATGTTTACTCCTAATATTACCAAATATCTGCATAATCTCGTCGGTTCGTGACCAGCGCGCGCCATATTGATCCTTCCTCTTTCGAATGAGTCCTTTCCCAGCAAAAATATTCTCGCATAAGGACGAAAAGTTGAAAAGTTGCGCGTAAAACCATTCTTCGCCTATATCGGTCGGTAACGTGGTCACTCTACCTTATCGCGAATCTACGGAGTCCTCACTAGATTCACGGGACCCGTCTAAATACCGACGTTTTAAATTTACAATTATCAACCCTTTGCACTCGGCGCTATTTTCAATCTGAAACTAAGTTTTTCTTACGTCTTACAATATTTTCATGTTATTCATACGAAATTCATCCGATTTCTACATATAATATTTAAACGCTTAGTGATCTATTGAATACAAATTTTGTAATAGTTTTTATAATTTCTTTGCAATAATGGCACAACAGTTTCTAGTGGTGCTTCAGCACTCGAGTGCAAAGGGTTAAATGTGCAAGGACGCAATTGCGAAGAATTGTTCGATAGGCTCGTTTCTTCGAGCACTTGTTACAATAAAAATGGCCGAAAATCCGAATAGTTACGATTTTGTTATATCTGCAAAGTGAAATAGTCTCTTTTAGGGCTCCACCGTTAAACAGAGTCGGCTTCTTTGAAAAGAACTTCCTCTTTCGAGCGGGCCCTTCCCCGGCGAAAAACATCGTTCGCAGCTCTCTTATCCTCGGCTGCGGTAAAAATTCGGAAAATATTACTGGCGCTATGAGGGATCGCAGTGTTTGGAGACGCGTTATCTTTTTGCCGCGGAGTGTACACACGTCGCGGTTCCCGATCGTCGACATTTGAGTCGCGCACGAATGCAAAATACCCGCGGCTTCGATGTTTAGAAACGTCCATTTGTCTTCGCCGGAGATTAGCAAAACCGTGGAGACCTCTCCTCGCCGCGGACGTTTCTCGTATTCATTTCACTCGGTTTTCGCTTCGGGGTGAATCTTCTTCCCCCTCTCTCACCTCTCCCCGCCTCCTCCTGCTAGTTCTCTTCTTCTTCTTGTTCTTCTTCGCCACGGAGAAACGGTACTTAATTCTTGTTATCTTGTTTCATACGTTTCGCTGCCGGGAGATGTGGATTTATGTTTGGTCACATGTAACTGATGGCTTTGATGCGGCCTGCCGGCGAGATAACTTTATACCGCGGGTTTAAAGACCGGAGCATCACAGACGTAGTTGCATTATTTAACGTTTTCGGCGGTGTACACACAACGCGATTGCAACTTTGTGTGCTGGCCTAATAAATATCGCTCCGCTCTCGTATTGATTACGCGCCTCGACGCGGATCGTGTAAACAGTTTTCGAGAATAAACGCTAGGCTCGCCGATTACCTTTCTACCGGCTGTGCGAGAAAAGCTCGAACTTCTGTCCTGACGCTTTCTATTAACCCTTTGCGCTTCGATTTCAAGTGTCAACTCGGATTCAAAGTCAAAGAACTTTCGATAGAAACGAGCTGAAGCTGAAACTTTAATATGTAGTAGTAGAATATGGGAAAAATAAGGAGATTATGGTACGAACGTTTTTTAACCTTGAGAAAATTCGTTAAACGTTGCAGAATTTCAAGAAAATTCTGGTTTTTCCAATACCACGCGCGGAAAATTGCCGATACATTTTTTCACGCTGATTTCAATTCTGGTCTCACAGAACTTTCGATAGAAATGATTGTCTTTGTCACGAAAATCTATTTTTTGCAAAATCCTGAGGTCGTAGACAAATTTTATGATTTTGAATCCGTTTTCGTCCCACTGTGCGAAAAGGGCCTCGAGTGCAAAGGGTTAAGATGCAGTGGTTCGTGTGAATCGATACGGGTTTCCGGAGTTGTTGGTTTCTTCTGTGTTCGAGGGCCGTCCGAAAAAGCGTTCATTAACGGCTGGCTCGTCGCCGAAGGATAATAACTCGTCCGGCAACGTATCGAACGGCGAGTTCGAGCCTCGGCCGGATAATGGTCACGATCCATGATGAGACCGGTCAGGGGATTTTGCAATGCAAACGCCTAGGAGTAACGGTCTAGTTCGTAAGAGCGAAGGGACCCGGTCCCGATCTACGTATCGGCCGGCGATCTCTGTCGCTTTGAAATCGTACTCGCGCGCTTACGTACCGAACGCAATAGAAATTAATGGCGGACGAAATGGCTGCGCGCATCGCGGCGCATCGCGGCGCTCACGGGGTTAAGGTAGTCATGCATAATGGATTCAGCTTTACGTCGTTGTAATTGGATAATTATACCACGGTGTACGGCAGTCGCCGCAACGTGGAATCATGAGCATGCTCGCCGGTTATGCGCTATCTATAATTTCGTAGATTCTTCCCTCGTTCGCGCGGCCTTCGATAGGATCCTACTCGCTTTATTTCCACCCGTGACAAGCGAATCGATGCACTATCCCTTTCAAATTCCTAAGCGAGGCTCCAGCTGTCTTCGCCGTCGCGGCGGCAGCCTCGCGCGAAAAATTTCAGTATCGTTAACTTCTTCTCTTCGTCTGTTACGTCCCAAGTCGGGCGGATTATGGTTTTCCGGGGATGAGGCGCAGTTTCGAACCTACCTGCATTCGCCGGCTTCGGTTCGGGAAATTGAGGACTGGTTAAATGAGTCGAGATTTTACAAAAAACAACAAAGATTCTGTTTATTCGGAAATTGGGGCTGTATCGGATGTTTAGAGGATTTTGTATAACTAGCGCGTAAACTAGATAGCTTACAAATATTTCGCTTTATGACAATAATGTTAATTTACCGAGTCGCTGATTTCTGAAGTGCTCGCAGTGTCACAATCGCAACGAATCGTAATCGCTACGGATCACAATTGTCGCAATCGCCGCAAGTCGTGGTTGTTCGCCAAGTTGAACGATCACTATATCACTCCGTGGAACTTGTAAATCGAAACTCGTCATTTAGAAAAAGAACTTTTGTCATAAATGGCGCGATAAACCTTTTCACCGAAATTAACGGTTTGATTGACGTGACGAAACGAACTGATGGATACTCTACGATGGAATGTCTGATCGTTGGAGGGTTGGTTCCCTTTTATAAGATGGACAGTTCATTTTTTCACTGGGATGTTCACTTAAGAGTCTCTACCTTCTATTTTAATCCTCTAATCGTTTTCTATCTAACGTGCGTCACTCTTACCACGAGGTCAGTGTCCCTTCTTGCAACTTAGTAGAACTGGTCACCCTTTCTGTTCATTTTCAGGATGTAACCCTGATCTTTGCTGTGTCCCTCGCAGGAAGATAAATTCGAATTGTTTTGTGCGCTATCTAACTTCCTAGAAATATTAACGCCTATCTTGATACTATTCATTTCCTCTTCTCGCGTGACATCACTGGGTTTGAACAATGGTTCACAATAATTCTTTATCGGAAATTTTATTCGTTTTATTCTTGAGCGATCGAACCACCGGACGTGACAACGGTAATGTAGTCGCTCTACCTTATCGCGCGTCTACGAAGACCGGGCCCTCAAACGAAACTTTATTCGCACTAACTTTATTACGTGCACGTAAATGGACTTCTACTCGACGTCCGCCGCGCGAAATGTAATACTACTTAAAAAAAGACCTGGGGCCTAGGGTTATCGGGTATGCAACACCACGGCAATGCCTCATTATCCTTCTGCCTATTCCTGGAAAAACAAAATAAATTGCAAAGAAAGCACTACGATTTATTTTACGGTCTCAGTGAGTAGAACTTTTTTCAAATTCGTAATCTCTTTGAAAAAGGAGAAAATTTATATCTATTATATACGTTCTTCACTAGCTGTACATTAACAACGTCCAAATAGAATTTTATTTCGGTTTAAAGGACATTAATAACATACATATTTATTAGACTCTGTTCAGAAATTTCATCACGAGTGTGTGTTATAGGGCAAGGGGTTGAAAACCGAGCACAACCATTTTGAAAAGCGCACCCCTTACGTTCCGAACACTACGCGCATAATAGTCTCATCTACTAATCCTACTAATTCCTTATTTGACGCGTTTGTTCGTTTACGGTCGAACGAATCGGCGAGGTTGCTTCGGATTTTATGTGTTCCATTTCGAAAATAATTCTACCCGGTAGGCATCGACGGATAAAAATGACGGTGCGCGCGCGATTTAACGATTCCCGGAGGCAAGGTTGAAACCGACGGCAGGCCGGCCTAGAACAATTAGCGCGGGCGCGATGTATAATTCATCGGACTCGCATCCGTTCTATTCAGGATTCGGTAAAAATGTCAGTTTCACAGGACAGTTCGTTCCCTCGCGGATCCGCATAAATCCGGCGATATCGATCTCGTTATCCCAGATCCTTTATTGCCCCGGATCATAATTCATGAGCCGGATAGACGCGAAAGACGGGTTGCTAGGCGAGCACCGGGCCCCTCTCGATCCTGGCAGGGGGGGAGGGGGGTTGGCCAGAAATTGAACGGTGCGAACTGAAGGTTAAAGAAATTCATAACGTTTTTCCCGAAGAAGTCATTAATGCATCCCGCATTCGTTATGGACGTTCCGCGTGCGAGCCGACTCGCAATAATGGTCCGGTGGGAATCCGATTCCCGGAACGTTTCCGAGCGATTCCCGCCCGGTTCCCATTGCCACGACATAACCGCGCGTATGCCAGCTGAAATTACACGGGGGGCGGCGGCCAGCATCTTTATATTCGATCGTATTCGTACGCTCCTGTCTCGCGGAATCTCTGAATTCGAACAGAAACAGAGAGACGAAGAGAGAAAGAGAGAGAGAGAGAGAGAGCAGTCTACATTGCAATTTGCATCGGATACACTCCGATTTCCCGAACGACTTAATACGTCGCCGGACCGAACGTCCGACCAAGTAGCAATCTGAAATCATTCGGCCGACATTAGCCTCGATCATCGGCATCTTCCGCCGACGTACCGACCTCGCGTGGGAAGCTGCCCGGTGAAAAATATGCAAATATGTTTCGCGTGCATCGCCGTCGAGGGGCTTTCCGAGCGGAGCCCAGCCGACCGATTACATGCTACTTTCTCGTTAGACGTAATTGATAAACGGCGCGCGCTGTTCTGGACTGCTCGAATCAAGGTCGGACGCGGAAAGGAACGGTACGGGGCTAATTAAAAAATACTCCGATCGAGAAGAATCGGGTCGGTTGACCCGTCGCGATTCGTTTCTTCGAATCTCTTGTCTTCCTAGAACAAAAATTTCAACATTTCAGGTTTTTTGACAATTCGAGCGACCGACTAGAAACCCGCAAAAATTCCCATAAACTCAGAGTAAGTTATTTAACTCTTTGGGACACGGTGGGAGTAAAAATGCCTCACCTATTTTATGCATTTTACTCTATGGTGGCACATTTCCCTGTGACGCAAAGAGTTAATGAAATAAAAATTGCAAAATATGAAATGTACGATACTGAGTAATCCTCCAACTTTCTTGCATGCTACAGATCCCAATCAAGTGTTAGTACAATGAATATATCGACGTAAAAATTCATTTTAAAACCTCCACAAATAGTTCCGTCAACCAAGTATAGCTGAAGCCGCGCCGAGCGTGTTAAATTATATCTATTCTGGGCAGGGGTGTTGGTCGCAAAAGTGCTCTGAACCCTCTCCGATCGTTTATTCTTCGGGCCGAGCGGATGTTAGAATTTTTAAATCGGATTTCCGTGCGACCAAAAATTTCGATTCTCGTCCAGCATCCCCGGGGTCGAGAATTTTGCGAATCGGCGCGACAGATCGTTCCGGGAAAACGGAAAAGCAAACGGGCACCGTCTGCAGCAGCGACTGTCCCCCCTGCCCCCCTCACCCCGGGTGCAACGACTCGGATGCACCGTTTGCCGACAACTAGAACTCGATTCGCGTCGCAACTCGCACGCAGAAACCGTAGGCAGCGGCGTCGCGCGTCGTCTGCCGTGTGTGCTGGCCTATGCAGTCGCGGTCGCGGCGCATAACTGCATCTAAGGTGCGTTCGTTTGACTGTTCCCCGTCCCCTCTTCCACCCCCCGGCTGCTCCTCCTGCCTCCCCTCCGCCCCCTCGGGAGGCCAGTGCAGCTTCCACGGAGCAGCAGGATCGGCGCTCGTGTGCACGGACGCGCTATTTGCCCGGCAGAAACGATCGAAATGTGGGTCAACGGTTGCCTGAATGCCTGGCCGCCTGCCTGGCTTGCTGACTCGCTTGCCTGGCCGCTGACTGGCTGACTGACTCCGCTGCCCGACCGCCTGTCGCGTCTCGAGAGACGCGCTTTCTCTTCTGCTGCGGCACGCGGCGATACACCGGGCAATTTCGACGAAATCCGATTCAAAATCGCAGAACTTTCGATAGAAATCAGGTGTTGTTTTCAAATCGAAGCTGAAACTTTGTAGAACACGGGAAAAATAAGTGGATTATCACCATCCGATCATTTCAACGAACAAATGATTTTATTAGTTTTTGTCACGAAAATCTGTTTTCTGCAAAATCCTGAGGTCGTAGACAAATTTTGAGACCAGATTTGAAATCAGCGTGAACAAATCTATGGGAAATGATGCATATCATGTTAAAAAACAATTTTTCCGCCCGTAGTATTGGAAGAACTACAGTTTTCTTGTATTTCTGCACGTTTAACGAATTTTCTCAAGGTTAAAAAACGTTCGTACCACTATATCCCTATTTTTCCCATATTCTACGAAGTTTGAGCTTTGATTTAAAAAAGATTTCATCGCTCTACCTCATTTCTATCGAAAGTTCTTTGATTTTGAATCCGCTTTTGTACAACTCCGTCGACTCTGGAATTCTGACGTTTACGTGGCCGCCTGCTTTTCACCTTGCCTCCCACCTCCTGTTCATACGATCTTGGACTCTTATCACTCTGCTCGCTTCCTCCTTGCCGAGCCGCCTCGAACGCTCCCTTAAACGTTAATAACCCATCCGCAACGCGAACGCTTATCTCCGGAACGCTCGGACTCGGCCTCTAATCAACTCGGCGAGGTTCAGTTTGTTTTCAATACGTTGGCCTTTATTTTGGAAAGGCTCGCGGCAGACTGCTAGCATCAACAAGACTTTGGTCGTCGTTCTATGAGCCGCTGGAATCTTTGAGAGAATCTATTCCGAGCAGCTTAATGTCGTGCAAAAGAAGATTGACCGTGAACTACGACCTTGTTCGCCCCTGAGTTGCTTAACCCTTTGCACTCGAAGCTGTTTCAACTCCGAAACGCGAGATTTCTTCCAACCTACTATAATTTCCCTTCTATACATTTTTCTATTCATGTTATAATGCTGTATGCTGAAATGTTTAGTAATTTATGAAATACAAACACATTTGGTACTGTGAAAAATATTTTGAATAGTGATACAGCGATTTTCAGTGACGCCTCGCAGTCGCCATTCGAGTGCCAAGGATTAAACCCGATATTTGCAAGGTTAACCCTTAGCACTCGAATGACGACTATAAAAAGATTACTGTAAACTAAAAAATTGCTGTATCATTATTCGAAATATTTTCTACATTATTAAATTTGTTTGGGTTTATTAAATTACTAAACACTTCAGTATTGTAAATTGCACCATTCCCGTATGTATAACATTAAAAAAAAATATATAGAATTTGTAGAATATACAGAATAAAAATATAGAGGAATATTCTAGGTCGAAAGAAATGTTTCGTTTTTGCAGTTAAAAGAGATTCGCAATAAACAATGACTCTTGTCAGCCCCTAAGTAGTTTTACCAAAAGTCTGGGCTCTTCCTTTAACAGTCTGCTCAAAGAAAAAATTTGAAACTATTAATTAAAAACTTTCTGCTGTGTTCATACACAGCAACGAGGATGAATTTGCTGCGAGTTTGAGAAAATGCAGTCGACTAACGAATCGCGCGGCGATTAATTAACAAAGAGCCGCCCCGGTTCCTGTTTGGTGACCAGGCATCTTTTCATTCAACACCTCTTTTCGCGGCACGCGGTCGCCGGCTGCCGGCATAATTGTTTTACATTACCAGGGAACCCCGACAACGCATTATTAATCCCCCGGTCGTGATAAATTTATCTACTTTATCGTCGTCCCTCTTCGTCTCGTTCCCGGCATTCTCCTCTCACTGGCGGCCGGCCGTACGCCAGAAATATCCGAACACATTCGTGGAATGTCCTACCTGTACCGAGGGACAGGTATTCATGCAAATGAGGCCTGTATTATGGAGTCATTCGCGATAACGTCGTTTTCGAAAATGCAGGAACAACTCTCGCGAACGCATTACACGCGGCGCGCGGTGATCCTCTTTCATGAATATTGAACAAAGTGTAATCGTCCGGCGGGCCGAATCGCTGTAAACAATCCCCGATCCTGATTGCTCGTGCGACGCGATCAACGTTCGGTGTTTAATTCGCGTTATGCGTTCGTACCGATTCATCTTCCCCGTCTTCAAGACAATTAACTATCCTCGAAATGCCGTTTGTGCTCTTTAAGCTCAAAGTAATTAGAAGACTGTGGATTTCTCATCAGGTGGCAGGAGCTAGGAGAATTAGGAACCCCCTTAAAGCTGCTTTCTTTAATTATTTAGGTTAGAAAGAATATGTCCCCGCTATTAGATTACTTTAACAATTCCACTGTTTAGCACTAGAACTACCGAGTAATAAATACGACTGATGAATATTACTTTGTAATAATGACAAGACTATTCAAACCTAACACCATTTTCATTCTACCATGTGCTTCAATGAGAAAGTGCATTCAAACAGTTCTGATGAAAACGTTTCTATAATTTCAGTAATTGTGAAAGAAAAAATTAGGAACCAATCATTTTTGACTATTGACATCTATTGAAGTTCTATTGACATCTGTGTCAATGGAACACAGATCTGTGTGCCGGAGAGTAATGATTTCCATGAAGGAACGGATACAGGTCTCCAACAGGAAAGAGTGTTAATTATTTATATTAAAAAGAGTATGCCCCCACCATTAGATTACTTTAACACTTCCACTGTTTAAAGCTGCAACTGTTCTGTAATTACGGTGCCGAAGAGATCTTGAATGTTCGTTTCCGGAAATCTGTGTCAATAGAACTTGATGCCGGAGAGTAATGATTTCCATGAAGGAACGGATACAGGTCTCGAACGGGAAAGAGCGAAAGATTAACGACGCTATTCGTCGTTTATTGTTCCAGTGCGGAAGCATGCTGCACGCACAGCTGGAAATTTGGAAGGCAGCCGTCGAAGAGTCGCCGCGCAACACGTTGGCGGCTTCCTGGAGCCCCGCTGGTGTTGTTCAAACCCCGAGCAACAACGCAACAGGCTCGTCCACGATTGGAAACGCTGCCAACGTCAGCGTGAAAGGCTCGTCCTGCAGCGTAGACTTCTCCGATGGTGAGTCCGCTTCTCAAGTGTCATACTCTTTCCCTCCAATTAAGCTTGCTCCTTGCTCGGAACCACGAGTTCTTGATCCTCGCAGATAGCAAAAGGTTGTTGGCAATTATTAGGTTGCCGGGTCCCAAACCCTACTCATTATCTAGTCGTGTCCCCACAGAAAAGTTTTTGGAATTCCTAAATAATAATTATAAAATGATAACTGGGCCTTTGACCGCGGTAGGTTCGGTGCTAAAACTCATCCTCAAAATTAGAAGCTTCCAATCGTCCCCGAGAAACAAATACCTTACTACTATCTAGCTCTTCCACTCCCAAAGTTAGGAGACAGATTTACCCGAGCAGCGGTAGCAGAAAATTTGATAATTAAAGCGAAGATTGATAAGCTCCGTAACCAGAGAGCGCGTTTGCTATCAATTAATCTTGCTCCTTGCTCGGGACCAGGAGTTCTTGATCCTTGGAGCTAACAAAAGCTTATTAGGTTGCCGGGTCCCAAACCCTACTCTCATTTTTATTCGACTCGTCGCGAGAGCTTGACGCCTAGACCTACCGAGCACTCATTTGGAGGATAACACTCATTATCTAGTCGTGTCCCCACAGAAAAGTTTTTGGAATTCCTAAATAATAATTACAAAATGATAACTGGGCCTTTGACCGTGGTAGGTTCAGTGCTAAAACTCATCCTCGAAATTAGAAGCTTCCAATCGTCCCCGAGAACCAAATACCTTACTACTATCTAGCTCTTAACTTATATTCAGCTCTTCCACCCCCAAAGTTAGGAGACAGATTCACCCGAGCAGCGGTAGCAGAAAATTTGATAATTAAAGCAAAGATTGATAAGCTCCGTAACCAGAGAGCCCGCTCGCGTTTCCTATCAATTAATCTTGCTCCTTGCTCGGGACCAGGAGTTCTTGATCCTTGGAGCTAACAAAAGCTTATTAGGTTGCCGGGTCCCAAACCCTACCCTCATTTTTATTCGATTCGTCGCGAGAGCTTGACGCCTAGACCTACCGAGCACTCATTTGGAGGATCACACTCATTATCCAGTCGTGTCCTCACAGAAAAGTCTTTGGAATTCCTATAATTACAAAACGATAACTCGGCCTTTGACCCTGGTAGGTTCTAATAGTCCCCGAGAACCAAATACCTAGCTCTTAACTTTCGGAGCGCTGTGAATCCTCACGCAGGAAACTTATGTTCAGCTCTTCCACCCCCAAAGTTAGGAGACAGATTTACCCGAGCAGCGGTAGCAGAAAATTTGATAATTAAAGCGAAGATTGATAAGCTCCGTAACCAGAGAGCCCGCTCGCGTTTCCTATCAATTAATCTTGCTCCTTGCTCGGGACCAGGAGTTCTTGATCCTTGGAGCTAACAAAAGCTTATTAGGTTGCAGGGTCCCAAACTCTACTCTTATTTTTATTCGATTCGTCGCGAGAGCTTGACGCCTAGACCTACCGAGCACTCATTTGGAGGATCACACTCATTATCTAGTCGTGTCCCCACAGAAAAGTCCTTGGAATTCCTATAATTACAAAACGATAACTCGGCCTTTGACCCTGGCAGGTTCTAATAGTCCCCGAGAACCAAATACCTAGCTCTTAACTTTCGGGGCGCTGTGAATCCTCACACAGGAAACTTATCTTGAGCTCTACCAGCCCCAAAGTTAGGAGACAGATTCACCCGAGCAGCGGTAGCAGAAAATTTGATAATTACAGCAAAGATTGATAAGCTCCGTAACCAGAGAGCGCGTTTCCTATCAATTAATCTTGCTCCTTGCTCGGGACCAGGAGTTCTTGATCCTTGGAGCTAACAAAAGCTTATTAGGCTGCCGGCTCCCAAACACTACTCTCATTTTTATTCGATTCATTGCAAGAGCTCATTTGGAGGATAACACTCATTATCTAGTCGTGTCCCCACAGAAAAGTCCTTGGAATTCCTATAATTACAAAACGATAACTCGGCCTTTGACCCTGGTAGGTTCTAATAGTCCCCGAGAACCAAATACCTAGCTCTTAACTTTCGGGGCGCTGTGAATCCTCACGCAGGAAACTTATGTTCAGCTCTTCCGGCCCCAAAGTTAGGAGACAGATTCACCCGAGCAGCAAAAATTGAATAAAAGAGCTTGCTTGCACGGTTAATAATTAAAACGTGACAAGCTCCGTAACCATAAAGGCCAATTGGCTAGGTCCTGAACACCGTGACCTTGCGGGAAGGGTGTCACTGACAGAGCGACGGGGCTCGGGTGTTTTGTTCGCAGACGAGGACGAGGACTGCGGATCCTCGCAGGCCGGTTCCGGCGGCGGCGGAAGCGGCGGCAGCGGTGGCGGCGGGAAGATGAGGAACGGAGGCTCGCACATCCACCTGTGGCAGTTCCTGAAGGAGCTGTTGCAGAGCCCGGCGGTGCACGGGTCCTGCATCCGCTGGCTGGACCGGGGCAAGGGCGTGTTCAAGATCGAGGACTCGGTGCGCGTGGCCAGGCTCTGGGGCAAGCGGAAGAACCGGCCGGCCATGAACTACGACAAGCTGAGCCGCAGCATCAGGCAGTACTACAAGAAGGGGATCATGAAGAAGACGGAGCGTAGCCAGAGGCTGGTCTACCAGTTCTGCCATCCGTACTGCCTTTAAGACCGGCCGCCTCTCCTCGGCCGCGGGGCCTCGTCGGCCGGGGGGTTGTGCCTCGGCGCGCCTCGCCCCCGATCATTCTATTTATTCCGCGACGACGAAGGGTCGCGCGCGGCCGCCAGGACGCGGCTGAGCTTCGTCCTTGCCACCACCCCACCCCACCCCCCGAGTATTTATTGAAAAGCGCCGGGGTACGGTCCCTCTTCGAGGCCCTCGACGTCTCGCGACAAACGGCGATCGACTCGAAGGGCTCCCCTATCTTCACGTGCAATTTTTCCTCCCTTCCAACCTTCTCTCGTCCTTGTCCGCCTGTTGTCGCGACACGCGTCTTGTTGTGCCTGATATTTTTTTTCTTTTTTTTTTTTTTTGCGTGCGTGTGTGCGTGCCTGTTCGTTTCGTTCGCTCGGTGTGCCTGATCGATGGAGGATCAGCACGGAGGTCGAAGCTAAACGATCCACCGTGTCCGGCCAGATGTCCCGCACGGGGACAACGCCGCGACGCGGATGGGTGTTTCTAGTACGCCCGTTTTGGGCGACCCCTAATCCAACCTAACCCAACCCCCTCAACTCCGAGAATCATTAACCAACCCCCCTCCCCACCCGTCTCTCGTCCACTTTGTAACATACGAACCATCTCGTTCTCTTAAGGTTAAGTTGATTCCGCGTGTCGCTCGAGCCATCTCGTCGCGGCCCGATGTGTCGGCCGCGTTATGGTTGCAGTCGCATCCGTCGATGACGGATCCGTCGATCCCGCGAGCCTCTCGATCGCTGACTCGATCTGTTTGCTCAATCCGAAGCCTCCTCGTCCCGTTAATCGCGTCTCTTAACCAAAAATTTAACGAGGAATTTCTTCGACACTTTGAGCGCCGACAGAAATCGGAGGCGGAATTATTCGTTCGGAGGAAATGAGTTTTTGACTATAGCAAAATCTACGATAAGCTGGAAGCCTGAAGTTTAGTCAGTTATGTCGATTATCTGGGATTTTTCAGACCGGACGGGCGCTCAAAGTGTTGGAAAAGTGCTGTCTTTAACACGTTGACTGACAAACTAGATACCTCAAAAACTTGATAAAATCAAAGTAACTTATTCAATGAAATAAACATTGAAAGAATTAAATGTGTGATATCGAGTAGTCCTCCAAGTTTGTCGTGTTTGACAGATCCTAATCGAATTTGGTACAACGAATATTCATTAATATATTAACCCTTTGCACTCGAAGCCATTTTCACTCTAAAACGAAACGTTTCTTCCGACCAAGAATATTTCCCTTGTATACATATATTTTTGCATTCTATACATAAAATGGTGCAATTTACTCGTAGATTACTGAAATGTTCCGTAATTTCTTAAATACAAACAAATTTAATAATGTAGAAAAACATATTGAATAATGATACAGTAATTTTTAGTGGCGCCTTACAATCGCCATTCGAGTGCTAGGGGTTAACGTGTAACAATTCATTCGAAAACGAAATAATTGGACAAAATAACTGGACAAATAATTCCGTCATCCATGTATGAATGACATTTCGGTCAACGCGTTAACGAGTAGAATTAACTCAGGTGTAATTGTGAGGATCCAAGCTCCGAGCGCGTTAACGGTCTCGTCTTTCATCGGAGGATCGTTTCCAGCAGAGGAGGGCTTCGAAATCGCTCGCAGCGATTAAAAACCGCGTTGAAAGGGCGGACGGAAAGGCGTTGTCGGCGTGGTGGCCGTGTACCAGCCAGCCGGCGGCATCCTGATCACGAATAATGTACCATACGAGCACCGAGCTAACACTAACGTCGCACTAACGTAACTCCTAGGTAACGTAATATCGTATCGCTAACAGAGCTAGTATTGTTACTACGTTGATATACTATCGGTAATATCGCCGCAGCACTACTAACGCGGCCCCCGTCGGCCAATCCGATGCCAGGCTGGCCCGTTGACACTAAATCGGTATTATATATCGTCGTGGCAACGGCAGCGTGTCATCACCGCACCCACGGCCGCCGATTCGCTGGTACAGGTGCCAACGCGTTCTTCTTTCCGCTTCTCTTCGGCGCGGCCATCGTCCCTCGCGGACGGTTCGAGAGGCTCCATCGATCGGGATCGACACTCGAAATCGATCCACGCCGGGAGGTACGTCCCGCGATCGTTTTCGAGCGAGACCGTCGCGACGGCGACGCTCTGCTCCCCAGAGAGACGGCCGAACGATGATTAATAAACGAAGAAGAGAAAGAAAAACCTGTGCGAGGCGGCAAAAGCCGTCGACGACAAAAAAAAAAACATGATAAAAGGAAAGAGACCGCTCTTTCCTCTCTGTTCACGAGATTGTTTACCAGCGCCGGTCGCACCAGGAACCTCGAGCCCCGCACGAGGGATCCACGGATCCACGGTCCGCGGACGATCCAGCGCGCGGAACCATTCGCTGCTGCTCGATCCGTCCCGTCGTTCCCACTTTTGCTCCGGTTTCGCAGAAACACGCGACGGTGAGGAGAGCGAACTTCAGGACGACAGATATTTTTTATACGATTTTAAAGCCGATATTTTTCGAACCGTATTTACTCCTGCTCGGAAATTTCAAACTTTTCCGCCGCGGCCTCTGGATCCTTTTCTCGACGGAGGAGCGCGGAGTATTTTGCTAATGGTGTATTTTCGAAAGGATCGAGGGGTTGTTGTCGAAAAATTGTTCGAGCGTTTCCGAAAGCGTTCGATAGTTTCGATCGCGTCCGGGTGATTTTGTGGCTCGCGGCGGAGGAGATCCAGGGTGGATTTTCATGGCGCGACGCCCACGGATCGAGAAATTGAATAGTGCCTTCCGAAGTGCCTTCACAGCTCGCGAGGAATCCCGGTCGATCTGCCACGCGTCCTTTTGCGGATGCGCGCGCGACGCTGCCAGCCGTGCCGAGCGGAAAATCTCGGCTGGCGCGGCGCGAAACGATCGCGCGGAGAGTCGTGGCGGAGAGGCGATCGTATCGTCCTGGAACACGCGATTAGGATTACCCGTCCCGACGAACGCTATTAGCCGGCGCGGGGTTTCTTTGAAAGCTTCGCGGCGAACGACGACCGTGGATCGCTCGAGGCGCGAACGTTTGCGCGACTGGTTCTGGTGATTTTGGTCCCATATATCTATGATATATTAACGTTGTATGTTCCATGAACGATCTAGCATGTAAGCTCACCTTAGCCACGTAGGAACACACCGACGGCTCACGTGAGCCGTCGCTAAGTTACTCCAAGAGATTTCTCCTTCCCCCTCCGTTATTTCTTTTCTTGTTCTTTTTTTCCCCTCTCGTTCTTCCCCCTCCACCTATTTCAGCGTCAACTCTCCTCTCGAACGCTGTCCTCCGCTGGCTGACGTCACCAGGTACGTAGCGAATCGAATTAATTAACCCTTAACGGACCAACGCTGACATACAAACGGCATGACACTTATACTTACCGGGTCCAATGCCGCGTACATGGCAGCAAAAATCAAAAATATACATATTTTCCTCTCTACGCTTGATGTAAAAGTGTTGAGTCCACAGTTTCTACTCGTATGATAAATAGCTTGGAAGCAAACTTGAAATACTTCCGGACCGTTAAGGGTCAGGTCACGTCTCCTTCAGTTTGTGCTATCAGTGTGTCAAAAATTACCCTTCGATGCCAATACAGTGATTTCTCTATATATGTCGCGAAGGCCTTGATGATTAACGTCGCGGAGTTATCCCCACTACCGCGGGACATACCCCGCGAGGGGATATACAGTGAATTCTCGTTACGGGTCAGTTGCGCTACGACTGACTCTAAATCCCTTGCGATTTAACTTCCAATAGTGCGTGTCATAAACTACAACAAGGTCAGTCATCCAAGATCAAGGACATTCACGGTTGAGCGTTCGAAGTTGTACAAATCGCAGACGTCCTATGATTTGTGTCTCTTCTACGTGCTCTACAACGTCTCTGAGACGTTTTGTTTACATTTGACACGACCGGCCCACCGCGTCTCTCACACGTCTTGTTGATGTTTGGCCCCTGTCAGCACATTACGTCTCTGATATACGACTTACCACGTCTCTAACACGCCATTGTAAGCTGAGAGGTTAAACTGAGGTTCTCGCCCTGCAATTTGAAAGACACAGGCCACGCTGGAAACCTAAGAGTCACTACCGTCTATAAGTCATAAGCCTGTGACTACTAACCGATGGTGACATCGAAATCGTAAGGTTGGCACTGACTCGTAACGAGAATTCACTGCGAGAGGATATACCCCGTAAAGTGTGTAAACATAACTAGGTTATGTGTCTCCTGGATCATACAGGACGCAGCCAAGACCCTCGTTGACATATATCGAGAGCCCACTGTGGATTGAATGTTGAAAATCGTCCAGATTCCGGAGAGGCCAGCGTGAGGACAGCGTTCGCAGCTTAATCGCCCAGTGTACCCGTAAGTAGTATTAGCTCTTACGTTTCTAAACATACAGATTTTCCACTAAGATTTATTTAAACTATCTCCGAATGTACTCGGAATTGCCGACGCGTTCACCGGTCTCCGCTTTCTTGTTGTCCGGCTCGCGGTTCGGATCGAGAGCCGATCGTCCATTCCGCGCGACGAATCGCCGATCAATATCGGCGATCGCGACATTCCGTCGATCCTCGAATACAATATCGGCGAACGGGCCGCGGCTCCGCAGCGGAACTTCCGCCGCGATTCAATCGCCGGGTCGGTGAACGCGTCGCGAGGTTCTACTAACACAAGATTGTTCGCTCACTGAATACCGGTTGTACATACATCTCGGCGTTAATCATTTTGTACGTTCGTTTTTATTTATTCAACTGAGTTTCCGTAATCGTATTAATATATTGTACGCGCAGCCGCCGCCGCCGCCGCAGTTAGGGTGATTTGCAGGTGCGAGCGACGGCCCGGAACGTTTGAAAACCGTTCGTCGCGGGTCTGGTTTTTTGGTTTTTTTTTCCGCGTTCGGTCCGTCGAACGGCAACGTCGATTCTGTTGTGCGCGCGCAACGGATGCCGGGAAAGATCACCGTGGCGATCGGAAGCGGAGGTCCGCCCCACCGGATCCTCGATCCTCGTAGGATCGACGCGAGAATCTTTCCCTCGTCTCTTTGAATCCAAGAGGGAAGAGGGAAAACGTTCTGGCGATAAAAAGAAAAAAGAAAAGTAAATGTCGGACCTCCAAATTCGATGGCCGCGGGTACACTGTAAAAAGATCGCGCGCAGTTTGCGCCGCGGCGAAACTGCGCGCGATCTTTCCGCCCGTCCCGAGAGTGCAATTGTTGCCAAAAAAGGAGACGCGAGGAGACGTTCCTCACGCGGGAACGCCTGTAAAATTCTAAAAAGATAGATCGTTAAGCCAAAGAACATGGCTGCGAGCTCGATTACATTCTCGAAACCAGCCGAGAGAGAGACAGAGAGAGAGAGAGAGAGAGAGAGAGAGAGAGAGAGAGACGATTTCGTTTCAGATTGCGGCAATCGGAAACAGACGCGAGGTCTGTCGGATGCAATATTTTGAGCTTAAATAAATACGTTATTGAAAAGACAATGTCGTGTGGTTGAAACACGTCGAAAGGGCACGTTCTTGCGCAACCTGTTTCCGCGAGAGAAAAGGCCGAGAGAATCGATTTCGTCGATCGATCGGGCGTTGCTGGACGATCGTAAAGTCATCGATACGTAATGCAACGCCGGGCCTCGATCGATGATAAAGTCGGGCCGTTCCCGATAATCGGCCGGGCAAATTGTTGTTGTTAGAATTTGCAAGGTGTCGACGCGGCCGTTCCGCGCCGCGCCGTCTCGTTATCGGTGTCGCGTCGACGCGAAAAGTCGCGCGGACGCCATCAGCGATCATAAAGACGGCGTTCGATTATCGGCTCTCCCTCGACAGCGTCGCATTCGATCGAGCACCTTGCCGATTTATCTTCACCCCTTTTAGCGGCCCGATCCGGGCCGGCGACGCCGATGCAAATTACGTTCCTTCGAATCGCGCACCTTCCAGAAACCGCTATGACACCGCGACGCGCGAAACGGCTCTCGTAATTGTGCATAAAACTGTTGCCGATCCGCGCGAAGAGCATCTCGCCGATAAAAACTCCGACGCGCACTTAGACAATTTCCTTATTCGCAATAAATTCAACCTCGCGCGGGATCCTTCGCGCCTCTCGCGACGGCTTTTCGATTCGTCTCCTCGAGGATGAACATTTTTGCAGCGAATCCGTCGCGGAAATTGTTGCTCGACGGGGTTTCGATAAAGTCGAGTTCGTACCGATCCTGGTGAATTGACACTTTGCACTTTGGAGCTGTTTTAAGTCCAAAACGAAACATTTTTAGCAACCCAGAATATTTCCCTTTTATATACTTTTTTCGCTGTTGTACATTGTTGAAATGTTTTGTAATTTGTTGAATGCAAACAAATTTAATAATGTAACTAGTATTTTGAATAATGATACAGTAATTTCTAAGGGTTAACTCCAACACGAAACATTTCTTCCGACCTAGAATATTTCCCTTCTACAGTAAAAGGAGCAAAACTGATTACACACTGTTTGAAACAACGTGACTTTTTCCAAATTAGTCCAAATAACTTTAGTGTTTTTGAGAAGTTAGACGGAGTAGTTTGTTAGACGAGATGTGAAAAATTTTTGACAAAAATTTGGACTGTTCGGAATCGTGAAAGAAATAGTAAAAGTTGGTTTTTCAGCTTCTTTATTCGAGCCTGTATTGAAAATTTAAAGAATGTGTTTGGTTGGCTCGAATAAATTATATCCATGCTGAAAATTTCACCGATATTGGTTACATCGTTTACGAGTTATAAACGATTAAAAGTGGGAAAATTGCCATTGTTCACAATGTTTATCTCGATTTTAAAATCGCGCTTTTATAATCTAAACTAATCCTTCTAACTTCTCAAAAACAATAATATTCTAAGAAGAGTAAATATTCTAAGACGGAAGAAGAATTTAGTTCTAGAATGAAAATAGCAGCGAGTGCAAAGGGTTAATAATGTCAAAAATATTTTGAATAATGATGCAGCAAACTTTTAGTGGCGCCTTACAGTCGCCATTCGAGTGCAAAGGGGAGCAAGATTCGATTTCGTAGTCGCCAGACCGCGGATTTTCGTGGAAAAATGGTCACACGAAAGTCTCTTTGTTCCTCCGACTGTTTTCAATTTCACTTTTGTCGCGAACGCATAAAATGCACAGTCGTCTAGCGGTCAATTTGCGTGGTGCAGGTGCACAAAGCGCCGCGGCCCGAACGGCCCGCTGTCACCAACGGAGAAAATGGCCGGCGAATTATCCGCCGGAGATTAGATTATAGAATCCAGGTAGTCGTTTGCGGTCGGACAAGAACGACACGCATTTCGCAGCCGTCGAGATTTCGTCGAGATCTCGACGCCCGGCGCGACTTAACACTAGATTTACGGGACCAGTCAAAATGGCGGGCTCTAATATTTTTAATTTGCGATTACTGAGATCGTGAAGATCCATCTACGTGGAGTTACTCAACAAACTTATTTCCTTAGGTATGTATTATTTAAAAAGTACTTGAGAACTCGGATGAACACATTCTTCTTATTTTTATACAGTAATGTAAAATACTCGGTTTTAATGCTCCGTAAACCTAGTGTCAAATCATAACCACTGGTGTTCCAAATTTCTGTACACCCATTTTTACTTCAAGTAAATTTTTATTTCAAGTTTCTTTAACACTACGTCAAAATGACGGGTTCTGATATTTTTAATTTAGGATTACTGAGATCGTGAAGATCCATCTACGTGGAATTACTGAACAAACTTATTTCCTTAGATATGTATTATTTAAAAAGTGCCCGGAAACTTGGATAAACACATTCTTCTTATTTTTATAAAGTAATGTAAAATACTCGATTTTAATGCTCCGTAAACCTAGTGTCAAATCATAACCACTGGTCTTCCAAATTTCTGTACACCCATTTTGACTTCAAGTAAAACGTTTAAACTTCAAATAAATTTTTATTTCAAGTTTCTTTAACACTACGTCAAAATGGCGAGTTCTGATATTTTAAATTTCCGATTATTGAGATCGTGAAGATCCATCTACGTGGAATTACTCAACAAACTTATCTCCTTAGGTATGTATTATTTAAAAACTGCCCGAAAAATTTGGATAAACACACTGTTCTTATTTTTATAAAGTAATGTAAAATACTCGGTTTTAATACCCCGTAAACCTTAAGCCGCGGTCCAAACGAATGCGAACAATGCGATCACCGGGGCGCAGTTGCCGGAGAACTATCTAGGCCAGGGCAATTAGAAAAGCTGCCGTCGCGAATCGATTCGAAATCGATGATCGGAGGCGGTCGTTCGCTCGGGGATTTTTCCAATCGTTTTGCCTCCTCGTCGACCGGGACCGGCCGGGAACAATTTTTCCGTTTCGTCGAATTTACGAGGTTCGACGCGTCCCGAGCCGGCACTTGCCATTTTTGAGGCTCGCCCGAGCGAAAGGAGAAAGTCGCAAAAAGTGCTTCCAGCTGCCGGCGACCGCGAAACGATCCGATTCGATCTCTCGAAACTCGCACGTAATTGCCAAACTGTCGAGCAAATAAATTATTCATGGGATCGCGGTGTCACTGCTGTCAATTAACGTATTACTGTCCGACCGTTCCGACCTGGAACTGTTTTTCTTTTTTGCAAAATTCTTTCGATCTTTCAACCACCGTAATCGATTTCTAAAGTACATTTATCCTGCATCCAAGCGGAGACAACACAAATGAAAAGAAAAACAAAATGATAAAACCAGCAAAAACGTGTGTAATTCGCGTGCATTTCAGTTTCCCTTTTTCCCAGGAGGCTCTGCGCTTCGAACAGTATTGCATGAACGTGCTCGCGAATAAATAAAAATGCCTTCTTTCGCCGATCGTTCGTTCAGTTCTTATATAGCGCAGAACGTTAACAATATTTATCCGTCGCGTTACCCCGAACGTCGTGCGCCGCTCTTGGGATACTTTTTTAAACAACTGGTCGCTTGTTTACCCGGCGACTTTTCTCGCGAGAGGGGCGCGTCATCGTGTTTTCGTAGCCAAAAGCGACACGGGAGAAGCGAAAGCTACGCGGCCCGCCGGACGAGTGAAAGTCCTCGAATTATGCGAATCTAATCGACGATAAATTCGAGTGACTCATCCCGGTTAAATTCCCTGCGGTTGCGACGATGACGCCGCGGTTTGCATTCGAATTGAATCGCGATGGAATTCGTGTCGCGCGAAACAACAGCGGGAGAGGACTAGAATGTTGTGGGTAGCGAAAAAACAAAAAAAGAAAAGGAAAAGAAAGAAAAATCAACGATCTGTTTCACGGACAATTTACTCGACAGGGCCCGAATATGTTCCCGCGAGGTCACGCGAGCACCGTAAGCGACTCGCGCGATATTTTTCCAGGTAATTTTTCACGCTCGTAATTTCTTTATTTGCCGAAGGAGGATCGGCAATTAAACAAGAAACACCGGCGAACGGTGAACGCCTCTCCACCCGCGGCGGAATTAAAAAGGACAGAAACAAATAAGGCAATAACGTGTCGCTTTAATGCCGGGCACGGTCTGGCAATTTCAATTACAGCGTTTTAATTGGGGCCCCGGCGGATCGGAGTAATTACGCCGATTAACGGGAAGATGCGCGCGGGCAACTGGAGCGCGAATTTTATACACCGCAAGGATTTATTGGCCGGCGGAAATTCCACGGAGCATGCGCGAACGAGCGTGTCTCAATCCTGCCCGGATATTTTCCGTTTAAAGGCCTGTCGAACTTTTCAATTAATTCTGACGCCTGATTAATTCCGAAGCCTGATGACCACTTAAACGCTATACATTAACCCTTTCCACTCGACGGAATTTTAACAAACAATCTCTTCCGACCTAGAATATTTCCCTTTTATATATATATATATATTTTTTTTTATATTATACAAGCGAATGTGATGTGAGTTCTTAGTACAATACTAAAGTCTTCAGTAATTTATTAAATACAGACAAACTGAGTGATGTCAAAAATATTTTCAATAACGATACAGCAATTTTTAAAAATATGTCTTGTTTAATCGTTAGCAAAATAACCCTTGCTAAGGGTTAAACGAGACATACAAAATTATTACATACAGTATTTTCTTGAGACAGATTAAACAGAACCGAGGCAAGCAACTTTTGCTAATTTTCCGCGCATCTTGAATAGAATTTTCGTTTCGAAAGAATTACGAGTTCCGTGCGAACGAGAAAACAGCTTTTCTGCGAGACAAAATGTCGGAAATGGTAAATCCGATGCACAAACGGTTACAATGTCTCGGTCGGCGGTAAATAGAGTGAGGACGAACGAGTTTATTACGTGCAGTAATTAGAAGTAATTTGAAACAGACTCGGAATAACCGCGTTCCTCGAAGCGGCAAATAAATAGGGGGGCTCGAGGTCGGGCGTAATGAAGATCGAGCACGGAGTAATGAGATTTAGAAAATCTGAACTAATCTGAAGGAACTACCACGCGTCCTGGATCGCGGAGGAAAGTCATTAGAACGTGAACAGCGTCCCTGGATCTTTCGTCGCTGTTACCGAACAACGTTCCTGCACTATTATGCAGGAATATTTTAACAGTTTACGGTGCACTAAAAGTGACTATTTTGCATTACTTTGTAAAAATAACAAGAACCTGCTATCCATATTGTTAGCAATATTTTTACAATAATGTGTACACAAAGAAGTAGACTTGCTGAATAATTTCTCATGTATGCATCGTTGGAATCTTAATAATTTTAAATTAAAAATGTGTACACAAAGAAGTAGACTTGCTAAATGATTTCTCATGTATGCATCGTTGGAATCTTAATAATTTTATATTAAAAATATTAGAACCCGTCAGTTTGACCTTGTTGTGGAAAGGATCACGCGGAAGAGACAAAGTCTAAGGATCTGTTTGGTCCTGATGATTCAAGGGTTTTTGCTGACGTGTCTACGGCATGATTAGGGTTATCGAGTATACAACACCACAGTAATGTCCCATTATCCTTCAGCCAATTAGATCCTGGAAAAACAAAATAAATTCCAAAGAAAGCAGCTTCAACCCCTTGCACTACGATTTATTTCACTCGGGTCACAGTGACTAGAACTTTTTTAAAATTCGTAATCTCTTTGAAAAAGGAGAAAATTTATATCTATTGTATGCTTATACGTTCTTCGCTGGCTGTACATTAACAACGGCAAAATAAAATTTTATTTCGGTGTAAAGGAAATTAATAACATACATATTTATTAGACTCTGTTCGGAATCACGAGTGTGACTCGGTATTGCGGAGCAAGGGGTTAAAAACCGGGCACAACCATTTTTAAAAGCGTACCCCTCACGTTCCGGGAACAATAGTCTCATCTACTAATTCCACTGATTCCCAATTTTACGCGTTTATTCGCTTATGGTCGAACCAAAGGACGCGACACCGCACTTGCCACCGCGAGCAGTCGTTGAGCATGATCGATCGGGGTCCGAGGCCGGGGATCGCGATTCCGCGGTGCTTCTCGCGGATCCACGTATAGAGGCGAGCCGAGGTAAGGGGCAAAAACAAACGAAAAAGGGGGGAAGAGGAGGCAGGAGAGCGGAGGAGAGGGGGCGAACAAAGGAGCAACAACAACAAACAAAAGCAAAGGGTTTGAACTCCGGAGGATGGCGAGAATCTTTCCGCCATAAAGATTCGTATCGCTCTGGAAACGTCGAGCTTCTCTTCTGTCCTCCTCCCGTTCCCCTCGTTTCACCTCGCTGCCCCCCTCGGTTCCCCCTGTTCCCCCTGGTCACCCCCTCGCGCCCCGGTCCTCGATCATCCCTCGCGCGGAGCAAAGGGGGCGGGCACCGAGCCAGTGGGCGTCCCTTTTCGAGATTTACGACGATTTAATCGTACAATTAATCTAACACCTTGTTGCAACAACACCTCGTACCCGCGTATCTACGTTACCGCCGTCTCTCCACGATTCCAGGGTGGGTGGGGGCGGGGGGGTTGCGAGGGGAGGGGGAGAGGAGAGGCAGAGATCGCACCCACAGGAAGGAACGGGAACCGAGCGACCGGCGAAGGAACGAGAGGGAATGGTGGCCGGATGAATCGACGGAGGTGTGCTGGCGATTTTTACCCTCGGATCTATCGCGTCGAATCGCCGGCAGAAAAGGGGCGCCGCGGTGTTAAAGAGGAGTAACTGGCCAAAGTGATGGCAGACTTCCAGGGACCAGAGATCGCCGGTTTACGGCGTTGCCCGGCGAGCACAGTGGTGCGCAAAATGCATATCAACGTGCCACACCAATGCCCCATTATCCCTCCGCCTATTAGATCCTGCAGAAACAAAATAAATTCCAAAGAAACCAGTTTCAACCCCTTGCACTACGATTTATTTCACTCAGGTCTCAGTGACTAGAACTTTCTTAAAATTCGTAATCTCTTTGAAAACAGAGAAAATTTATATCAACGTGTGTCTATACGTTCTTCACTGGCTGTACATTAACAACGTCAAAATTATTTCGGTTACATTACATCTATTAGAGAAGTTTAAAAATAAAATCTCTATTCTACATACGAAAGAAAGAGTGTGTTTTGATTATATATACAGCCATATCCCATTATGTTTTAGAAAGCAGCTTCAACCCCTTGGTACTACGATTTATTTTACGGTCACAGTGACTAGAACTGGTTTGTTATTCGTTATTTCTTTGAAAAAGGAGAAAATTTATATCTACGTATGTTTATACGTTCTTCACTGGCTGTACATTAACAACGTCAAAATTATTTCGGTTACATTACATCTATTAGAGAAGTTTTAAAATAAAATCTCTATTCTACATACTAAAGAAAGAGTGTGTTTTGATTATATATACAGCCATATCCCATTATGTTTTAGAAAGCAGCTTCAACCCCTTGGTACTACGATTTATTTTACGGTCACAGTGACTGGAACTGGTTTGTTATTCGTAATTTCTTTGAGAAAGGAGAAAATTTATATCTACGTATGTTTATACGTTCTTCACTGGCTGTACATTAACAACGTCAAAATTATTTCGGTTACATTTATTACATATTTATTGGACGATGTTCAGAAATTTCATAACGAGTCCGACTCGGTATTGTAGGGCGAGGGGTTAAAAACTGAGCACAACCATTTTTAAAAGCGTACCCCCTACGTTCTGAATACTACGGGAATAATGGTCTAATCTGACACGTTGCAGATTTTCGACTAGGTTCAGACATTAATTTTTATCGTGACGTATCCGGATAAGCCGAATTTTATTTACTGTTTGCACTCGAAGCTATTTTATCTCCAAAATGAAACATCTCTTTCGAGAGACCAAGAGTATTTCCTTCCTATATATATTTTCTTTTCGATGTTATACATGCGAAAATTATGCAATTTACACGTACAATACTGTTTCAAATTTTTTCTTTGAGCACACTGTTAAAGAAAGGGCCCAGAGTTTTGGTAAAACTACTTAGGGGCTGACAAGATTCATTGTTAATTTTGAAGCTCTTTTTAACTACAAAAGCGAAACATTTCTTTCGACCTAGAATATTCCTCCATATTTTTATTCTATATATTCTACATATTCTATATATATATTTTTAATGTTATGCATATGAGAATGGTGCAATTTACTCGTACAATACTGAAGTGTTCAGTAATGTATTAAATACAAACAAATTTAATAATGTAAAAAATATTTTGTATAAGGATACAGCAATTTTTAGTGGCGCCTTAGAGTCGCCATTCGAGTGCTAAGGGACCTTGAGGATTCAAAACTGTTAAAACTGCATATAATTTAAAATTTCTGATTTGTAAGAATCTCTCGGAACGATATTTGCCACTTGACGTGTTAATTGGGGAGTACGGTTTAATTGAAGTGCGAGACAGAACGCGAAAGGCAATATCTCGTTGGTTTCGACGGCGTCCGAAGATTTATATGGGTCAGGACCGATGATCGGGCGTCGCTGATCCATAGGGTGCACCGTGTTCTTATGATAGCGCGGGGCACGTATAGTTACGTAGAACAAATGAATCCTCCAGTTATTTTATCGGGCCGGCATTGTTTCGCGATCTGACCGCGGTCCCGCGGCCGACACTCTTAAGCAGATGTAATTTAAACGTGGACGCGTCCCGAAAAATCGGTATCGCGGCCGCTTTAACTCTTGTCGAGATAACGGTTCGATAGCGGGATCCACGTAAAAATCTTCGGGGCCCGATATGTTCCGCCGGGAACACGCTGCGATGCATCGTCCTGGAAAATATTCGCGATCTATCGGACTCCTGCATTCGACGCAACAGCGAACCGCAAAATTATGCGTTCCCGGCGACAAATAGCCAAATTACCGCAGACTTTTATGCTTTTATTTTATTCAGACCACGAAGCGTAACGATTACAATGTTATCGCAGCGAATTTTGAGAAAAATAAATTTCTTCGCATTAAATTAAATACATATGCTGTAAGAATTGCTGGAAATAAATATTACCACAAAATAATGCCACAGTTCACAAAAGTAGTAACAAAATACTTTTCTTCGAAGAATATTCGTGTCTTAGATTGGCCGGCGAGATCTCTGAACCTCGACATTATCGAAAATTGTTGAGGACATCTTCGTGTACCAAAATGGCAGACAATTTCAAAATATTAACGATTTAAAACAATCTATTCTCGACGAGTGGGAGAATATTAACCAAAAAGGCAAGATCTCTGAACCTCGACATTATCGAAAATTGTTGGGGACATCTTGCCAGAGCCGTGTACCAAAATGGCGGACAATTTCAAAATATTAACGAGTTAAAACAATCTATTCTCGACGAGTGGGAGAATATTAGCCAAAAAGGTATTTAAAAAATGTATAAATCTTTACCAAACAGAATGATTGAAGTGAT
>CM052140.1:16216518-16254318 GCA_028454255.1 Halictus ligatus
CTGAAGCACAAGCGCTCGTGGCGCAAATGCCCGGATAAAAATGACGATGCGCGAACGGACGCGAAAGTCGAAGAACGCGAGACGCCGGGGAGGCTGAAAAATTGCAAGTTACGGCTGGTACGATGATATTTTCCGTGGCCGAGTAACATTATACGAAGGCTGGGCCCGAGCGGCGACAAAGGGGGTAACTCGGTACGAAAATTGCGCGCGGCATCGACGACAGAAGATGGCGCGGCGCAACGCAGGCGGGGGCGGCTCAAGAAAAAAAAAAATTGCAAAATCTGATCCGGACGGCGGCACCGTGGTAGCGGGAGAGGGTACGGTCGAGGTCGTCATTACCCGTCATTATCATGGCTCGGCCAACCACTGTAATCCGTATTTCATTTTCTGCCGGTTTTTTCCCCGGCGCCCTCCTGCGACGATGTGGTTACGGTGCTAGATTACAGGCGTTGCTCGACACGACGACCGATAGTTTCCGCGATAGAAGTTATCCTCGGATGTGCTCGGCGGTTTGCACCCTCCGCCCCTCCCTGCCAACATCTTTTTCCGCAAACGTTTTCCATCGAAACGCGAAAAGAGATTCGACGCTCTCTGCGGACCGCGAGCTACGTCGTTCGAAACGTAAAAGCGATAGTTGAAAGGCGTTTCAATGACAATATTCATCATCAATGTCAATAGTCATCAAGGTACAATATTAGATAAGAAAAATATTATACTCCATAGCGTAGAGATTTAACGTTATTTATGAAGAAATAAGCATTAGAATTCACAGAATTTGAATGAAGGAAGACAGAGCTAAACACATAATTTAACAATGATAAAATTCATTTGTGAAGCTGAATTTTATTGTTCCTTGTAGTTCGAACTATTACTTCTTAACATTACAACTCGGATGAACAATTCTCCTTCCATCCTGGAAAGGCACCACAGTTATTTAAGATGGAAGTGGAATAAAATAATTTTTCTTTATACGAAATCCTGTTTTATAAAACTGTATACGTGCTCATCCGCAATCACGAAAGCAATTGTGACATTAAAATGTCATTATTCCGGTCATCGAGGTACAATCGTGGATAACAAAAATATTATACACCAAAGCGTAGAGATTCAACACAACATGAAGAAATAAACACATGAACAATATTCTTTTCAAACAGGTTTGAATGACCACTCTGCGATATCGTGGCCGGTGGAGGATCGCGATCGGCCGGTCGCTATCGAGCACGAGATCCATCGTCGATCGTTTGGATCGCCAATGTGGATGGCGGAACGGAACGGTCCCGGGGCCGCTAAATTTTCTGCGGAACGTGGAAAAAGGGGGGCGGCGATCTCCGATCGGGCCCGGTGTCGGAGGCGGCGCGAGGTGTCGGCGGACGGGACACGACGTGCGAATGCGAACATAAATCCAAATTAGCGGCAACATAACGCAACCGTGGCTCTATCGGTGCTACGATTCAGGGGCTGCTATCTCGCCGGTGTTTCTCGCCGCCTCGAGCAGGAACGGAGCCGATCCGATCCGCGAATGACAGTAAATCGTAAGCGGGGATTATCGGCTCGGTCGATCGGCCGAAGACGAACCGCTCGACGCTCGTTTCTGCTCTGCCCGGTGCCCTCGGTGTTCCCCCCGTCGAAGAAAACCGACCGTCTTCGCCGTGTTCCTTCGATTGCGCGAGATTCTTCCTGGTTCCCCGCCGCTGTCGGATATATTAGTTTTTGTCAGGCTCGCTATCGTGTATCGGAACACCGATCCAACGAGAGTGCACTCCATCCAACGACGGCAAAAACTGCTACGCCGTTGCTGCCGTTCTGGTGCACGCGTTGATGGACGCTCCCCCGCCGGAGAACTTTTCGTCTACCCCGTTGCAACACATTACCATAGTCCCTTGCCCTTAACTTCTGCTAACCGGCTGCTCCTATGGCTGTTCCGCGCCGATTTATTGTCCGTTTGAGCCTGTCCTCTAACGGGATGGCTACTTGCAAGCCTCAACGAACAATGGTTTCTAATTAGAAACCAGCTTCCTAAGGGAAACCTTTGCACGTCGATTATCCGGACTAATCGAATTTTCTACTCGATTTTAATACTTTATTATGTTTAGTAGAAGGCTTGAAAGCTAAAGCCTTCGAATCCTAAACGTATAAGACGCAATATAAGAAGTTGTGTAATACGGTGTAGTCTGTAATTATTATTTTATTAAATATTTTATACAATAAATTAATCATCATGTGTTGTACTTCAACATTTCGAATGATACTAAAAAAGACTCAATGTAGGGGACCTGTTCAAGAAATAAAGACCACAGATGATATAACTATAATTTTTGGCATCTATTCGTACGGTTAATTCTCAATTAAAAGTTAATTATTTCGTGCGACAAATGATTCGTGCCGATATTTCCATAAGAGACAATGTAAAATACGGCAAGAATCATCTGCTGCGTATAAACGTCCGTACAGCGCCAATTCGTGCAGCGGCAAAACGCTCAAACTGTTAGCCAAACGATACCGACGTAAGATAATTTTCCCAACGCTAGATGGCGCCACCATAGATGTGGATAATGTAGGCGGATACCGGTAACGTAGACATATGTCGATAATGTAGACAGATGTTGATAATATAGGTCGATGTCGATAATGTAGACAGATGTTGATAACATAGGTCGATGTCGATAATGTAGGAAGACGTGGATAATGTGAATCTCTCTTGTAATATTGCTTAGTTGTAAATTTTGTAATATAGATTCGATTACTTTGCTCCTATACCTTCTCCGCTATTATACCTTCCCTGTTTTACTCAATGTATTGTTCTGCTTGCATACCTCGTCTGTGCTTAGAACAGATCACACCCATATGCTTCTGAATCTTTGTGGCGCCATCTTGCGGTATCATCCCGAAGCTTCCAACAGTCTCCAGTGGCGCCATCTAGCGGTTGGTAAATTATCCTCCGTCGGTATCGTTTGGCTAACAGTTTGAGCGTTTTGCCGCTGCACGAAATGGCGCTGTACGGACATTTATCCTGAGCAGATGATCCTTGCCGGAATTTACATTGTCCCTTATGGGAAATGCGGCAGGGATCATCTGTCGGTGAACATAATTAGCGTTTAATCTAATTAATTGACTTAACAAACGCCTGGAATTATATTCGGATGATTTCTAACGAGTATTCGTTGCTCCTTGACGGGAAACCATTGCGTTAGACGCAATGATTATGAAAAATTGCAAGCCATAAATCGACGTATAGCAGTTTCTGAACGAGCACATGGGGGATAATGAAACGTCGATTTTATTTCGAAAATACGATTTATTAACCTGTCGAACGTAAATTCTGGTAACGCGCGCTCGCACGCACTGTCCTCTGTCATGCTCGTCATGCTCTTCTCTACGCATTCTTTCCACGCGCACGCGGTATACAAAATCTATATTGTTACTATACTTAAACATCGTGACGCGTAGCTTAGCCGATAAACGTACACTATCCTAGAGATCGTGTTAATGACTATGTCGATACCAGTAATTCCAGTAGTCCGGATACTCCGTGAATTAGTACCCGCTACGTCGTCGTTATACACAAGTCTCGAGGGACACATGATTAGGTACATTGAAGTTATCTCCCTCACCCTCGATCTCTAATTCCCCGCGGCTCGGGGGGCACGCTCGTAATTATCTATCAATTTCAATAAAAACCTCGACCCGTCTCCGTCTGAAGGTGTGCGATCGTTGATCCTCGCACCCCTTCGAGCCCGCGCTGCAACCATAAACGATCTCGCGGCGAATGTACACCAATTCAGTCAAGAAATCCACTAGGTTCTCTATCATTTTGTCAATGTTGATAAACCGTACGTTTCGGGAGAGCGAGAGAGGAAGAGGGAGAGCGAGAGAGGGATGGAGGGAGAGAACAGAAAGATAGAGAGCGAGCGAGAGAGAGAGAGAGAAAGAGAGCGTGATATTGTAGTCAATGCCACCTGGGACACGTAAATGATACATCGATTATTCACGGCGGCACTGCACGCATGCATTCAAAATCGATATGGACTCGAATCGTCGTCTCTCGAAAGAAAACTTCCGTCGTTTTCGAATCGGTTTTCACATCGGATGATCGATTTTGCGAATGTGTTCGACACCGTTCCCGGCCGTGCATGGTTTCGTCGGATCACGAATTAGTCGGATATACATATCTGTATATGCAGATCCCTTGTATATAGATATATATACGACAGAGAGAGAGAGAGAGAGAGAGAGAGAGAGAGAGAGAGAGAGAGAGCTGTTTTCGGTTTTTCTTGGGTTTGCTTCACCTCGAAATTTAGCTACGTACAAAAAATATCGTTATCGATTACGCACGGTTCATGTATGTACAGTGTACCTACGTGTTCGTCGACTGATTGTGGCGAGTGCGTGTGTGCGTTCTGTACAAACCGGTAGCCTAACATCCAAAGGAGAAAGATCACAATTTTATAGAGACGCGATGCGCATAGTTTTGTCAGTTACACAAGTTTAACACACGCTCTCTTACAGGGGCCCACGAAATTGCCCGAACATCGGTCGTCTCGCGCTTCGGACGCGTGTTATGGCAGTAACAATAATTTAGAGTCGCTCGGAGTCTCGCAAAGACCGTCGTCCGTCGTCCGTCCGGGGGTTGCCCCTCTCGTCGAACTCGCGTGTTCGAGCCGTTCCGTGGGCCGCCGTACGAAGAAACTTACGATAGGTTCATTTTATAGATTACACTTTCTTTTTTCATCCTCGGTTTCCGTTCGAAAACCTTCCAGAATTTCACAACAACGAACTGTGGTCATCTCGATTAGCCCTAGATAATTTTAATGAGAACGATATGAAAGTTTCGCCCGTTTCGCGCGCGCGCCTTTCTACTAATATTTTTCTTTTGAAAATATTACATCTCTTCCGTTCTATCTATTTATTCTCCTCCCTTTTCTTTCGTTTCCTCTTTGTTTCACGTTCGTTTTTGTTTAGTCGTTTCTTTGTACATTCGCTAAGTCTTTGTATTCTTTGTAATCGTTCGGGCCGATAACGCTCGCGTCCGAAAAGAGAAACAAAAAGGGGGGAGGGGCGGTTATTCTCGTCTCAGCGGGGGGGGGGGGGGGCAAATTAGGCCGAACACGATCAACATCCATAGAGATAGTTTGTCAAAGATTTCTCTTTGTTTCTTTACTTTTTTTTCTTTCTCCTCTCTCGAAGAGTCCGACGATACTCCTCCCGTATATACAAAATCTACACAGTATTATAAAAATCGTAGACTCGTGGTTAGAAAAACCAGCCTCGCTCCACACGTGTGTTTCGTCGTTCGTCGGTCGAGTCGAGTCTCAGCTAGCACGTCGGACAGTTTATGTACAGATTGGCAAACGTTAGCGCAGAAAACACACATGTATGCACGTACAAACGATATCGAGTTTACGACGATTAGCGTGAGTTTTTGCTTTTCAGTCCGCGGATACTTACGGCTTTCGCGTCATGGATTTTCTGTGGCACGACGTGTCGCCAACAAAATTCACGATTCGAACAGCGCCGGTGCTCGCGCTGCAACGAACAGACGCAAATGTAACAATATAATACAGAAAGCGTTGTTAGTGCCGGAGGAGATAACAAAGATGACCGATGAAGTCGGGAGAGACAGTCGTTCAACTCCTCGCGCAGCAACTTCTCTCGTCCTCGTCAATTTTACTACGCATAGTACTTACACTTCGACATTCACATCTCGTCGAACGGAGGAGGAATGACTTTCAAACACTTTGGGACGCGGAACAATTCCGATCTGCTGTAATTAGGGCTCTGCGAGAACCCGAAATATTATATATTATATAATATGATATATTTTATAATAAATAAGAGTCCGGTCGAGTCGGGTTCCCGAAAATTTCGAGATTCCCGAAACAATCGGGTTTTAATAAAAATTTCCAGATTCCCGAAAGAATCGGATTTCCCCAAAAATTTCCAGATTCTCGAAAATTTCGAGATACCCTGAAAGAATCGGGTTTCTCAAAAATTTCTAGATTCCCAAAAGAATCGGGTTTCCCCAAAAATTTCCAAATTCCCGAAAGAATCGGGTTTGCCCAAAAATTTCCAGATTCCCGAAACAACCGGGTTTCCCCAAAAACTTCCAGATTCCCGAAAAGTTCAAGATACCAGAAAGAATCGGATTTCCCAAAAAATTTACAGATTCCCGAAAATTTCGAGATTCCCAAAACAAGCGGGTTTCCCAAAAATTTCCAGATTCCCGAAACAACCGGATTTCCCCAAAAATGTACAGATTCCCGAAAATTTCGAGATTCCCTGAAGGAATCTGGTTTCTCGAAAATTTCGAGATAGCAGAAAGAATCGGGTTTCCCCAAAAAATGTACAGATTCCCGAAAATTTCGAGATTCCCTGAAGGAATCTGGTTTCTCGAAAATTTCGAGATAGCAGAAAGAATCGGGTTTCCCCAAAAAATGTACAGATTCCCGAAAATTTCGAAATTCCCTGAAGGAATCGGGTTTCCCAAAAATTTCCAAATTCCCGAAACAATCAGGATTCCACAAAAAATTTCCAGTTTCCCGAAAATGTCGAGAGTATATCATACTACGATTCCCGAATTTTTCGGGAATCTCGAAATTTTCGGGTACCCGTCGCGAGCCCGAAAAGATTTCGTGTTCCCGACCCGGCCCGAAATTCGAGATTCTCGCACATCCCTAGCTGTAATGCTGTCGGAGCACCGAGAATCTTTGGTGAGTGTTTGTAAAAAAAAAAAAATAGGTCACGAAAATATTATTCTATCGAATTGAAAAAGCTTCGAATCGCGGCGTTGGAGCAGCAGCTAACGATAAGAAAAGGGGAGTACGTGATGGAAGGAACAAAAATGGGAGCTGCGGGGGGGGGGGGGGGGCGGAGAGGGGGTGTCGGCAGGCGGTAAAAGCAAAGAAGAAATTAAACCAACAAAATAAATACAATGTATTATTAATTTGACATACGCCACATGCTGATTGCGGTATACGACACGAAGGAAACGAAAAAATTCTTAGAAGTTTGTCGACAAATCTTTCGTCTCGTTTCGCGCTGACCGTTCCTCGACGATCGGTCGAACGCGGGTGCACTAAAAATATAAAGGAGGGGACGAGAAAGAAAGAAAGAAAAGAAAAAAAAAAAGAAAAAAAACGAGAGAAAAAAATAATAATAAAAAGATAACGAAAAAGTCCTTTCTCTTACACGGTCGTCATCAACACAATGTGGTGGGAGACGCGGATAGTGACGTTCAACAACGATAGCGCACGTAAAATATACATTGATTATTCGAATACATGTATCTGTATACGCACATACGCACATACACAAAACACACGTAATGCCCAGACGTGATATACGTGTGTACATATACATATATATATGTATAGAATTACATATAGATTTCCATCTTTTGCTCTTCCTTTCCTTTTTCCTTTTTTTTTGTTTTGCCTCTCCACGTTATAATACACGCATACACACACGTACACATGATACACGCGCGTTTTTGCCTATAAATTTCTCTATAGCGCGCACAAGAGTGGGGACAGTACTTTGCGTTTTGGCGGTGAAATTTGGTATCTCTTTGATTTGATTTCACGATCGTCGTCGTGCGGTTCGTCGATCGTTCGTTGGTACCCGATCCGATGAACAATCTCGACTCGCGATCGATCGAGACGCGGACCGTCGATTCGGTACTTCTCGAACCGGATCGGATCGTATCGATCCACACTCCGTTCGGAAATCGCCGATTCGAAGTTGTCGCGAACGATCGTGCCCGATTCGATCGTGCGTTTCTTTCTCGTTTCTGAAGAGCACCAAGGAAAACGAACGCGATGGACGCACAAATTTAAAATTAAAAAAAAAAAAATAATTAATATAGAGGATAAAGAAAACAAAAAAAAAACAAGTTCTACAAGAGAATAAAACAGCAAAATAAAAGTAATCGTAATCTGTTGTAACATTTGCAAGCGGTCGACGTGTACATCCCAAAGAACGTGATCGTCGCACGGGTTGCGTGTCTCTCTTGCATCTTTTTTTTTTTTTTTAAACGAAAAAAGAAAAATACGTATACTCTAGTGGTAATGATAAATTACGCGTTGGTACTGATAGTAATGGTAGTTACGATGACGCAGGACGAACAGGATCACGTCATTTGGTTTCACTCGGCTGTCGCGTGTAATTTCATTCGATGCGATCGATCGTCTAGCATCGGCGTCGCGACGCGGAGCGCACGCGCATGCGCGCGCGCCAATGATTTCCGCGAGCACACATTTAAAATGCATCGAACGTTTAAAAATGGCATTCGCAGGTAAAAGAATTGGCGTTTCCTTTTTAAGTACATCGACACGAGTGATCCGTGTCCGCTTCGACTCGTTCGAAAACAGGGTTTTGTAAAAATCGATACAAAAATTTCTTGCGGCCGCGGTCGCGACAAAAAGATTCGCGCTGCCTCGTAACAATTGTCTAACATTAAACGTTCAATATCAACGAAATGATAATAATACATCGATAATCGTAATCACCATTGCTACAAATCGCGGGTAATAATAATAATAATAATAATATTATTGATAATAATAATAATAACCATCATCATCATCATCGTAATAATAATAGATACAAAAGTAACATTAAGGATAATAATAAAGTTTTATAGTAACGATACCACCAAGAATCATAGCGATAATAAGAATTACGTCATAGTATAATAGTCTACCGACAACGATAGCAATAAACTGTAATAATAATAATAATAATAAGGATATGGATAATCGTCGGTAAAGGTGAACGTTGCAATAATAATAATAATAATAATAATAATAATAATAATAGTAATGACGACAATAATAATAGTGACCATGGTGATAGCGAATAATTAATAGCAGCATTAAACGACGATGTTAACGCGCGTGCCAGAAAAAAATAGAATGCGGTGAGAAGGATGACACGAACATAAATGGTGATATATTAAATCGTAAATGTTACTTTTGACTAGGTACTCCACTTGTACTTACGCGAGACGTAAGACTCAAGGACGTGATTGATTCTCGTGTTAAGTAAAAAATGTTTATCGGCTGAACAAATGTGTCTCCGAGGGAATTAGTCGTTCACGGTGCATAAGTACATGGATTTCGTTAAAGAGACGTCTTTGGTAATTTGCACGGAGCGCGATGGCGGCCGGGTCTCGTACACGTGCCGATTCATCTCCATTGAAAACCGATGCAAATTATAAAAATTAAACCAATATTCCGCGTCGTCGTCGTTATTTTAAAGACCGTCGTTTTCGCTCGATCACGTTCCGCCGAATAATACAGCGATTTCTCTATATACGTCGCCGAGGCCTGCATGATAAACGTCGCGGATTTATCCCCACCACCTCGGACGCCGAGGAGTGTAACCATAACGCAGGTATGTCTCCTGGACACTTAACCCTTTGCACTCGAAGCTGCTTTAACTCCAAAACGAAACGAAACGTAACAAATATTTTGAACGATGACAGAGCAATTTTTAGCGGCGCCTTACAGCCGCCATTCGAGCGTTAAGGGTTAATCCTTGTTGACATATATCGAGGATTCGCTGTAATTTACGCGATTGCACTGTTATCAGTCGGCCATCTTAAGAGAGATTTGAGAGATCGGTTCTCAGTGGAGATCAGATTGCACGTCCGGTTGTTTCGCAGGACTCGCCTAATTGATCGGCGTCAGTCGCGTCTCCGTTCATTTGGTTTGACGCGTGCGTGTGAATTATGTGAATCGTATCGGAAAACAGGTTGCCCCGCGTTCGAGAAACGAGCGCCGCGCGGGGCGAAAATCGTGGCTGGAGCTTCGAGCTGAAAGGATCCCTTGAATCCGCGAGGAGGAAAGAAGAAAAAGGGGGCGTGTGTAGCCATAGAACGACGATTCACGGAAGCGACTCGACAGAGACAGCGAAACAGACAGAGAAAGAGAGTTTCTCCGTTTCTCGCGTCCACGTTGGCCACCCTTGGCCGTCGTCACCGAGACAAATCTCTCGAAGAAAATGCTCTCTCGTCTATCATCCTCGTGCTATCCTGCGACTCTACTGTTCGAGAGTTAGTTTCTTCCGAGTGGATATAAAAAATAATTTCACCAGATTCTCCGAAGAAACTTGTCCGGTCAGGACGGACAAGCGCGACGCGCTTAACGTAAAATGAAAATGATCAGTTCAATCGCTTTAGTCGGTTTCAAATCGAGCTACGCTCGATTCGATGGAATATATTTTTCTCTCTCAATGTATTCACATCGTTTCTACTTCTTCTTCTTCTTTTTCTTCTCATTCTTCCACTTCTTCTTCTTCTTCTTCTTCTTTTTGTTTCGTGCTTGCACGTTTATAGGCTCGAGTGCACCGGATACACCGAACTCTCTCCGATTTCTTCTTCTCCCCCGCGCAAGAAATCGCGAATGTTTCCCGACGAAAAATTAAGTACCTAAAACCGAGATGAATCTCTTGCATCGGCAACGACGATCGCGTTTTTCCCCTGCGAGAACGGATTTAAAAAAAAAAAAAGACGGTTCTAGTCGTGTATCGATACGTTCGTCTCGCGACGTAAAAAACAACACTAGACCACGGGGATAAAACAGAGTTAGCAAGGACGGTCGTAGGATCTACGACCCCAGTAGGATCGAACCGCGAGTGATCGTCGCGGGCAGCGTTCCTCCTGTTCGAGAAAAATTTCTTTACGTCCTAAAAAGTACCGAAAAAGTTCGTCTCGATGGGCACACACGTCCGTCGGGGTTCGAAGCCGAACACAGAGATCATAAAACACGAATAAACGACAGAGAAGATATGCTGTTGGTACGGGTCGATGAAAAAGAAAAAAAGAAATTCGGGGGGGGGGCGGGGGGGGGACAAAAAAAAATGAAAGATAGAGAACGATTGCGTGCGCGCGCGGTTTTTCGACGGTTCACTGACGAGCTCGTTTCCGAAATTTGTCGTCGTTAAGTTTCTCGTGCCACGCTTCCGTCACACAGATTCGCTCACAGATTCGCTCTATCTCTCTCTCCCTCTCTCTCTATCTCTCTATCTATCTCTCTTTCTCTCTTTCTCTCTCGCTCGCACTCGTACACAACACGCACACACATACATACACTTTGAAAAGCGACCCTAGTCCAATCCTATATACGGTACAACGTTATCACAAAGTCATTAAAAAATGCTATTTATGTATCGTCTCGCCTACGCAACGTTTCCTTGTTCCATCGTGTTTGTCTTTTTTCTTTTGTTTGTGTTTTTTTTTTGGTTCTTTCTTTTTGGTAAATTTACACCTTTACACGCGGTCGCGCGATCATCGTGATCGACACGGTGACACGGCGGTGCCGCCGATCCCCACGGGGATCCCGAAGACCCGGTCTTCGATTAGGCTCGCGGCGTGTCTCAGGCTCCCTTATCCCTCATCATTGTCCTACGCTTTTTTTTTCGTAATGTTTTTCTCTTCTTCTTCTTCTTCTTCTTCTTCTTCTTCTTCTTCTCTCACGCCATTAACTCGATTCCAGCCGCGTGTGTATCTACATATGAACAGGCGCGTAGTCTCTTTCCCCGTTTTCTTTTTTATTTTTCCTCGCGACGCCCGACGACGATCGAAGACGGGGAAAAACGAAAGAGAAGACGAGGAAAGAAAAAAGGAAAAAAAAACAAGCGAGTCGATCCGTGACATCGATCCTCGGTAACGGTTTCTTTGCGTTTCTTTTTCTCGCTAATTAATTACAGCCGTGCGGATAGCGTAACTCGTTCTTATGGTACAAAGGGCTGGCTGATGGCGGCCCGCGCGCTCTCTGTGTGTACGTCCGACCCCTTCGACCGTGCTCAGTTCTGGTTAGTGATTGTACGCGAGATAATCTTACATATTACACCAGATCCGCGGGAGAATGGATCGCGATCCTTCGAGGATCGGCGCGCGTGTCTCCGCGAGCACTCGTCCGTCTCGTCCGTCCTTCGATCCAGCGCCGGAAAATTCGTTCCGGATCGCGGAACGAAACTCGCCTCGCGGTCGCGATCGTCGGGACTGATTTCTTCGATCGGCGATCGGACGCACCAGCAATTACATACACACGCACAGCACAGGGATTACCGACGATAAACGTCGGCGTACGCGGTTCGATTTTTGGCGAACCCGCTGAACGCCCCGTATATGTACACGTACAAAGAAACAAATAGATAGTGAAAGGTAGAGATATATATATGTATGTATATATATATATATGTATAGCGTGTGTCACAGTTCAGCCCGAGGAACATAAAGAAAAAAAAAAAAAAGAACACAGTGCTCGTGCGCCGATGCTCTCCGACTTCCGCTTCGCCACGATACTCGTCGTTCCCGTTGGCTTTTTCGTTCTGGTTCTCGTTCTCGATCTCGATCTCGATCTCGGTCTCGGTCTCGGTCTCGGTTTCGTTATATATCGGTTCTCGTTTGATCGACACATTTCCCGCCGACTCGGACCGGGTTTGCTCTGATCCGGTGTGCGTATGTGTGTGTGTGTGAGTTGCGTCTCCCGTTGGATCGAACCGATCTTTCTTTCTCTCTCTCTCTCTCTTTCTCTCTCCCAGTCCCACGAGGCTTCCCCCATTGGCTGGCTCCGGATGGGAAGATGATCGTCGTCGCTTCTCACTCTCTCTCACTCTCTCTCTCTTTCTTTCTTCGTCTAACGGGTTCTATATAGCGGCTGCCGTTTAGGGTTGCCGTTACACGCGTGCCACGATCGACAAAATCGGCGAGCCAATCGACGATCCGATAAAGGAGACCGTGGGACGACTACGATCGCAGCGGTGTCGCGCGATCTACGCGAATTCAATAAAACGCTGGAGGTAGCTCGTAGCTGGATGGATTCGGTTGTTTTCTCTCATTTGGTTTGTTTGTTTTTTTTTTTTGTTTGTTCGTTTTCGTTTTCGCCCTCGGGAGTACTTTTTTGTTTCGCCGGACTCGTTTTTTCCTCTGCTTCGGAGAACCGGAAAATCGGAACCGGGATCGGGATCGGAATCGTTCGGATGATCGTGGAGACGGTCAAATGGTGGGCGACGATACCCCCGTTTAGGGGTGTATCCCCCGGGAGACAGAGCGGGCGGATGTGCACAGGCACCGACAGACACAGAATGACTGATCAAGAGGCTGACCAAGGAGTCGTGACTGATCGATCGAACGATTGACCGATTTGACTGACTGAGACTGACATGGCACGGCGACTCCGATCGAGAGAACACGGTCACAACGTCACAGGCCACCTGCTGGCACACAAACAAACACACGGACAGGTTAGTCACCACCACACACCAGAGATATATGGAATTCCCTGGGCAAACGTGCACGGTGACTCGACTCGACTCGACTCGACTCGACTCGACTCGGCGCGACTCGACTCGACTCGACTCGACTCGGCGCGACTCGGCTCAACTCGACTCGACTCGACTCGACTCGACTCGACTCGACTCGACTCTCGACGATCTTCGCCGCGATGATCTAAGAGTTCTCGCGCCTCCGAGTCGGACGGACGGCGGCGCAGTTTCTAGAATAATCGAGACGATCAATAGGAACAGCGACAATCGATTAATAGTTACCACAAGCAAATAATTACAACACCGTGCAACGTGTACGCAGGTATTTTGCCAATACGTCGTCGTCGAACGCGAGCAACGCGACGACGGTGCCCCGTTCGACCATTGATCAGCTTCAAAAATCCGCTCAGTCTTTTCGCTGTAGATCCTAGGGATTCTCCGTGGCGATAGCTATACTACTATTCACAGTTACAGCAGCTCCTAGGATTCCCCGTGGCTCGTCCACAAGTTTCTGCAAGTTACGCAGGCTCGCCGATCAATGGTCGAGCATCGGCGCGATTAGGCGATCGGGCTCGTCGCGTTGCTTCGTTCTCGCCGATACGATTCGTCGACGCGTTCCTCTCGAAGTTTCGCGGTTCTGTGTTTCTGTTCGACGCGTCGACGAACCGGTGTGTGCACGACGATCGGCGATATCCCAGAGAAAAAAAAAAACACGGCAATGTTAGTACTAACAACTAATAAAGCGTCATAGCGTAATTAACCGTCAAACTTCGGTGTGTGATATTACTGTCACAGTGGAATATGTTTCCCGAGTTTTCTGCCCTGTATACAACGAACGAGGAACCGACTGCGCGAGCGCGCGTGCGCGCAGTTGCGTAATCGAGAAACAGCGGTAGCGTAATCACAGGACGGATTACGCGGAGATAGACCGTTGGCGATTCGATTGCTACCTATGAGCGGCAAGAGGGGAAAATGCGTAATAAACGACGACTGATATGTATAAATTAACAAGAAACGAGAACGACATATGTGTGTGTGTGTGTGTGTGTAGATTAAACGAGAGAGAACACAGAAAGTAAATAGAGAAGCGTAATATCTTCGTCGGGGGGGTTGGGGGTTGAGGGGGTATTCGGGTTTTCAGCTCGCGTGACAAAACAAAAAGACTCAAAGCGAACTACAGTTTTCTCGGCGTGATTTTTTCCCTCTTTTGCGAATGTGTTTCTCTTTTTCCGTTCTTTCCTTCGTTTCTTTTTCTTTTCGGTTTAACCCTCCCGGAGGGGAGAAGCTTGTCGGCAACAACGGAGAATGTTAGTGAGAACTTTACGTACATAATTCCACTTTGTGCACAAAAGTTAGCACAGTAAGCTTGATTGGCAGCCGTTCGCAACGAAATGAAGTTCGATCGCGCCACTGGCGCGAGAAAAAGGTCGGAGAGGAAGGGTGAGGGGGCCTAGAGAGATAGAGAGAGAGAGAGAGAGAGAGAGAGAGAAGGAGAGAGATAGAGATAGATAGATAGAGAGACAGGAAGAGAGAGAGAGAAAGAGTGCAGGCTTGCGCATCTTCGAGAAAAAAATTGGAGGACGAGCACTGGCAAGCGAGCGTATATGCTTGTTATGATGCTGCCACATTGTATGTATGTACAAAAGTATTGTCTCGGCCGAGGCCTCTCTTATGACGATGGATAATATATATCTGTATATATATATTGTATGCGGTTTGTCATTGCACTTGGAACACAGATTAAAAGACTCCTTGTCCTGAGAATACTGTACACAAAAGAATACAGTGCAACGTAATGCGGTACGACACGAATACAAAATGCCGGTGAGAACGACGTGTCGTCGGAATACCGCGACTCGATCGATCGTGACTCGTTCTAAAACCTAGAATCGAAGCGTTAACGGTCGGTTTAAAAACTGTTTATTCGACGTCCGGGTGTTCGTAAAATCGTTAACAATTGTATGTATGTTTCGTGTACAGAAAATCAGTGGGCAACGTTCGAGGGTCTCCTTGGATCGTCGTCCACGTAGGTATCGATCGAACGCGCGTCCGGCGGCATCTCCGCTGGTGCGAAGATCGAACGACGCTTTTCAGAATTAGATACGCCAGTTAATGAAAAAAAAAAAATTAAAAAAGAAAACACGAAACGAACACCGAAATGCTGTGGACCGACCGTCAGAAGGAGCAGTTGAATCGTTCGATTTTGAGAACGGATACAAATAATAATAATACAAGTGGAAGGAGACACGAAGAATAATATGTATAGGTTGAACACTTTCTCGTGTATGTATATGTGTGTGTTCGCGTGTGAGTGTTGTGTGTGTGTGTAGGTACAAAAGATACCAGAAAAAATATATATATGGACGGACTAACGAATAGAAGATACATATATAGATATATGTATGTATGTATATATATATATAGCAGTGTAAACTCGCAAAAATCGAGATGTATATAATACATTCGGAAATACGTGTATATGTTTTTTTTTTTTGACGACAGGTTCAAGTCTTCAAGATTATCACAGCCTCGTTTCGAAGGATGATTGCAACGGCTCTTTTGGAGGTTGCGGGACGCGCAACACGAGCACCCGAGGTTAGGTATAGTAACCGACGAGTTAGTCCGGTGTCCCGTTCAAGAGGGAACCACCCTCCTCTCTAAAATCTCCGTAGTGTCGACGACGACAACGACAACGACAACAACAGCGACAACAACAACGACACCACCACCACACCACCATCGTCATCATCATAATCGAGAAATACTGTTTTTGACTAGAGACGGTTTTTTGTTTTTGGAAGGCGACCTAACCGGGAGGAAGCCATCCGAATTATACGAGACGATTCGGAACGATCTGATATATGGTCCCTCCTACGGATCGAGGAGCACAAGCCCGATCTCTCAGTGATTTACGCGACTTTATCGATCGGCCCCGGGAGCTCTTTGATTATGGGCACCAGGGTCGTTGGATCCGAGCCGTGGTATCCGAGGAGCCCTTGTCGGCTGGTTGGTTGATGGTTGGTTGGTTGGTATCTACCTACGAACGGTGGACGACGCCGGCTAATAGGGTTTCGATGCGTCCTTGGACCGTTTCAGCTGGACCTTCAGCCGTTTCATGCCGACCTGGAAACCGTTCATCGCCTGAATCGCCGCTTGCGCGCTCGCCGCGTTGTCGTACGACACGAACCCTGAAAACAATCGATTTACCCAGCTCTAAATCTTCCTCCGTCACAACTCAGTCGAAACAGTGTCGCGCGTAAACAGTGTCATACACAGCATAAAACAAGTTTCACCACCCTGCGTCCTCCACTTCCCGAGATATCTCCGAAAATGCTCGACCTTCGGCTTCAACCAGTTAACTGTGATCGACGAGCATACTCGTCAATCGGAAACTCTATCGCGGTGCAGTTAACGTTAATGAATCGATAAATTCTTATCGAATAAAAAAGTAATTCTTTCTCATTTAACTTTACAGGGACCTTTGGCTTTTATAATAACCGCATTTGGCCCGCGTTCGACGTGTATATTCGCCATTGCTTGATTTTCATTCGCCGTGAGGGATTTTTCGAATTCAATCCCACAGTTAACTGTTTAAGAACCGTTTCACTGTTTCAATCTAGGGTGAGGGACCCCGTTACTGTGGGAGTACTGTGCCTATATTAATTACACGTACTTTTAAAGCATAATTAATACTGAAAAAGAGATATACAACATCTATATTAACTAGTTTTGAACGAATTTAGTATCTCTTTCTAAGCATTCGTTATTCTTTAAAAACAAGTACGGTCGAACCTGTTTTTGTGCGGTAGATAGGGACAAATAGATTCAGAAACTTTATAAATAGCTATAACGAATCATTTTTCACAACATATTGAAGACAATTTTTTTATGCGGTGGAGAGGAACCGCGTGAAAAAAAGTTCCACTCAGAAAATACGTCAAAGATTTACGAAATAGCGAGAAAGTGCGTTCCAAACAAAATAAATAATTCAACTGCGCGTGGATACAGTTTAAAAAAAAGTTTAATTTCTCATTTCAAACACGGAGAAATTTTCAAGATGCACATCATTCAATACTACTCCTCGTAGTCCAAAACGTGCATCTTCTTGTGATGAACTGGCTCGAAATCGTTTTCGTCTCTTGAGGACATTAGAGTTGATTCATTTTTCGTTACCACGAAGTCGGTGATAAATTTTTGCGAAGACGGTCGCGATAGCCAGATATACAAGCTCTTTTTGGAATTTCAAACTCCTTTCGGAATTGTTATCCATTTGAAGAAAATCCTTTTCGAATTTCTTGCAAAGCTGGATCCCTGCAGGGGATGCCTATTACAAGGGTGTGATGATGCCAACACCTTTGACATTCATACGAACGAATCGCATAGAAAAGGATCGCACGAAAACAGGTTTGACTGTACAATTAACCCTTTGCACTCGAAGCCACAAGAACTCGAAGAAACATTTTTTCCAACCTAGAATATATTTTTACATGCTGTACATACGAAAAATGGTTCGATTTACTCGCACAGTACTGAAATGTTCAGTTATTTATTAAATACAACCAAATTTAATAATGTATGAAATATTTCGAATAATGGGATGAAAGGGTTAATACACAGTAATTGGGTCCCTCACCCTGCCACTCGTGTTTTATCAAAATCTTGCAACTTGAACATGCTCTCTCGTTGATTATCTGGGCTCAATATTCGCGCATCGTTCCACACGAAACGGAACGACGCAACGATTCGCCGATCGATCAACGACCGGGAGAGACGTTTAACAATTGTTTTTAAGACAGACCTGGGGACAAGTGACTCACCGAAGCATTTGCTCAGTTGTGTTTGCTTGTCGATGAACACCTTGGCGGAGATCACGTTCCCAAAAGGCAGAAACGTTGTGACGAGGTCGGTGTCGCTGAACTCCTGCGGTAAGTGGTAGATAAAAAGGTTGCAACCCTCGGGACCCTCTATCTGCTTGTCGGTGGTGACGAATTTCGCTTTCTGAGCGGCTGCCGCAGCCGCGGCCGCTGCCGCAGTGAACGCTGGGAACCCTGAAAGAACCGCGCAACACCGTCAATCGTCCGCGTACACGCGTCCCGTTCTCGCGGAAAGAAGCTGACGCGTTTTTTTTTTCTCTTTTCTCTTATTCGTCGTTCGCAGCCCACCAGATTCGCATCCGGACTTTGATCGCGATCAAACGCGTTTTATTACATTCATTTCTCTCGGCATTATTCGCTCCTCTTTTTCTTTTCCTTTTTCTTTCTGTCTTCTCTCTTTCTTTTACAACTTTTACGATCGCACCTTTGAAGCGTTGCGAAAAACGATTTCATCGCGCTCTGCGGATCTCGTGAGTCGGTATCTGCGACTGTTAAACCAAGTGAGAATAAACTGAAAAGTATACTTCCTCTGTACGCGTCTCATGCGACAAAAAATTAACGCAACAGTTCGACCCTTCTATCGTGTTTACTTCGTTTCCAGTGCGGTACAGCGATTTCTCCGTATACGTCGCCCGGGCCTGGATAATAAACGTCGCGGAATTATCCCCACTACCTCGAGGACGTAACCGAGGACATGGTATGTAAACATAACTCGGGCGTGTCACGATACGCGTCACTGGCAGGACCCGTGTTGTTGACGTGTATCGAGCATTCACTGTACTTGGATAATTCGGATGTGATCGTTGTTTTGATATAGTATGTTTAAATATATATGTACAGAAAGTTTGTTCGAACACGGTAGGAGGGTCAAGGAGTATCGATCAGTCAGCGTCGAACGATTTAATTGTTCGAGACCATGCGGTTTCTCGCGCGCATCGAAATCACCGAGCATCGAATTCGTCTTGCGTCGATTCGGAAAGAAACATTGTCAACAAGCGAGTTTAGGTTCTCTAGCATTCGCTGGTCGGCTCTCGCGCGCGAGCAAGTAGAACAGAACGAAAGAATAATAATCCCGGCTTGAACGCCGGGTGTATACTCGTGTCGTACGGATAATAGAGAACTGAAATTCAGGCATTCCACTCTTGTTACTCACTATGCAATTCTTTCTTTTCCATGGTCACCGACGTCTTTCCAATGAGAGCTTTAAGGCGCACAGTAGTCACTCGTTAGAACAACACATTCACGAACCATGTCCGTGTGGATAAGTCAACAGATTTAGCCATTTATGAGGCAAGTATTGCCAACGTGTAGCTATAGTTCGTCGCGTGGCTTACCCGCATATTGTTGCAAGCTGGAGTACGCGTTGCTCAACGAGTCCTGCAGCCCGTTCAACGGCGTCCCCGTCAAGGAGTTCAGCGCCAGGGACGTCACAGGACTCAGACTGCCACCAGTGGACCCTTCAAAACCGAAATCAATTCGGTCAATTATGCTCCGTCGACGTCCGGACGTCTCGCGACGCACTCTATCCACGACTATCTACGACAGGCATGGGCGGAAATTGCCTTCGCTCCTGCGAGACCATCGAAACCACGCCCACTTGCAAAAATTTACACAGAGAAAAGATCATTGTCATCCTCAGAGCTACATTTTTAGAGGAGATTTCCTCTTAGGCGGGTATAGAAGCTAGGAGAGGGAGCATAGATTGCTCTGTGGGCCACTGGTCCGCCTCTGTCAGAGCCGAGAGCAACAAGGCCACGCCCACTCAGAGGAATTAATAAATAAAACATTATTGTGAACTTAAAAGCTGGATATTGAAGGGATATTTGGTTTTAGGAGGGTGTAGGAACTAGGAGAGAGCTTAGATTGTTATGTGGGCCACTGCTTGGCCTCTGTTAGAGTCGAGAGCAACAAGGCCACGCCCACTCAGAGGAATTAATAAAGAAGAAAATTATTGTGAACTTACAAGCTAGATATTTAGGGGACATTTGCTTTTAGGAGGGTATAGGAACTAGGAGAGGGAGCATAGATTGCTCTGTGGGCCACTGGTCCGCCTCTGTCAGAGCCGAGAGCAACAAGACCACGCCCACTCAGAGGAATTAATAAAGAAATAAATTATTGTGAGCTTCAAAGCTAGATGTTTAGGGGACATTTGCTTTTAGGAGGGTACAGAAACTAGGAGAGAGCTTAGGTTGTTATGTGGGCCACTGGTTGGCCTCTGTTAGAGCCGAGAGCAACGAGGCCACGCCCACTCAGAGTAACTAATAAAGAAATAAATTATTGTGATCTTCAAAGCTGGACATTTAGGGGATATTTGCTTCTAGGGGAATGCAGGAGCTAGGTGAGAGCGTAGGTCTCAACAAGGCCACGCCCACTGATGTACAGAGAAATCATTTTTGGACTTCGGAGTGAAGCTTTCCAGAGGATATTGATTATTAGAGGATACTGAAATCGGGAGGAGCTATCATTTGACTGTGTAGGGCACTGCTCTGACTCCATCGCAGTCGAGAGCAACGAAACCACGCCTTCTCGGGGTCCTTCTCGGTCATTGCTCTCGGGGCAATCCGGAGCGCTCCGGGAGCAAAGGGAACGGGCCCATGCCTGATCGACGCTGTCCACAAGTTACTCCAATAAATAATTCCCAGCCGCTTGGCATGCCGCATGCTACGACACCGATAAACAAACAAGAAAAAAAAAAGAGAGAAGGAGCTACGTGGAATAAACCTAGCTCTATCTACGATACCTGGAACGTAAGTTAATGTTACAAGTAACTTTGTTATTGTCATGTGGAGAAAGCGTTTTGGCGTAAGTACCGTATGAACACCGGCGGTGATACACTACGATCCCGGACGTTGTGTTAGGTCAATAGTCGACTTGTTCGACAACGACATCGTTTCGAACAGAATTATTCCGGGTCTTTTTTTTTCGAAGCGTATGCGCACGGAGCTCACCGGAAAACGAACATTTCCAATTCCGATGGCGAAAGGAACATTTTCCGCAGCGCCAACATTTCGACATGAAACGGCGTGCACAAATTCAAGCCTAATTAATACAGAGCTGGACGGACGAGTGCTGGGTGAGCTTCGTTCCATCGATTAAACGGCCAACAGTAATTACAAATCAAATTAGTGATGAAATATGTACATATACATGTGCGAGGGCGTACGTGGACCAGGAGCTAGATGGGATGATAGTGGAATTATGAAAGAGATACACGACTAAGAAATAGAAAAACAGAGAGAGAGAGAGAGAGAGAGACAGAAAAGAGAGAATTTCTTTGATTTCTTCTCACCTGTGTTCCCGGTCTTTCCAAGAAGGACAGCTAGGCACGAGAAAAAAAACGTGTATATTAAATCTCTGAGATCAAAAGAAAGATCTTGATCGGAATCGATTTACAGAGACAGCAGATAAGGAGAGAAAGAGGGAGAGAGAGAGAGAGAGAGAGACAAAGAGAGAGGGCGAGAGGTATATGGTCAGATGCGGATACTTTCTGTATAGATTGCAAGTTGCAAACTTGGAAATGATCGTTGCTCCCTGCTGTGTCATTTTTGGACGGAGTACCAAAAAAAAAAAAAACGCGGGGTGTAATTTAAGAGTCCTCGATACATCGAACGATCATCGATAACGTAGAAAGCATTCGGGAGAGTCACAGCACGCGCAGCAGGCAACAAACTTTACTTACACAACCGTTTACAGGCGGTGGGATAAAGATAATAAAGAACGATATCGGGACGGTATGGTCGTCTTGAAGCGTACACGATTAGTATAAGATTAAATGTGGCTGATAACGAGGATGGCCGCACACGCGCATGAATGCGACAGACCCCGTATGTACACCGTATACGTATGTACGTGCGAGCACTATACGTTCGGTGTACTGGCACGGTCGCGTCCATTTTGCGCGCTAGTTCCCGGTCACGTCGTCTTTAAGCGACTATCGAAACAGCGAACGAGATTAGAGAATCCGTCGAAACGATCGAAAATTAATTTAGTAACTGTTAATACTATACCAGGCAATGCGACACGTACATAGCGACATACCTGCTGTCGAATTCGCCAGTCCGCTTAACGCTGAAACACAGAACACGTTCACGATATTAACAAGCGGAGTTAGTTACGTGTTTACATATTCAGCACGTAAACTTCGACGTGAAATTTACTTGGCCGTTACTCACGCCACGATATATAAGGTATTCGCGATTCGTGCAACGCCCGGCCAATTGTTGCCAGACAATTATTCCCGGTGGCATCCGCCAGTTCGAAGTCGATCCGACCTCGAGCAAACATTCTTTCGTGCTGCACACCGTCAACCCTTCGCGGTCTGTTGTTAGTCACAACTTGCGTTCCAGCTAATCCACGTTGCTCCAATTACGACAGAAATTGGCGCAAACTTGCCACGCGAACTTCTTCAAATTGTTCAACGGAGAAATTCCTGCTCTCGGTTTGCTGGCTATCAACCCCTTGCACCCCGAATTTTCTTTCAATTTCGTTATAAGACGCTCTGTTTATTCGGACATGAAACAATGTCGAACGGGACTCGACAATGGAGTTTCCGAGAGATTAAAACTAATGTCGAGTCACGCACTCGACATTGGAGTGCGAAGGACGCGATTTTTCTTTCGACTGCACAGAGATCTGCTTCTTCAAATTGTTGGACTGAGAAATTTCTGCTCTCGGTTTGCTGGCTGTCACTTCTTTGCACCCCGAATTTTATTTGAATTTCGTTATAAGACGCTCTGTTTATTCGGACATGAAACAATGTCGAACGGGACTCGACAATGGAGCTTCTGGGAGATTAAAACTAATGTCGAGTCACGCACTCGACATTGGAGTGCGAAGGACGCGATTTTTCTTTCGACTGCACAGAGATCTGCTTCTTCAAATTGTTGGACTGAGAAATTTCTGCTCTCGGTTTGCTGGCTGTCAACCCCTTGCACCCCGAATTTTATTTCAATTTCGTCACCAGACGCTCTGTTTACTCGGACATGATTTTTCTTTCGACTGCACAGAGATCTGTGGACTACCGAGAGGAATCGAAAAGATTTGATATGAGATTAGCTGGAACGAACAGTCCAGTTACAGTCGATATGGAACCGCAAAGGGCTGAGGCGACGATCAGGATTAACCATTGAGAAGCACAGCACACGTTTCGGTACAGCAAGTGGTCTTCGCGTGCGCACAAACATAGACAGTATCACAACAGACAGTTCCGACACGCTGTTCCACGGTTATTACATCGCGACAGGTGTAATTTGAATCACGTGGAAACGTTGTTAGGATCGGCATGCGTTCACCGAGTTTCCGTTCGAACGAGGCCGGCCTGTGGCATGCTGTTATTCAAGACTTAATGTCACGTTCAAGCGAACATCGCCGAAAGCGCGCCGCTTTCATTTTGTGTACGGTCGAACGGGAGGATCGGAAGGAGGGGACGGAGAAACAGAGAGAGAGAGAGAGACGGGTGAAGAGAGCGAGACAGATGACAAAGTATACGATCGTCACTATCTATAGATTCCGGTGCCGTTGCAAAGTTTCGCTACTCACTGTTTGGCGGCACTTGAAGGTTGCTGTTCCCGCCGGTCATGGCGGCCAGGGTGACGAGATTCTGCATACTCATCGGAGCGACTCCTGCGTTCGCTGCAACGTTTTCAATCGAGACAACTCGTCAGAGGCGATTCCGATCGTTCAAGGACGTTCGATTGGAGATCGAGAACCGATCGTCGCGCACGAGCACGAAACTGTTTCAACCCTTCGCCGGCGAACGACGACTCCGAGACGTCATTGGAAATTAACACGATATAATTAACCCTTTGCACTCGAGTGAGGACTCTGAGGCGCCGCTAGACATTGTTGTGGCATTATTTCAAAGAAATTACAAAAAATTACAGTACAAAATTTGTATGTAATAGATCACTAGACATTTAAATATTGTATGTAGAAATCGGATCAATTTCGTATGAATATAATGAAAACTTTAGTTTTAGATTGAAAATAGCGCCGAGTGCAAAGGGTCAACGCTAGAACTACCGAACCGAAGTCAAAATTACTGGTTCCGAATTTTTCTCTCACAAATACTGAATTTATAAAAATATTCCGATCAGAAGTCTTTGGAACGAACTTGAAGCACATGTTGGAATAAAATTATTAGTATTCGGTTATTACTCGGTAGTTCTGCTGTTAGTGTACTATTTTCACAGTACACTGAATTCTGTTTAACCATTTCAGGAGTCGAAATAACTTCGACTGCGAAGGGCTAACACGTTGAACATCGGCTCGGACCACGAGAGACAAACGAGTGAAAAGAGCATAGAGTAGGATAAATTCTCTCATGTTTCGGACCAAATTATGCCATTTTTGCCAACGTGACTAGGTCGGCGGTGGTATACTACGCGGCAGCCGACCCGGAGAGACGGATAGTTGCATAAGATCTAGCGTGTCACCGTGTAACTACGGATTCCTCGGCAATCAGCAGTAAACACACGTTTTAATGCGAACGGTAATGGCGGTCATCTACATCGATTTATCATTGCGCCGTCCTGCGCTCCGTGACCATTAAGCGCAGAATTTTATTATCGCGTAGACAACCGACCGACGAACACACGGGATGGTTAAACATGGCCGCGAGCGAACGTTACGAAACGGACCGGCGCACAGCGGTCCGGATCAGAAAATTTAGTGACATTCGAACATAACTTCCGAACCGTAAGAGATATCGACACGAAATCTGGGCTGAATAATATATTATCATTATGTTACAAATGGGTGAAAAAAATTATTTTAGTAATATTTACTTTCTATTTGTTCTTACACACTTTATGTCGCGTAATTATTAATTCTTTAGCTTCTCGATCTGAATTTCTAATTTTCTTTAAGGTTAGGAGCAGTCTAAGCAGTGTATCTTCAGTTGCTAAAGTTCGAGAACATTTTCTGGACTCGCTTGTTAATAGATAACGATCTAAACAAATGTCCGAATGTCCGTCGCGACCGTCACCGTCATTATCATCCGTCGTTATAATTAGCTCCTGGTCTTGCTCATGGCTGCCGTGAGTCACACCGTTGCTCTATCATTAGTACCTAGTTTGTCGTCTCGTTGTCTCGAGTTCTTTCGTTCAACAAACATATTGACAGCTCGAGACTTTAGAGGAGCGTAGCCTCAAAGCACAGCTTGAACAAGATAAATACTTTCGGTGCTAGTAATCGCACGATTATGCTTCGGGTCTGGTTCAGCTGTGCACATTAACACGTTCACTGACATGTCACCCATATGTGCGTGACTGAATTATTTGTCCAGGTTTTAAAGTGAATTTTTACGTTAATACGTTCATTGCACCGGATATGATTAGGATCTGCAAAATGCAAGAAAGTTGGAGGACTAAATATCAAACTTAAAGTATGTAAGTTATTGAATGAAATAAAAATTGAAAAAAATTAAATGTATGATATTTAGTCCTCCAACTTTCTTGGAATTTTTGAGGTCTCCAGTTTGTCAGTCAAGGTGTTAATTAGATCTTTGGCTACCCTCCTCTATTCTAGACAGCGGATTTTATGCATTCGCGACAAGAGTGACTGTAGTTTAAAACAGTAAAAATTTCACTCGCGGACAATTTTTATTTTGCACAAAGATCCGCCGCCGGATAGCTCGACGATCAACGAACAATCTCCAACGAAATGAACGAGAGAATGCGCGCGCAGTTGATCGCGAAATCGAACGCACGGAATGCCGAAATATGCATTCGGTGCGTTCAATGTCGCGATTATCGTTCGCGATTGTCGGCGGTGGGAACGTAAAAGAGAGAGAAAAAAAAAAGAAGACACCAACCATACTCACCGGCGGTGTTGCTCAGCGACGCCAGGGTGGCCAATCCCTGAAGATTCGCGGGGCTGATCTCGGGCGGACTGGGCACCGCGGGCGCAGCAGCGTGCGCGGGTGTCGCCGCGCCGAGGCCGAGGTGTTGTTGCAACAATAATTGGTGTTGAACGTTCGACAGGGCGCTCGCGCCAGCACCTGCTGCAACCGGAGTCGCCGCGCTGGTCGTCGCCTGGAGTTGTTGCAACAGTTGCAACGAGGTGGGCGGCAGAGTAGGCGTATCGTTCTGCAAACGAAATGCGAACGGGACTCTGAGCGATCGCGCCGCCTTAATTGGAGAACAACACCGTTTTCTTCTCCCCACCCCACCCCCTCCCTCCTAAACGCCCTTTTCCCGTTTCCCCGGAATCGATTTCGCAAAAATTTTCGTCGAGCCGAGGAATCGCGGGCACGGATCGATAATCTTGTCTCCGCGCGTTTGAATCCGCTTACGAATTAAAGCGAATCGGGCAGAATTTCGTCGGCGAAAAATCGAGGGAGGACGAAAATTCGCACGAAAAAAAAAGGAAAGAAAGAGAGAAAGAAGGAGTTTTCGCGTGCAAAAGGAACCGGGATCCGCTCCCCAAGACGTATCTCTCGTGCGAGTCGTTTTTCGTTCCTTTTTTTCTTTTTCCTCTTCTTCTTCTTCTTCTTCTTTTTTTTTCTTCGCGGGGCGGAAGCTCGACGGTACACGCGCGCAGAATTCGCGTGCAATTTTTACAGCGCCGAGGAAAACAAATTTATGAGAAAGTATTTCATTCGCGATGCAAATGGGCTCTTTGATATCGGGTAAAAAGGTCGGTTGTAAAATATTAAAGGTACAGACGGTCAGGTAATGCGGCGCCATGTTGACTCCGGTTATATTCCAAAGATTCGTCTGGAGTTGTTGCATCCTCTTCTGATCTTTTTCCTTCTGCGTGTCTGCAAATTTGACTACCAACGGCGACGAGCATCCCTGGAATAGGAGAATATTAAAGTGCAGGATATTTATGTGTTTCTAGAGCAGCGGCGGAGGGGTGGGGGGGGGGGGAAAGATCCTCGTAGGCGTACGAACGTTCGCGGAAAAAACAGAGGAAAAATTAACAGCATTTTCCTTTTGCTCGACCGAGCAAATTGTTCCGTTACTGGGGATATATATTCGCATCGAGATCCGGACGTCTAATAACGGCGCGACGAGTCCCCCGGCCAATTTCAGTGAAATCGGTAAACGCAATTTGCCGCGAATCTTTATGCATTTTTAGTATGCTTTTCGCGTCCCTTTTAATTCATTCCCGCCACACGGAATTTTCTAGTCGGCCGAGTAAATATTTTCCACGTTTCGATGTTCGTGGAAATGCTCGCCGAGAATTTGCATGCGGACGCACCAGTCCAGCAATTAACGTCGTCGCAGATAAGAAGGCCTGACGAATTGCGTTACGGGAACGTCGCGCGGCATAGCTTGCCGAAGGTCGTGTCGTCTTTTTTGAAACGTGGCCGGCAACGAACATAAACGTTTCGTTCGAATAACTCGGGGGGTTGAGCCAGTTTCACGGGACTTCTTTGTAAATTATCGAAAAGTATCGTGGTTTAGTTGTTTCTTTGGACCGGTGACTGCGGTTGCAGAATCGGGGGAGATATATGGTAATTAGGCGATCGAGAACGCAGTTTTCTGGGATCGTGATCCTCGGGGAAGGGGGCATGAAACGCGCGCGCGACGCTGTTTACGCGTGGAATCGGAAGCACGAAACCGTGCCAGTTAAGTGAGCCACGACGAGCAAGTTCGAGGAACCTGCGACAGGAAATATTCATGATATCAAAATGGAATTGCAGTCGTCGTGCCCGCATGCCTTGGCACGATTTGCTTTCACTGTTCGAAATAGTGCATCGCGCGCATAGGCGTACCACCGGCACGGTGGAACGGGGGAAACAATTCCGCGGAGTGTGTCGAATACACAGTCCTCCCTCCTCTATTCTCCACCCCCCCGGTATTCCTGCGAACCCGCTCACCCACCCCCCACCTCCCCATTACAGTTACATTAAATTACCCGGCGCATCCGTTGAAACTTTTATTCGGAATTCTTCGAAAATCGAAACAGGAACACCGGCCCGGCAATTTCCTTCCGCCGCGAATTACTTCGACTTCCGATCCGCCGGTGCCGTTCTTTGTCCACCGAGCCGGTTTCCCGAACCATAAATCGCGTAATTTTCCGACGCGCGAAATCGTTCCTCCAAGCCTATTCGAACTTGTTCGCGTCACATATATTTTTAACGACGCTAACCGCGCCGTCACGTTCAAGTTCGCACGGCGATACGAATTTCATTAACACACGTTCTTAGACAGCACTTTTCGTGACGAAGATTTCGAGCAGACTCTACTAAACATATTATTGATTCCCAAATAAAATTATCTATCTACCAAATATATTAAAATTTGCAAATACAAATCCAAGTAAAATAAATCTCGGTACGAGGGGTTAAAAATATATGGACGTAACTTGCAGATCGAGGGGTCGTTTCCGAAAGGAGAATTTCATTAACACACGTTCTTCGACTTTATGTCATGGCGAAGATTTCGAGTAGAATCTACTAAATATATTACTAATTTCCAAATAAAATTCTACTCTGTCGTTGTCGACACAAATGCGAGCTTCTTTCTTCTTCGGATCACCGTAAAATAAATCCTGGTGCGAGGGGTTGAAGTAAAAATTATCTGAACGCACCTTGCAGATCGATAGAACATTTCCAAAAGAAGAATTTCATTAACACACGTTCTTAGACAGCACTTTTCGTGACGAAGATTTCGAGCAGACTCTAATAACTATATTATTGATTTCCAAATAAAATTATCTATCTACCAAATATATTAAAATTTGCAAATACAAATCCAAGTAAAATAAAGGGGTTAAAAATATCTGAACGCACCTTACAGATCGCGGGAACGTTTCCGAAAGGAGAATTTCATTAACACACGTTCTTAGACAGCATTTTTCGTGGCGAAGATTTCGAGCAGATTCTACTAAATATATTGTTAATTTCCAAATAAAATTCTACTCCGTCGCTGTCGACACAAACGCGAGCTTCTTCCTTCTTCGGATCACTATAAAATAAATCCTGGTGCGAGGGGTTGAACAGGACGTTTCCGAAAGGAGAATTCCAGGTGAAAATAATCGTGCTGCTGTGTGTACACGTGGAGCGCGACAAGAAACGACGGACGTGCGGGACTACCTATTCGCAGTTGGCGAAGTAAAATTGCGGCGTGCAAAACCGCAGGTCCCTTCTTTACCGATCGGTGGAGCGTGCAAGGGGCGCGGGGAGGAGGGAGGGGGGATATGTCGCGAACGGATAAGAAAATAGGTGAAAAATGTCGGCGCGTTTCGAACGATCGTCTCGTCGGCCGGTTCGACAGCTTTTCTTTGCTCGGTTTCGGTTAGCCGGAGTTAAATTGGTATATCATCGGGCAGAGGTGAGTGTATAGGGGAGCCGGGGTTGTGGACGGCACCGGTGGTTTCCTCGAGTGATAGTGGCATCGAGCCAATGTCCGACGACCTCATTGAACCGCTATGAAAAGAAACCGAGCCGTTGCACTCTTAACGAATCCTTCCTCTCCTCTTTCTCCGAGCCCCGGCCCCCGTTGTCTCGCTACGCTGGCGGCGTTCCTCTCTGTCCCGTCTAATTTTGATTCATTTCGGCCCGGAATCGTCGCGGATGCCGAGCCATCGATCCCCCCCTCGGAATCAAGCCGCGACGATAGATCGGACCCCGCGGATCTCGCCCCGCGCCACGGTGTGTATCATACGAACCTCCATTGTTTGCGAATGGTGAAGAGCCTTAATGGCGTTGATGGCGTACTGTTTACTGGCGAAGGTAACGAAGGCACAGGCTTTACTCTTCCCGGTGCTGTCCCTCAGCACCGAACACTCTTCGATAGTCCCGTAGACGCTGAACATGTTCCGGACGTCGTTCTCCGTGAACTTCTTCGACAGCATCCCGACGAACAGCTTGCGTTCTGCAACAGAAACACCGGGACCGCTTATTATCGCAGGAACGCCGACGGAAGAAAGTCCCCCGGTGACCGCATATATGGGTCATTAATCGGGGACGAACCGCAAGTAAAATTAGCCGGAAAGTCTGTCCGTCGCTAGTGGAGAACGCGCGGCGCACAGCCTGCTCCGAGGAAAACTCTCCGACACCCTGAAGAATCCCGGCAGAGTCGATGTAACTCGGTTAGCGACGTTAAGTGCCGCGCCGTAAAAGTCACAACTTATTTAATAACCACCGAGAACAGAACGAAGTTCCGTCGTCAGGCTAATCTTTGCGACGTTCTCGTACCTTGTGGGTTCATGTCAATTTCGTTCGCTTGATGGATTTGTTACGTACGGAGACGTTTCTCCGTATTCGTTTCGATTAAAAGGTCTAATCTCTTTTCTGAGAACGACAAGTATCAATTGAATTATATATAAGTTACGAGGCTCACTAATCTTAAATTCAATTCAACAAAGATTTCTCTGCACACTCCAAAAATACCTATGACTCCTTTTTTGAAGATAAAGAAGTAAGGCAAGTCCTAAAACGGAGGGAGCAAGTTACCCTATCCAGAATTAAAATAGACTACACTAAGGGAACACACTCGTTCCTGATAACAAAGGGTCCAGTACCAATATGTGAAACATGCAGCACACCGACATCAATTAACCACCTGATATTATCTTGCCCAAAATACAATACACTACGAGAAAGGTTCAAAATAGGAACAACACTGAACGAGAATCTTGACGAAGATAAAATAAAAGATCTACTAGAATTTATTAAGGAATCGAAAATCCAGGAAGTTATACTATAATGATACACCTGTTCGTCGCTAATAACCATGCAGTTGATGCGACGTAAAACCTTGATGGAAAAAAAAAGATTTCTCCAACCTAGTGGCTCCCCGGTTTCGCAATGGGTGCGTCCGCGCACCTAACTGAAACAATTGAAACCATATTCCAGGGGTAACAACCCCCTCGCCGGGCTCTCGCGTCGCTCGCGGCCCTGGCTCGTAAAACAGACAGTAGAAAAATAGATTCTCTAACCCCTGAGGCGCTGAAAGTGTCAACAAGACACTTAAGTTTAGTCGAAAAGTCGAAATGAGACGGTCGGGGTGCGAAGGGGTGAAACAGGTGGGCGTTCCGAGGCCCGGTTGAATTCCCAAATGAATTCGCCGGTTAATATAATAAATGTCGGCGGTGCTCGAGGAACGCGGGCCCACTTGTCACGTCACTGTCTTCGCGTTTAATAAGCGTCCGCGGCGTATAATGCGGCTGGTCAGCTATGGACCATTTGAAGATGACTCGCTTCGGGTAGCGAGAAGAGGCGAAGGTGGCCTCCGCCCGGTCAATATTTGTTTAGGACCAAGAGAAAAGCTTCGTCCGGAGAAAAGCCGCTTATGTAAATTCAGCCTCGCATAGGATCTCCTGCAGGGACGCAAAGTAGCCGGCTGCATCTCTGAATATATCTCTATCCGCGCCACACTTTTAACCCTCTGGCTCGCTCGCTCTGTCGTCTCCTCCACGGAGACCGGAGAGATCACCCTTTCGATCTACACTTCGCACACGTTCGCGCGCGCCAACATTTTCCATCGGACGATCGATGCGCGCCGCTTTAATACCTTTCGGCTCGTTTTTTCTTTTCTTTTGTTTCTTTTACCGGAACAACACCTTTCGCACCGTCCACGGAGAAAGTCCACCGCGCACGAGAACCGCGGAATCGGTCGACGACCTTCCCTTGTCCGCCGGCCGACCCCGTTCAATTGATACAATTCGAACGGATAGGAAGCGCGGCCTCTTTGCATACATCTTGCACGCTCGAGCTGCCGGCGCGGAAAAATTAACGCGCCGGCCGCCGGCAACCGTCGTACAATGATCCGGATCAGAAAATTTAGACATTTCGATATAACTTCTGAACTGTAAGAGATATCCACACGAAATCTGGGCTCAATAATGTATTATCTCAATAGTATATGAGAAATCAAAAAATTATTTTAGTAATATTTACTTTGTATTTGTTATCACATACTTTATGTTACGTATCTTTTAATTCTTTCGCTTCTTGATCTGAATTTCTAATTTTCTTTGTACGAGATTTTCATTCGCTAAAGAACATTTGAACAGTGTCTCGATGGATATTATCGCAGTTTTTAAGTTTGTTTTTGCCGTAACGGAAAATTAAGATAGTAAGTTAATAGGTAGGAAAACACTTCGGTCATGTTGGAAGTGTTTTTCTGAACATAACGTGAATCGAGACAACGATCTACAGTGAGATCCGTTGTAACGAGACGTGATCAAGTGCACGCGTACTTTGCGAAAATTCAAAGTCGATTTTCTCGAAAACGAAGCCTCAAACGAAACATTTTTACTCTATATTTTCGACTTATTTTTTCGCGTAGGATCACCCCCTTTCCGCTTGTACGACCAGTTACCAACCACCCTGTATATCGACACGAGAAAGTTCGTGTTTGGGCTAAATGTCACTTGTTTTTCCTGAAAATACCACTCCCAAGACTCCTTGATCGATTTCTGAACCCGGTGAGATCCAAAACGTTCTCTCGGTTTCATTTTAGGACTCGCCGCAACGTCATGTCAATCTATTATGCTCCCAAATTTAGCTGCGATTGTCCTTACATCCTATGTAATTGTGGCATTATTGATGAACGTATTGTGAACCAGTAGAATGTGCCTGCATTGCCCTCACGCACTCCACATAGGACTCCTAAGGGTTAGTCGATCTTTCAGCAGCAATGGACATTAGTATACCGCGAACATTACGCATTTATATACAAAAATGAGTGGGTACGATTTTACCCTTTGCACTCGAAGCTATTTTAACTCCAAAAGGGAATATTTCTCTTCCATACTTGTACAATGCTGAAGTGTTTAGTAATTTAGTAAATACAAGCAAATGTAATAATGTAAAAAATATTCTGAATGACACAGCAATTATTAGTGACGCCTTACAGTCGCTATTCGAGTGCTAACGGTTAAGAGAGCAAAGACTTAAAACAGAAAATAACTTTCTATTTCACTCGAGTCTGCCACGATTCGGTTGGAAATTATTTATTTTGCATAAAGACCCGCAATCTGGACATTTGATACAACGCTTCTGGACATTTGTTAGAACGCTTTTATTAAAATTTAACGTGTATGTTAGAAAAATTGGTAGGAACTGCCCTCTTCCAAGGTTCTGGGGTAAGTGCCGTATGGTTCATCACAGTCCTCTTACCAAAAGGCATAGCCTTTCCCACTCCGTGGCCAGATCCTTCAGGACAAAGTAGAATCCTTGTCTTTGGCAATACGACGTCGGGTCGCTTGCCTTTTCTAAACATCCTCATCTTCAATAAACAGTCAATGCTTAGACAATCGATAGCTGTGAGACCCAAATCGGTCATCAGCCATCGCGTTGCCTGCTGCCAGGACTGTTTAGTTTCACGGGCCACAAACATTATAAAGCCCTGCCATAAATCTGTCAAGGAATAAACATCCCTTCGGCCATTCTACCCAAGACCTCTCGTTAAAAATGCGTTGACGCTAACATGTACGTTTTAAAAGTCAGCGTTCTTCCGCATCGGAAAATGAAGTGAAAAGCGTTTAATTCCTGCACAATTGTTCCCTTGCCGACGATAGAGTATCACGATGGAGTACACGGTCGGCATTAATTATTAAAAACACCCCGGCCGCGGTATTACGACGGCGGCAGGAAAGTATTGGTGAATGATTAACAGTGTCGCCGGCCTGCAGGTGTACGGATGAGTTAGAATCTAGTTACTTTTAGTGCTGGTATTAATTCCGGGGTTCGAGGACGGCGTTTCTCAACAATTGGCATATCGCATGTGCGGGTCCGATCATGGATGGTAAATTGAACGGGCGATGATTGGCTACGCGGGATCGTAGTCAAAGGACGCGAAAGGAAAAAAGGCGAGCAAGAGGAGATAAAAGGTAGAACACGGAGGGAAGAAACCGAGGGAAAGGTGGTAGACGGGCGAACCGGGGGATGAGAAGTAGAACGGTTGTAGGGGCGGCGGAGAGACCGTGGAAACCCCGCACGTATCCGTCGATTGCGCCGCAAACTCGTCCCCTGTTAACGATTTAATTACTTTCGTAACCTAACCGGACACTCCGGTTTCTCCGGCTCGAATCAGATTTTCCACGAGGCACCATGGAGATTGAATGAAAGCCCCGGGACCCGCTCCGGCCCGTACAATTATTTTCGATGGAAAAATTTCCGAGCCCTCTGGCATCGCCGCGGCGCGACACTCTATCCTCTCCGGCTGCTCGCGCGTCTATTTCCTCCTCGCCGCGAGCGTCTCCGTGCGCCCTCTTCCCCCGTTCCCGAAGAACTGTAGCCATCCCTTTGTCCACCGCGGTATCGGGACCGCGGCAAAACTGCGGGCTTCGTGGAATGTTTATTAAATACCGAAGACGCTCGAACCGGGGATCTTCCTTTCGGCGTGGGACCGAAATTGTCCGACCATGCACTCCTCCGGCCTGGTTTAGGTATAGTCCACCACGTCGGCGAACGGATAGGCGAACGCAAAGAATGCGTCGAGCATCCACAAATCGATCCGGCGTCTCGAACATGGTCGCCCCAGCGCGAAACGAAGCCACGGACACCGAAACGAGAACGAAAACATACTCGAAAATGTATTGTGTTGTGTACCAGTAACCCTAGGCCCTAGTTGAACACCAACGCATCATGATGATCATGCCGTAGACGCGTCAGGCAAAACCCTTGAATCATCAGGACCAAACAGACCCTTGGACTTTGTCTCTTCCACGTGATCCTTTCCACAACAAGGTCAAAATGACGGGTTCTAATATTTTTAATTGAAAATTATTAAGATTCCAACGATGCATACATGAGAAATTATTTAGCAAATCCTACTTCTTTGTGTATACATTATTGTAAAAATATTGCTAAAAATATGGATAGCAGGTTCTTGTTGTTTTTATGAAGTAATGCAAAATAGTCGCTTTTAGTGCTCCGTAAACTAGTGTCAAATATGCGAAATCCATATCTTTTTATAAATCCGCATTTCAAGAGTTACTTCACGAATAATTTAATTGTCTCTTCTACGTGATAAGCTTTTTCTACTCCCTTTCACACTTTCCTCTCAAAAACCACATATATGTAGCAGCCCGTCGAAACAGAGTCAAAGCTTTTTCGTGCATATTTCAGTGCAGAGGGTTACATCGTTGTACCTTAAACTCGCCACCGTGTATACAGTTAAATAAAACTCTTCTCGATTTTATCATAAACTGTTCTACTCGATTTCCAAACGCGGGATCCAAGAATTGCATCCCCCATTTAATTTTATTAGCCGGCTTGAATATGCGTATCGGATCAAGCATCGACCTTTCCACCTGAAATAGTTGAAAGTTCAAGCCGCAATTTCGGGCTCGATAAGCTTTCTGAGAATCACTTAACTACATTTGCGGATGTAAAGCTGACGAATATAGACTCTAAACGCTCGATATATATATACTAAAAATATCTGGTCGTTCCAAAGGGCGTCTGCGTGTTGACGTTGAGTGACCTTCGCGATAGGTCATTGGGACCGCTCCATCCAAATGTAAACAAAAACATTGCTGCTCCTAAGATCTCGGGAAATGTGACCTTTAGATAATCGTCATCTACACAGTGTTATGTCTCCCTCCAAGTACGATAACTTTTTCCCCAAACATTCTTTTGCGTCTGTACGAATAATAAAGTTATTAGAGGTGGCAGTGTTAAATACTTGGTTTAACACTTTGACTGGCAAACTAGAAATCTCAAAAATTCCATGAAATCAAAGCAAGTTATTTAATGAAATAAAAATTGCAAAAAATTGAATGTATTTTTCAGCTTTCTTGCATTTTACAGATCCTAATTGAATTTGGTACAATGAACATATGTGAAAGAACTGTATGTAATATGTAATACTTTTTAGTATTCCTTTTAAAACTGATTTTGAATTAGATACGTATTGCGCATGTCTGTAGAACAAGATGACGGATCGGCAGCTGATAAGAGTAGAGACGAAAGAGAGAAACGCGACGAGCATTACGAAATCTAATTGATTAGGATTGTCTGAATAAAGTATCACTCCCATACACAAATCTTTGTGGAATTTCATGTCGTTTCTTGTGTGTACAGGTAAGAGTGTAACCAATGTAAATAATGTAAAGAATTATTTTGTAAATAGCGACTAAAAGTTTAATCTTGTGTTTACAGTGAAACTCAGTCTGGTTATTATTTCCCCGAGATAAATTAACCCTTAGCACTCGATTGATGACTTTAAGGCACCACTTAATATTGCTGTATCATTATTCAAAATATTTTGTACATTATTATATTTGTACCCAATAAATTACTAAACACTTCAGTATTCAGTTTTCGTATGTATAACATGAAAAAAGTATATAGAAAGGAAATATTCAAGGTCGGAAGAAATGTCTCGTTTATGAGCTCAAATAGCTTCGAGTGCAAGGGGTTAAAGAACGAAAGTATATTATATATATTAACGTAAAAATTCATTTTAAAACCAGGACAAATAATTCCGTGGGCCAGATATGGGTGACGTGGCAGCGAACGTGTTAATGAGATGACCGGCACGTGTCGGGCAGGATCGACTAATCGCGGGCCGAAACGACGTCGTGGATCACCGTTGAACGAGGCAGGCGTAGTCGGACTCCGAGGAATTGAAAATTCGCAGCATTCCAATTAATGTAGCCGGCGCATCGTTACCCGGCGGCAATTATTTCTTTGCGCATATTTGCCCGGTCGGACGGATCCGCTTGACGGTGGAACGAAGAATCGGGGCGAGTACGTGTACGTACGTACGTAGGTGTACCTGCGCGAGGTGAGCTCGCGTACAGGTGTGTAGGTGCCGGTCGTGCACGTGTACGCGCGGGCATACATAATCGCTCAGCTGGCGCAAACCGAGTGTACGGATATATTACACGTAAGCCGAGAGGCACTCTACTTAGCAACGGCGGTAGTTCAGAGCTGAGCGGAACGGCGCGGAGCTGAGCGGAGCGGTGCGGAGCGGTGCGGAGCGGCACGGGGCTGAAATTCAGTTAGTTTGAACGTGGCCGGGCCGGGAATTGAATTAACAAAGTTAATTCTCATTCTGGCAAAGGACCGCGAGGTCCAGGAAGCGAGACGGTAAGAGACCAAGAATATTCCCGCCAGACCGCCTCCTGGCTTGGCGAATACGAAACAAGGAGTAACGCAAATCTAATCTTTCGTAACGTTCGTCGGAAAGCCACGGGGGTTCAGGGCCGCGGTTCAGCGCCGGGTACGGTTTAATCGTCCCCTTGATCGTCGCTAACCCTCGACGTCTCAAGAACCAGCCACCCTATTTGTCCTATCTCGCGCCATTCTTCTCTTTCCCCGTGGAAACGCTGAATTCCCTGTCGCCCCGGCGAAAGAACGTCCGCCGCCCTTTTATTCGAAACATTAGCGACATTTTCCATGGGAACCGTGACGCGTCTCTGAAATTAATCCGTACTTCGCGTCGCGACGCGTTCACCACCCAATCGTTTAACGGTTCTCGGACCGTCCTTCGGCTACCTGCACCTTCTTAACCCATTGGCGGCCATTGTGCTCGCTCGAGTACAGGATAACAAGATTGTATTTGTTACGTCTAAGATTGTATCTAAGATTGACTAGATGTTTTGTCCACCGTTTGCAAAAATGCCTACCGAAAAAAACGGTTGTAACACCATCACCGAGACTGGTCCGTTTACAACCCTGCGAATTCAAATAAACTGCCGTTTATGACGTAGCTACGACAAATCCTCGAAGCCATGGGACACAGCTGTT
>CM052140.1:16254418-16268334 GCA_028454255.1 Halictus ligatus
GAGTGCAAACAAAATGTCGTGATCCATGAAAATCGACATGGCCGCCCACGCGATACACGCGACACGTTGTAGAACATCGTCTTTTGTCCAGGATGGTAAAAGGCCACTCGGAGATAAATTAGTATAATCCGGAATAAAATTAGTAACACGGCGTGCGGGTTGTTCGAGGCCGATTTTCGTTGGTTCCGAGATTCTCCTGTCGCGGTGAAAAAGGAGGATTCTCTTAGCCTCGAGAAATATACTGCTCGCGAATAGATTTATTTCGGCGTTAACTCCGACGCGACAGCCGCGCACTTGCTAATCGTGTAAACGGATAATTTATTCGGCCGGTGTAAATATCGGGCACGATAGTGGTCGAGGCGTTTACATAACGCGTCGGAAAAACGCGAAATGCAGGATCGCGTTTCTTGTATTCTGTTTTTTTCTTTTTTTGTATTTTTCGACGCGACCGTGTTCGTCGGCGTGGCAGGTGAGCCGGGGATAAATAATTTCGCAATATTTTGACAATCGTAATTGAATTAACGCGATACGCTTTAGCGTTGATAGACGGTAATTAATATTTGCGATGCGCGCGCGGAAAATGTACACGTACACGTACGCGCAGCCAGAAATGTAAATGCGCTTGTTTACGAGGAAGGTTCGTGTGCCAACAGAGACACCGAACCGATGAGTCACGAGCACCGTTGATTATCAACTCGTAGGCATTTACTTGGCCCGAGGCTCTCGCTCCACAATCACGAGCGCCATTGTTCTACTCGTTTCGTGTTTATTCTGTCATCGGGTAAAAAAAAAAAAGAAACGAGCGGGAACGGTTCTTACGATCCTTCGTTGCTCGAGAAAAAAAATTCGTCCGATCAGAAAATGGCAACTTTTACCAGCGCAACGATTCACGACCGACGGCAGCCATTAGCGCTAACGACGCGCGGATCGCTACCATGATTACCTCGAGGTTCGGGAACCTTAGCGGTGCATCCGCGTCACCGAACAAACTCCAAGTTCTTTGAAAGCTGACTTATTTCCGCTTCGCGATGACATGCGGTTAAATTTTTCAATTGATTACAAACATTTTCCAACCATGCTGCTCGGCTCGCCGCGTTTGACTAATGGCGACAGCTGTGACGTCGTAGGAAAAATAAAATTTCCATTAGGAACTGCTTCTACAGATAAGGATCAATTTAAATACACGAGTCAAGGACGCTCCGCAACGTTCTACGACGGTTCAGCAAGAAAATACCTATATATTCAGCCGATTGCTCTGGACAGGATTTCTCGAAATTCTGACGTTTGTTAACGGAAGCCTGTAAACAGGATTTTCTATAATTATACTGCACCAAGGAGAAGCTTAAAAGTCTTCTTTTACATTATAATTTCAAGTGACATTATTCGTTATTTCGATTTATACACTGATTTATAAAGAAATATTCGCCGACAGATGTTAAAACATAATTAACACTAGAACGACGGGAGCAGTCGAAACGACTGGTTCCTAATTTTTTCTTTTACAGTTACTGAAATGGTAAAAATGTTTTCGTCGGAAATTTTGTTAACGAACCTCTTCGTTGAAGCACACGTTACGATAAAAGTTGTCTGAAGTTGTCTGAATGGGCACAGTCTTGTGTCGCATTTATTGCTCCGTGGTTCTAGTGTTAACCATCCGCACTGTGAGATTAATCCTCCGGGAAGATAGAACGTTTGCAGCCAGGAGGATGGTCTGGGAACAGCCGGATCCAGGTTCCGGCGAGTGTCGTGGAAAACTGTTACGAGTAAACAGTCTTTGAAATATTCCGATGCGCACGCCAATTGGAAATTCAGACAATGACCGTTCCACTAACCCAGCGTATTGTTAGCAGCGTGTTTACAAAGGCCCGCTAGTTCTAGATTCGAACGTATAACAGGGGGTAAGTTGGTTGAAGGTGTCGGAGCCAGAGTCGGATACGGACTCGGACGGGCAGAGGCGAGCCGAGGTCGATTTACGGGGGCCATCGGGGGTCATCGTTGCCGTGTCGAAGTTTCATGGATATTTGTGGCCCGTTCCTCTCGAACGGCGCCGATGATGCATTATTTATACACGGCCGCCGCGCGTATCGCGTACATCGTCATGAACCGAGAGACGACGCATTATCGATGTAGATTCAACGGCCGAACCGTTCGAGCTCCCCACAGATATCGGCCGCCTAGACATTTTTATTTCTATCCTCGAGCACGCATCGTCGAATCGGGTCGAATACATTCTCGACTCCTCTACGCGAGATACAACGGGGTTTACAAGAACGACACGGAGATCTTGACGGCTTCGCCCGCGTATTAGGTTAGCAAGGATATACCGGATAAAGATCAAGCGACGATTCATTTTTATTTACAGAACGCCGTCCCATTGCTGGGAATTTAATCTCGAGGTATTCCTGATTTTTATCTCGCCCCTGCGAGGTGTCCTCAACATCGTTACGGTATTTCTCGACTACCGTACGAGATATTTGAATGAATCAAAATGCAAATTGTGGATGCGTCTTCTCCGTATGGCGTGGATTTTTTTTCGAAATTTTAGGTCACTCGGAAGAGGCTGGGAAAATGATTTTCCGACGGTGGTTTCTCGAAGCAACCTTCTCCCACGAGACGAAGATCCTCAACTTTGTAGTCGTTTCTCTCGGCTACTACGTAAGATATTGGAACGAATTAAAATGCGGATGGTGGGCGCATCTCGGCTCGAGTTTGTAGATTTTTTTCAGAATTTTGGGTCACTCGGAAGAGGCAGGGAAAATAATTTTCCGACGGTGGTTTTTCAAAGCAAATATCTACTACGGGGACGAAGACCCTCAACTTCGTAGTCGATTCTCTCGAGTCCTACGTAAGATATTGGAACGAATTAAAATGCGGATGGTGGGCGCATCTCGGCTCGAGTTTGTACATTTTTTTCAGAATTTTGGATCACTCGGAAGAGGCAGGGAAAATAATTTTCCGACAGTGGTTTTTCAAAGCAAATATCTACCACGGGGAAGAAGACCCTCAACTTCGTAGTCGATTCTCTCGAGTCCTACGTAAGATATTGGAACGAATTAAAATGCGGATGGTGGGCGCATCTTGGCTCGAGTTTGTAGATTTTTTTCAGAATTTTGGGTCACTCGGAAGAGGCAGGGAAAATTATTTTCCGACGGTGGTTTTTCAAAGCAAATATCTACCACGGGGAAGAAGACCCTCAACTTCGTAGTCGATTCTCTTGGTTCCTATGTAAGATATTGGAACGAATTAAAATGCGGATGGTGAGCGCATCTCGGCTCGAGTTTGTACATTTTTTTCAGAATTTTGGGTCTCTCGGCAGGGATGGGAAAAAATCATTTTTTAACCGTCGAGCAATTGTGACGCCAGTCGAGAGTACACGGTTCCGGGGAAAATCTCGGTCACTGTGAGAACGACACCGGGGCTCGTCGACGTCCGTTGCCTTATGTCGAATTCGCATACGGAGGGGACTTAATTCGAACGCTGGGTGCAAGCCTGATTCGAATGTGACACCAACGTTGGCCCCATTTGAAACGTCCACACATGGTAATTCTATGGTCAACATTTGGTTTTGGACCTTGTTAACTGTCTACACAGTGTCGGATTCGCAGGTGGGACGTCGTCGGGAACTTCGGACCGAAGCGTACGAGTCATCCGTGGATTCCCCTAATAGCTCGTGTATCGATTCGCGAATATGAATATAGAAAATAAATATAGAAAATACAGTAAATACGGAATACTCGTGAATATAGAAAATAGGAGCAGCACCCTCCGTCTTAAAAATCGCTGTCAATTCATAGCGCTCGAGTTCGCCGTTTATGGCCGAAAGCTATTGCGAAGCGCGCGACGCGAACGGCAAATTTTGACAACGATTTCGCGCACGTCCCGCGGCGAGTGACATGACGCGGCGAAATGAAATAATAAAATTTAATGCGCATCGAAGTCTCGAAATTCCGTTGCCGCGTTGCCCCCGGCCCGGAACTGTTCGAATGCGTCGCGCATGCATGAAATTTGACGAACCGGTAATCGAATGCATAGATCCCGGCGACCGATTATTGACGCAACGATGAACCACCGATAAGCAATGACTCAAGGCATAGATGTCCGCCGCGGAAGGAAGACAACGAGCGGCCGAGAGAGAGAGAGAGAGAGAGAGAGAGAGAGATATGTTACATTATTCATGGCGCATTTGCTTTCTAAGGAGGAGGATCTTTTCAGGAGACTTTTTACCATTGAAATTGCACAGTGTTCGTTGAGTGGAAACGGTAATAACCTTTTAGGAAGATCTTATCAAGCGTTGCATCTGCCGTCGCGTCGCGGCGCACTTAGAAATTCTTCGCGTCGACCGCCGGCCGCGGATGAATTCATTTCTGGGACCCAGGTAACACCACTGTTCCTCATTATTTATGCGCGCATCATTCGCTATTCTGGGCGACGGTCCGCGGGTCTCTGTTGCATCATTTTTTCGACCGGGGATTGTCTCCGGTCGAAAACCGCCGCGAGGTCGGTCGCTCGAGAAAAACGCGGAGAAATTTTTACGACTTTAGAAAGCGCGTCCGGCGTCATTGTTATCTGTTACAGTGGCGAGTTTAGTTAAAAAAAAAAGAAGAAAAAACCACGAGGGTATCGAACCGAAGACCGGTCGGCGATGGTCGTGGCCGTGGATTTTCAGCGCGATAAATTCGTTCGGTGCCTCCCGGTTCTGCTTTTCGGCTAATTGGCGTAATTAATGGGCTCGCTCGGGCGATTCGATTTGACGGCTTCGCGCGGCCGATCGCCGCGAGTCTTCGGAGAGCATTCCGCTATTTGCCAGATATCCCGGCGATCGTTCGGGCATGAGTAAACCGATCTGTCGGCGGGTTGCCGCGTTACCTTAATTTCGGCACGCCTCTTCGTTCTGGCCGACTTTTCTCTTATTAAATCTTTACTTATATTGTTGCACGACAGAATTCCTGGATGGGGATCGCGGATCCGGTGCCAACTGTTATATTAATTCCCGCTCACGCAACACGGCGTTATTTAGAAACTCGAGACCGTTCGTCATTAGGTGCTCATCGAACGACTCGAGGGTGGCCCGCTCGATCACCGGTAGCCATTTCGGGATGAAACGCGCGGAGATGGTGACGCGTGGGAAATTAGTGACTGTTCCGTGTGATCGTTTCGAATCGGGTCACGAGATACCGGGGGGAACGCGAAAAGGACTTTTCAAAGGACTCGTCGAATTTTAGCGGAAGGCGAGCACGCATAATTCGCCGTCGATCTCTCGTTCGGGAAAACCATAGAGCCTGAATAGCTGCTTTGCATCGAATGAACTGGTCGGTACGAATAAACGCTGTCCCGTTTACAAGTAATTAGCTGTCCCGCCACTTTCGCCACGCCGACAAATGCAATTGATGCAGCGTTTGCAGGAGTCGGCCGCACAGTGGTACCAATCGACGAATTAGGAGGAGAAAATACTAAAATCATTTTTTTCTGTTGAGCACAATACCATTAGTTATATATTCTTTCATTCTAAATTGAATGAGACCATAACGAAGTCGACGCGATTAATAGTTTTCGGTGATGCAATTTATGATTAAAAAATGTATAACTTACTGGGACAGATGATTCACCCGTTCGATTTGAAAAATTTTGACCTCTTGTACTTTCTAGCTCATTCTCTAAATAATTCACGAGCATATGACGATTCTTGGTCATAGTCGATTGCATAAGGCCTAATTCCTTCAGGCGAATAACCATGTCCCGCCAAGAGTTATAGCGCGCGCTCTGTCTACAAAAGAATTGTTTCTCACAAAATGGCAACTAAAGGCGAAAAGCTATTGAATTTATATCGAACACAGGAGTGTCACTCTTGCTTAAAAATAGTTTCAATTAGTAACATTTAGTAACTTGGGTCCTAGAAATAATAATACGAGTCACTAAATTGAAATAGATTTGTAGTTTTATATCTACCTCCAACTGTGGAATTCATATTATTATGAATATAATGCCTCACTTAGTGCCTAAGTTTCTTTACATTATTTACAATATTTACAGATCCCTTACCCATAAATAGAGAAACGGCATTTACAGCTTATTCCTCCCTATGCTTCTTTCTACTAATATTTAATGTTTCTCAGACTCAATCTCTCTGTTATGCACGTGTTTCTCTCTTCTCTCGTCTCCTCTGTCCCCTCTCTTATCTCACGCGGCAAACTTCAAGAAGGTTTGTAAAATAGTATCTGTACTACTTTATATGAATATAAAAGTATTTATAATGCCGGGTAATCGGAACACACGTTTTCACATACACAGTTTTGCGACAAGCAATCGAATAACCTAAAACAATTATGCGTTGCGACGCGACATTTGCGTTCGTCATTTGTTTCATTGTTAACACTAGGTTTACGGAGCATTAAAAGTGAGTATTTCACATGACTTTATAAAAATAAGAAGAACGTGTTTATCCGAGTTTTTATCCATTTTTTAAATAATATATACCTAAGGAAATAAGTGTGTTGAGTAATTAGAGGTAGATGGATCTTCGCAATCTCAATAATGGTAAATTAAAAATATTAGAACCCGTTCTTTTCAAGGGTCCCGTAAATCTATTGTTAATGACACTAATGCCAGAGGTCACTTTGCGTCTCTGTGGGATGTATGGTACACAGAAAATTCGCTGATACGTGTCTTTCTTCACCTTTGATTTTGAACATTTTTCCTCTTAATTCGCCGATTAGGACCACTGTGGGCCGCGGCGTAGGCGGATATCGAAAAATCGACGTTCGAGGAGGGTGTTAATTGCACAAGGAGCGGGCGGCGTCGGTCAAAGGCAGAGCCGTCCCGCAGAATTCGGCGTGTTAATAAAGTGTATTCAGCAGAATGTAGGTTGACACCGCGGACCGTTCCAGATACGCAAATTCTCCTTCGATAGAGAGCAGGATTTGGCAACGGTTCCCGGCCGCCTCGATGCAATAGATTTTCACCGGCGGCGGGGAGGGGCGGGGAGGGGTGGGTGACGGAGGGAGGAGAGATAACGTGGAATATTTTTCGTAGATATTTAGTGGCCCGACGATGGCTGATTTTATTATGCGGGCGGCGTTAAATACCGACTATAACATAATGCGGGTTCGCGGCGGAGCAACAGTGTACGTGCCCGTCGGGTGCGATGTGTATAAATATTTGGCCCAGATCCAATCTGCAGCACCATTCCGCCTTAGCAGCGAGCCTTCTGCGCGCACATCTGCTTTTCCAACGGCGAAGCCACTTGTAAAGATCGCGATGACGCGTCTCATTTTCTGAACGCGTCCCTCCTCCGCTGGACCGGCACCAAAAAGAACAAGAAAAAGAAAAAAAGAGAAAACGCTCGGACAAACCAATCAGCCGGAAGAAATCTCGAATTCTCAAACGCTGCGCTGTCGGTTCCTTGCCCTCGAAGCGCCCCGGTTTGCCCCTCGGGGCAACCGAGCGCGCTCCAGGTCATATTTTCCAACGGAGCACTCGTGAAACGATGTTATGATAATAAATCGCAATTTTCCACGATCGAATGGACAGCGGGGAATAGATACCAGACGCTCCTTGCCCTGGGAGCATCATCGTCTGCCCCGCGGGGCAGTCCGAGCGGACGTTGTTTTATGACGTTGTTTGGACACTTGTAACGATATTATAATAATAAATCGCGGTGCCAAATATCGCGTGTAAACCTCTCGTCGGCCCCGCGCCATTGTAATTACTAATCGAATGAGAATTTGAGCGTTTATTGATCAAACGGAAATTAATTTAGGCGAGTAATGATGTAGCCTTCGATCAAGCAATGTTTATTAAATTAATTGAATATTCACGCGATCGTTAACGCGCGCGCCGATGTCAATTCATTGAGAGGGGTATGTAGGCTGCCAAAGGGTATCGAATTATGCGAAATAACGACCGGAACCGCTCGCAGGATTGAAAAATCGAAAGATACAGGGCGGACGGCGCGCACCGTATCCCGTCGATCATCGGACATTTCGATGCTCGTAATTAGACGCGGTGACAAACAACAACGATTCGTGTCTTCGCATTTATTACACGAACTCGTAAACTCTATGACCGTGTTTCTGCGTACGCCGGTATATAAATATGGTATTTGCATGAAATCTGTTTTAATAGAGATTCTCGGCGATTCTTAGTTTATCGCGGCCCGTTAATGCGAAACTGCGATGTCGGCGATCAAATAGAAATAAAACGGCGCGGATAACGGGCCGCTGTTATCGAATTGACGAGCCGGAATTATCGGTACGCGCCCGACGATCCTTTAATTTCGATCCTGCCTGCTTTTCGATCGATCGCGAACCTTCGACGAAATCTAAGACTCGCAATTCGAATGAATTTTTACGTCTTTCAACCGGAGAAACTTCTTGAACTTGTTTTGTCGAAATAATGTCCATCGTGCAAGAGAAAAAATCTGTAAAAACGAAACTGTCCAACGTATTTGTTTGCAAATTTGTGGAGAGATTGCCACAGGCACAACGCTTATTTGGCAAAAGAATTTTTGTAAAACGTTGTTGACATTCAGTAATACGGGCTAATCTCTGTTTTCTGCCGAGTTTTTATTTATGGAAGCATACAGGAAATCCTTTAATAGATTTTGGTCTGGAACTAACCGTTTTGGCAAGATGTAATATTGATCTAACTTTCTGCCAAAAGACCATGAGACCCTTCGAGACCCTTCTCAATCATCAAATAATCGTGACTTCCGTGCGATTCATTCTTGGAAATTCCGATAGTTGATATTTAAACTTAAATTGCAGGAAAAGTATTTGGAAGTATCTCATGAAATTTTGCACAAAGCTAGATCAATATTATAACTTGCCAAAACGATTAGTTCCAGATCGAAGCTATTCAAAGGATTTTTTGTATTCCTCCATAAATAAAACATGAGCGTAACGCAAAGGGGCTTCAAGTTAGTCCGTATTACTTAATGTTAAACAACTTATTTTGGAAAATTTTTTTGCCAGTCAATAGTCGAAGCCATTTGCAATAACCCGTATGATGTGTAGACCCCTAAGTATCCAATTATAGGCGGAGTAATTACACAACTGTCGCACTGAAAACTGATGAACTCCCAGAAGCGGGGAAATGGTGTTACTCACCATGCGTATATCTCCGTAAAAAAATTCGTTTTCAAAAATCTGACTTTGGCGCATCATGCACTCGCTATTAGGCTATACAAAGATACGTTTTTTCTGCAGCGTTGGCGCCACTGTGCCCCGGCGCGTTGGCCACCTTATGGTGTTCGCCTTCAATCGGTAGCCAAGCCTCGTACTCTCCACCCTGTGGAAGTATCTGTCCGCGGTTTCTCGGTATTCCGTCTCGAACGAATGCAGAACGCATTCAAATCGAATTCCGCGGTGCCGTGAGTCCCCATAAGTCTCCGCGAGTCCCAGCGAGTCCCAGCGAGTCCCAGCGAGTCGCGCGCACGCTCGCCGGAAATCGTAGAAATGCGCCGCCGCGGCCGTGTGTCGTTGTGTTAACGATGTTTGGAGTTCTCGTGCCGATCGGAAACGCGCATTACAAACTTCCGTTTTTACGTCCGCCTCGTTGCTAAGCACCTGCTTGTCCGCCGATTAAAAAAAAAAGAGAGAGAGAGAGAGAGAGAGAGAGAGAGAGAGAGAGAGAGAGAGAGAGAGAGAGTGACGGGAATGCGTCGCAACGAGTTTAATCGGTCGATTAGCGCACGTTCAGCGTCCAATCTCGATTAAACGCGGCGGTGTAAACTCGCGCGCGTCGAAAATCGTCCGCCGTTGTTTTCCGAAAACAATACGACCGTTTAAGTAAACCAATGAGTACGAGGAATAATTTTGTAATCGTTTTTCACGGATCGCTGCGATTTACAGTAAAGTGACTGGATTTTTACGCGGTATGTTTTTTTTTATTTTTATTTGAGTAACCGCGGCTTTTTCTCTACTAATTTTTCGTTGTACTCTTACACGGCTCGCAACGTTGGAGAACTGTTTTCGGCACTTCTCGTAGTTCGGTTATTAACGAATAACTTCTTTTATATTTTTTTGAATAACTTTTTAAAAATTGCTCCAAATGACTTGAATCTTTTCCAGACGTTAGACCGGATGGTTTAATTCATTTCTTTAATTTATCATTCCAACCAATCTAAAAAAACATTTGTTCGGTGATTATCTAGCAAACTAGTTGGTCTAACACCTAAAAAAAAAAAAAAAAGATTCAAGTCGTTTGGACCAATTTTTAACCAGTTAATTGTGATTGACGAGTATACTGGTCAATCCGAAACTCTATTGCGGTGCAGTTAACGTTAATGAATTGTTAAATTCTTAATAAAGTAATTCTTTCTCATTTAGCTTTGCAAGGGCTTTGGCTTTTATAATAGCCGCATTTCGCCAAAAATTGTTAAATGATTTCTCGATGAACAATAATATGCATGTCCTGCTAATAGAGAGTTCTGCCAAAGGAAATTTTCGTGCATCGTCGAATAAAAATGTAGTCGGATGCGCCGACCTGTCCGCACTGTGCGCCGATTTGACAAGATCGCGAGGTTGAAGAACAGTTTTTAACAGTTCCGCGGGAACGTTCGCGGCGGCAATATGGTCGCGCGGCAGCATAGGCTCGGCATAATCGCGTTCAAGTTCCCGAGACGAGCGACGCACGTTCCATCGAGCGTGGATCGGTCGTTAGCGAGACTTTATTCGGGTCCCCGGGCCGCTTGAATATGCATATCGGGCAAGCACGGATTGTGGAAAAGTGGATCAGAAGGATCAGCGGGGGTAAATAGAACTAACTTTCGCGAGTTTGCCGTTATTCCGAATTGTTCCGGGCGAAGAAACGGACGGTCGCCGTCGGACAGAAGTTTGTCCGCGGAATATGGGACTTGGAAATGAACTTCATGCCACCCGCGGCCATTACTTATTCGCATACATTAAACCCCCGGAGTTTTACATTTTGTTGTTGCCGCGCTCGTTTAATTACCTGTTTCGCTTGTGCCGGACTAATTTTCTTTTCGAGCTCGGGGACGGGGAACGGTCCGGGGACGCGTCGCCCGGCGTATCGCGCAAACTATTTCAAGTATCAGAAGTTTCGATCGTGCCGCCGTGTTTCAAAATTTGGGTCACTGCGAGCCTGCATTAATTGACCCCTCGCGGCACCGACTTCTCCACCGATTAGCGCTTCTTGCTCGTTCAGAATCGACTAGGACAGAAACGGGGAATCGATGCGCTTCCAATGTTTTTATCAGCCGAACAAATTACGCGTTTTCTGCGTCGCCTCTGCCGTCCGCGTCGTCTTCGGATCAGGAAACGCGGAGGAGAACCGTCGCGCGTTCGTGGTTAGACCAGGCTGCGAACCCGATAACGCTTATCTTATCGAAGCCAGGAGATTTCGAGCCCATTGTCCGTCGCACGCTCGCTGAAACACCAACTTGTTCTCTGCCCGGACGGTTCTCGCCGTTCGTTTCGCCCCTCCGGCCGAGCCGATAATTATTTAGCCCGAGATTTTCCAAAGACGTTCGACGACATTCTGCTCGGAAGTTCGAACGCGTAATCTCCGCGCCACGGACGTGAACCGATTCGCAAATAATCCGGCCGTGTATTTTCGCCACGTTACGGGAAAAAACGTTACGGGAACAATTGACGCGCCATAAATGTATTTACGGGCACAGGGGCCGATAATGCAGTCGGCGCGCATGATCTCTCGCGTCGGCGTCGGCGTCGCCGGCGAGCGTCCTCCTGCACCTTCGAAACCCCATCAATGAAACATGACTTGGCAAACACTTCGCCTAAAGTGAACATGCACTGACTTAAGGCAATTCCCCCGACTACCCCGCCGCCCTTTCCGAACGATTCCATTTCCTTTCCGCCCGGTGTACCCGTGCAACGCGAAAATGGCGGATTCCGGCGGCGGAGAGACCGTTGCCAAGCTCGAATTATGTCTGTATATTTTTAACATCCGCCCGCGACCACCGGTTGCCCCAACGGCTCCTCCAGAAACGGACTTAATACACTCCGCGACAAAATGATGGCACATTTTGTTCATTCTCGCAAATATAATCGAATAACAATAGTTCAGTTAGCAATAAGTTGTATCTGTTCAGAGTGAACACTCGTTTTCTGTTTACAGGTTGAACTTTAAGCCGACAAACGTAAACAGTAGTGCTGACTGCTGAGTCAAAATGATAGCACAAAGTCAAAATTTTGTATTTTCTGCTTTGTGTATTTTACAAGCTTGTAAAAGAATATTCTACACGAGAAAATATTAAAAATTTTGGAATCACCTGCCGGGTCTCCAGACTTAAATATTACAGAAAATTGCTGAACCCATTTAGCCAGATTAGTGTATGCCGGTGGGAGACAATTACGAACTGTTAACGAATTAAAAATCTGCATTGAACGAAACTGGGCAGCGTTAAGCAGGAAATTTGTTAAAACATTCTTTAAATCTGTGCCAAAACGTTTAGTGGCAGTTATACAAACAAAAGGCGGAGATACGAAATATTGAAAGATAATTTTTTTATACATATTCTTATATTTTAGCTATTTTAAGAAATTTCTGCTATCATTTTGACGCTTTTCTTTTCTTGATTCTTAATTTCGTTTAATGTTACACAGTCTCCAATAAAATTGTTTCTTCGCGTAATAAATGCGTCAAAACATATTGAAGTAATTGCTTATTCTTATTACGCAGTATACAGGTCACAAACAATGTACTGCACTATTCGAAAAGCTAAATACCATTTATCTCTATAACGTGCTATCTTTTTGTCGCAGCGGAGTGTGTATCTCTACTTTTTAACTGATTTTAAATTTTCCTGGATTACGAACAATTCCCAAAAAAGATTTCAATGTGAGAAACGCGAAAGTATAAATTTTTCCTCCACCTACAAGAAACGTTTGTGTTTCTTATTTTGCTATTTCACGTTTTACATAATTCCGAAGGCCACCACATGTTTCAACGTAAATAGAAAGAATTATGCGTTTAGGGGTAAAATTGTTTCTTCTCGTAATAAATGCGTTAAAACATATTGAAGTAATTGGTTATTCTTATTACGCAGTATACAGGTCACAAACAATGTACTGCACTACTCGAAAAGCTAAATACCATTTGTCTCTATAACGTGCTATCTTTTTGTCGCAGCGGAGTGTATATCTCTACTTTTTAACTGATTTTAAATTTTCCTGGATTATGAACAATTCCCCAAAATGATTTCAATGTGAGAAACGCGAAAGAATAAATTTTTCCTCCACCTACAAGAAACATTTGTGTTTCTTATTTTGCTATTTCACGTTTTACATAATTCCGAAGGCCACCACATGTTTCAACGTAAATAGAAACAATTATTCGTTTAAGGGTAAAATTGTTTCTTCGCGTAATAAATGCGTGAAAACATATTGAAGTAATTGCTTATTCTTATTACGCAGTATACAGGTCACAAACAATGTACTGCACTATTTGAAAAGCTAAATACCATTTATAACGTGCTATCTTTTTGTCGCGGAGCGTAACATCTCGCGAAACGATTACTCAAATTACCAAGTTTCTTTCGAGCTGTTCATTAAAACGCCTACTAATAGGCTTCCCGGTGGCAGAACGGTGTCCGCGGCGGCGTAAAAGCATGATCCGCGGAGCGGCATGAAATCATCATCGGATGAAACTATCGGGTAAAAGTGGCGATGCACTTTGTTATTAACCGGCGGGTAGGAGGCCACATCTTTGGCCTCGCGAGATGAGCTGTATTAGGAACGTTTCCATAATACTTAACCTCCTGGAATTGTGAATAATGCAATCCTTGACGTTGCGCGAGAATGACGTAATTATGATTACCTCGCCGGGACGGGTTAGACTGCAATCTATGGTAGTGCTCGTCTTTGTTCGCCTGCGAGGAACGTCTCTCGTTGTTTAAACATTTCTGCTCGACGATGCGCGATTAATAACCCTGAACG
>CM052140.1:16268834-16279266 GCA_028454255.1 Halictus ligatus
GGAGAAGTAATCGTCGGACAAAGCTGTGTTTCTTCGCCGGGCTTGAATTACGTGCCGGGAGGCCAGGTTGATCGATAATTCAAGTTTATCGTGGGCTGGAGTTCATCGGGGGTGACGTAACACACCGGCGGGCGCAGCGCCGATCTCGAGAATGGATGGAACGTGGATGAAGCGTAACACGTGACCGAGTATGTCGTTACTTAGGAGGCAGGGGCGGTGTCAGTCAAAATAAACAGAATGTCACGGGTATAAATAAAGCTTTCACTTTCTTTGCGGCGGCTCCTCCTCGGGCCTCGGGGCTCCTCGGGCTTTCTTACGGTGAACCGAGACAACGCCCGGGCCCGGAGCCACCGGCTCGAGAGCTCTCACTCTCTTGATCGACGTGCTTCCTGTCGGAACCGCCGCTAAAAGCGTCTGCCACCGTCATTAACCGACCGAGTAATTATAGGCAAAATGAATCGGGCAATCCGTCGCGTTTTCGAAGCCTCCGCCGCGCAGCGGGCAATTTCGACGAAATCGGATTCGAAATCACAGAACTCTCGATAGAAATGGGGTAGAGCTCTGTAGAATATGGGAAAAATAGAGAGATTATTACGATTCAATCGTTTCAACGAAAAAACGATTTCATTAGTTTTTGTCACAAAAATCTATTCTCCGCAAAGTCCTGAGGTCGTAGACAAATTTTGAGACCAGATTCGAAGTCAGCGTGAAAAAATCTATGGGGAATGATGTATAGCATGTTAAACAAAATTTTCTTCCGCGCGTGGTATTGGAGAAACAAAATTTTCTTGAATTTCTGCACGTTTAAATAATTTTCTCAGAATTAAAAAACGTTCGTACCAAAATTTCTTTAATTTTCCCATATTCTGCAAAGTTTGAGCTTCAATTTAAAAAAAATTTCATCGCTCTACCTCATTCCTATCGAAAGTTCCTTGATTTTGAATCCGATTTTGTCCAAATTGCCCACTGTGCGCGGTGCCCCCCACCCCTCCCGAACCGCAGAAGCTAAACATTTACGCCGAGAACAAAAAGAACTCCCGGAATACAGCAGAACAATTTAACTACTAATTGCGCGCTGTAACGTTACACTCGCGCCTTTAGAAAATTCTGTACACTGGAACTTCTCGCGGTACTTTTTATGTTTTTACGAGAAAATTAAAAACGGCGATAATATCAGAAGGTCGAGTCAAGAAATAAATGTTTACACAGCTCCTACTTCACACGGCCGATATTTGTATCCTTTTTTTGTAAAAATTGTCCAAGTCAACTGCGAAAGACTTTCCATCGGATAGACATTTCGCTCTTACTTTAATCGCGCGATCCAGCTGAAAATAATAGCATTCTTAACCCTTTGCACTCGGCGCTGTATTCATTCTAAAGCAAAATTTTTCTTCCGTCTTGGAATATTTTCATTTTATTCATACGAAACTGATCCGATATACAGATATAATATTTAAATGTTTAGTAGTCTATTGAATAAAAATTTTGTAATCTTACAAACATTTTGTAATATTTTTTGTAAATTCTTTGAAATAATGCCACAACAATTTCTAGTGGTGCTTCAGAGTCACCGCTCGAGTGCAAAGGGTTAACACTAGGTCTGCGGGACTCTTCAAAATGACGGATTCTAATATTTTTAATTTACTATTATTGAGATTGCCAAGATCCATCTACGTGGAATTACTCAACAAACTTATTTCCTTAGGTATATATGATTAAAAAAATGGCTGAAACTTGCAAAGACAGATTCTTCTTACTTTTATAAAATAATGTAAAACACTCACTTCCAATGCTCCGCAAACCTAGTGTTAAATCATTTTGACTTAATATCATAAAAATGTCATAAAATCCGCAGTCCAGTGATGGCAAAGTCGAATCACACGAACGGAGTTGCGAGAGTATTATTTTGCGGGAAAGATCGGAGTAATGGGATCCGTTTTTTCGAAAAATTTCGTGGATCTTTCACGGGCGGGAACGTTACCAATTTTTCCGGAACCAATTTTTGTTTTTACGCGGGAAAAGCGTCGATCTTCGGTTTCTTTCTGTAGTTCTGCGAACCGTTTTCACCCTCCGCGTCACGTGTACCTATTATAACCCCGTGATTTCGCGTCCGAGGTAAAAAAAGCCGAGAGCGAGATAAAAAAAGAACGAGCGCAAACCCTGGTCCAGCTGGACGGTTAGCACGTGACGGGTGTCGTTAATATTTCATTAGGATTCGTTTTTCGTCGTCGACGCCGATGCGCCGTCATTTTATTCCCGTTGCCGTCCCCGGCCCTTTCCAAAATGGCAGTCGGATTTTCGGCGCGGTTCGAACGGTTCCCGTGTTATGGTTGTCCCGCGTATCGATCCTGCTCCCGCGCTGCTCTACCCGTGATTCTTCACCGTGGAAATTCGACGGAATATCAATCTATTTCGTTTTTCGAGATCGTTCGCGAACACTGTGTGCGAAGAACACTGCCTTACCGACGCGGAAGACTGATTATAGCGTCCTCTTCTCGCGGTTGTTAGTCGACTCAACAACTACTCCCCGAAGCAGCGTTAATTAACACGGAATCTACCACAGTCGGATGACTGATTCATATTTTATATTTATCGAAATCGTAGGTATTCATTTATGGAAATTAATGGAATAAATTTCCTGGTCGGAGCGCGTCTGTTATACTGCAAATTACGGGGAATCTCGATAAATATTAGTGACGCCATTTTCGTGAGCCGGCATTTACCAGCTACCTGGTAGATTCGCCGTTAAGGGAAACAGTGCAAATGGAAATTAACGTGGTCGAGCAAGCTCCGAGATGTGAAAATACAGTAGCAATTGGCTATTTTTAATTGGCGTCGCAAACTTTCACAGATCTTTCGCATTTCGCTCGAATGTACACGGTTCTAAGCGAGTTCGGTTAACCATCTATAATTAGCCCGAAGAACCGAGAGTGCAGAATTATATTTTCAAGTGTTCAAGTTTGGACGCGATAAAGTAGAATGAAAAGCTTGACTCTGACGATTGAGATGAATGTGGATCTTTCGATCGTGTGGTCCTAGATTATCTTCTAGGCCAATGAATCTATTATTCAGAGACTCCGTTGATAACGTTGCGGATGATACGGCGACGGTGATGGGGCTTTGGGCGTCCCAGAAAGTTGAGCCACGAAAATACATTGGATGTCAGGTCTATTTTTATACCTCGTCCGCGCTATCGCCTCGCTTCTTTCTCCGTTTCGGCTATTATCTTCCGGCGAATCGTTCGGACAAATGAGCAGAAACGTCGATATAAACTGCAACCCTGCACCAGCGCTCGCCTCTCGATTATTTTAGTCGATCGTTTCGGACCCGGTTCGCGTCTTTTCCGACGCATAATCCCGGCAGCCCCTCAATTCAGCCAATTAATTAGCAGTCGATGAACAAGCTTTGAACTGCGTGTCGCTGTCGCCTGCCACCGGGAAGGCGAGGAGGGTTCGGTTCGCCTAATATCTCAGACGCTTTCATAAACGCAAAGGCCGGGGCGGGCTTGAAACCCTACTCGGTCTCGGCGTTTCAATTATAATAATTGCAATTTCGGCAGAAAATCTCCTGCCTCGCAGCGACGATCGACGCATTTTTCGACCAAAATTTGCCACGACGTTTAACAATATTGTGATCGTCGGTCTTCGTGTTTTCGAGGAGAAGTGGCTGGAAATTAAATAAATTGAAACTCACCGCTTCTGTTTTCGCTGTCGGCCGGCTTCATTTGGATCGGATGTCGCATCTGGAAAAAGAAAAGAAGAGGACGGTGCATTATTAATTGGCGCGTTCGTTGCCGGGCCGGTAATGCCTGGAAATGTTTAATTTCGCGCCGGGAAGAACAGTGTGTTATTAAAGTCGTCGTGGAAGGGCCGTGTTAAGGTCGTTTCGGAACGGGCATGTAAAATTCGTCCGGAGTGCCATCGGGACTCGCTGAAATATGCAAGAACAGGGTCTCTACGTGGCGTAGTTACTGCTCGTTTTCGCGTTGGTTGCGCGCGCGCGCGCGAGCATCGTCTAGTTTTATTCCGGAGATTTCTTGGCGATCCATTCGCCTCGGAATCGATTCGATTTCTTCCCGGAGAATCGACTCCTCCATAATACACGCGGGCCGTCTAACGATTATGGCAGCGTATTTCCCCGGGTTCGCGAGCGTCCGCGCAACGTCGCGCAGCGGTGCCAAATGGCCAAAAAGGCGGCAAAAAAAAAAACCGTCAACACGAAACTATCCGACGCATTCGTTCGAAAATTTGTGGAGAGATTGTCACAGGTACAACGCATTTTTGGCTGAAGAAAATTTTGTAAAAAGTTGTTAACATTAGGTAATACGGGTTAGTCGGAAATCTGTGTTTTCTGTCCATTCTTTATTTACGGAAGCGTACAACAAATCGTTTAATAGATTTTGGTTTGGAACTAATCGGTTTGGCGAGATGTAATATTGATCTAACTTTGTGCAAAAAATCGTGAGACCCTTCGAGATCCCTTTCGCCGCAATTTAAGTTGAAACATCAACTTTCTTCCTGCATAAATAAAACATGAGCGTAACGCAAAGGGGCTTCAGGTTAGTCCATATTACTTAACGTTAAACAACTTATTTTGGAAATTTTTTTTCTGTCAGTTAATAGTTGAAGCCATGTGCAATAACCCATATGATGTGTTGACACCCTAAGTATTCAATTATAGGAGGAGTAATTACAAAACTATCGCACTGAAAATTGATGAATTCCCAGAAGCGAGGAAATGGTTATTGACCATGCGTGTATCTCCGTAAAAAAATTTGTTTAAAAAAATCTGACTTTGGTACATCATGCACGCACTATTAGGCTATACAAAAGTTTATAAAATGGATTTTTTGCTGCCTTGGCACCACTGTGCGTCGTTAGACCGAATTGCTCATTTTTGCGAGTCGATGAGACGAGAATCGTTCGTTTCTCTCTCTCTCTTTCTCTCTCTCTCTAGGTTTCGCGGAATCCCATGACCGTGTAAAAACAGAGTACAGTCGTCGTCCAGGAGTTTATTTCTCCCGGTGAATCGATATCGGGCGAGTTCGACTTCCACGGGGACCAGTGTGTACAAAATCATGGGAGCCGGGACGCAATATAAAGGTACCATGCGGATACCACTAAACCCAAACGCAGGGGTCGCGTTTAGCATAGATATGAATTTCATACTGGCTCGCACCGCGATACCAGAAATTCCTTCGCGTCTGGAAGATCGAGAAGATTCGCAAATAGAATATCTTCAACTTCCGCTCCTGAATATTATACGCTCTTAAGCGAGCGTATCGCCTGGCCCCCCTCAGTCTCTACAACGAAAAGCTACTTTGCCAGGAAATGAGAAACAAGAAAAAAAAACGAAGAAGAAGAAGAAAAAGAAACATCCAGCTGAATTTTTCAAACTGTTCACGGTGGATTTCGCTCTCCGCGTGGCCGTTTTTGCAATGAAACATCGGCCGAACCCGTTGCGCTCGCGAGCGCGCGTGCGCGAAAATTAATTTTTTCTCCCGTTCTCGAATTGATGGGCTCGCGAGAGAAACGATCTTCCCGTTTCGCGCGATTAACCGTAGGCCGAGAAAGTCGAATGATCGTTCGTGTAATGATCGATCGAGGTTCGGACGAACCGGCGCAACAAAAAATAACGGGCGCACCGATCGCGAAATAGACGTATTATATAATCCGCGAGATCGGCTGTCCGTGATTAATTTCCTCGAGGATATTAACGCGACGGATTTTCGCGGCGAGGGATCGAGCCGGTGATTTAGGGGGCAGCCTGAATTCAGGCTATCAGGCAGCTATCCAAGCAACACAGCCGCCTGCACTATTTATTACCTCGGAAAAAAAACTCCTCATGGTGAATTTACGCACGATGAAACACGGACTCGTGAATGCGATCAGCTTTATATAGCCGTTTGCGTTTCTTTTTTTTTTTTCAATAAAACCGCCCGCACCGACCTAATAATCTGTTTCCCTCGAAATTCAACCGTGATCGGTGTACATGGATTTTAACCTAACCTGGATCGGCTTTAAACCCTGAGACCTGTGTTATCGTTTATCTCGATTTTCCACTAGTTGAAGAAGGCCGGCCGTAAAACGGAGAGGCACAATTTAACACTTTGATCGCCAAACTAGAAACCGCAAAAATTCCATTAAATCAGAGTAAGTAATTTGATAAAACAAAAATTTGCAAAAAATTAAATGTATGACACTGAGCGATCCTCCAACTTTCTTGCATGTTACAGATCCTAATCAAATTTAGTAAATGAATATACCAACGTAAAAATTCGTTTTAACCCACATATGGGGTCCAACGTGTCAAATTAACGGAAAGGGTATTTCACGATTATTGAAATTATAACGACGTTTTCGTAGAAAATTTCTGAATCGACTTCTTCATTTACAGAGTTTAAGTAAAGTCGATCTTCTCCCTTCTATAGGACTTTTCACTTTTATGCGTTCTGCGCTTGGTGGGTTTAGCGTTCAGAGAAGTTGGAAACACCATTATTTTCGAGTTACTAAAACGATCGAAGAATGACCCGTTTCATTTCGCATAAATAATTCGCGGGACTAATTAACGACCGGTCTAAATTCAACCGCTCGCTTCTGCACACTCGACAAAGTTCGAACCGTCTTCCCGAAGGAGCGGAGAGAAGCGTTTCGACGGTTTTGCGAGAGTGCAGCGATTCTTTTCGGTGAGTGGTCATCGAGGGATCGGGCAGAGATCGCAATCGCGAGAATGGCCGTGACAAGGGATGGAAGTAAATTTAAAGTTGCACAACCGAGACCCGGCACGTTCGCTCCGCTTTAAACGGACACACTGCGAGATACCCCCCCCCACCCCCGTTCCCCCCCCCGCCGAGAGCCTCCTCCCACTCGGTTATCCTTTTTTTTTATTCTTTCTTTACCCTCGTCGCGAAACTCTTCAATTTCACCCCTCTCCCTCCGCGGGGCCGGGCCGCTCGCACCCCCACCTTCCCCCCCCGTAGCCCACCCTCTTCTGCTTCAGGGAACTACAAAAGTGCTACTTCTCACTTTCACCGTCTGCTGACTCTGACTTTTAATCTCCGCGCGACTCGCCTTCCGTCCGCGAGATACGCGCGCACTTTTATAATATTCGAGGGCAGGATACGGGGACGAAAGGGCGCGAATAAAGGCCACGGATAAAGGACGACCCGCCGGCTGAAGCGGCCGACGGATTTAAAAGTTACACCGCCGACTATGGTAATCATCTGAGCGAACGGGATGCGATCCCCGGATACTCTGGATACCGGGATAGGCGCGAGCCCTGGGAAAGGGCCGACGGGTCTGCCATTGAAGGCGATCCCGAAAGTTTCGCGAGGAGAGCTTCGGGGGCTGCTCCGTCTAATTGCAAGACAACTGCGTAATCGCCCAGAAAGAATTCGCTTTGTTACGATCGGCCGCCCACGGTCCAGTTCACCTTTCAACCCTCGGCAATCTTTCGGCAGAAATGACGACTGAAGCTGTTCAACCCTTTGCACTCTCGAAGCCATTTTAACTCTGACACGAAACAGTTCTTCCGACCTGGAATATTTCCCTTCTATATATATATTTTTGCATGTTACACATACGAAAATGGTGCAATTTACTCGGACAGTACTGAATCCCAACGTGTCTGATCATGGCTGACCGTTTCTACTTCGTACAACGTGTCAACGTGCCGGCAAGGTTCGTCGATGCAATTAAGAAGAATAATTAAAAAATCCTTACTATACATACGAAAATGGTGCAACTCACTTGTAAAATACCCGAATGTTTAGTGATTTATTGAGTACAAACAAATTTAATAACGTAAAAAATATTTTGAATGGCACAGGCATTTTTAGTGGCGCCTTACAGTCGCCGTTCGAGTTTTAAGGGTTAAACCTCGCAACATGAACTACAAATTTAACGAATGCTCAATAATAACGTTAGCTACATTTATAATTTGGGTATCTCTGGTTTAATCCATTCGCATCATTGTCACTACCATTATTCGTTAGCTAGAAAATAGAAATGTGCTATCTGAGATGAAAGTAGTAATTCTGATTTAATCTTATAGTGCTGAAATACGAAGTTCTGAAGTTCTGTGGAGTGCTGAAGAAAGTTTGGTGATAAGGGCGATCTTTTCATACTTCCCTGTGACGCAAACGGGTTAAAACCGATTTAAATATTATAGAAAATCGCTGGACCCATTTGGACAGATTAGTATACGCCGGTGGGAGACAATTTCGAACTCTTAACGAGTTAAAGATCTGCATTGAACGAAACTGAGACGCGAGGACAGTCCTGCGACGCGAGACTGCGTAAGACTAAAAGCTTCATTAATTTGGATCAGTCGTGAACCGTGGGCAAAATTCTTTGGCGAGCGATACCGTTGGCCGAACACGATTCGGTCGTTTCGACAGTGACCGGTCGAAGGTTGAGAAAGAATAAATATCGCTGGAAGAGCAATCAGGAGGATCAGTTTACGACCGGTTGAAGGAGCGAGGAGGATTTTCGCCGCCATTACTCCGGTCTCCCGGGTGGCAGCAACACAGCCATTCTTCCTCCTTCCACGGAGATCATAAAAATAACCGTCTTCCAGTGGTTTCGAAATGGGGTCGAGATTAAAAGTCACGATGAGGTGCTAGTCAGCAGCAACGGCAACAGCGAACGCCGGGTAGCGCAGGACGCGCGGCTTTCGAAGGGGAGAGGAGCCGCGCGGAATTGCTACTTTAGCAGTCTGGATGCGGGCTAAGGAGGATAAAGAAGCCTCGGCCGTGGAAACGAGCGGAAAACGAGAATACGTAAGCAGCGGTGTAACTTTAAATCGAGTTCCGCGGCATCGGCCCCCAACCGCCCACTTCCCACCCCCTTGGCCCGAGTTTCCCGTCCAGAGATAAACGAAGGGAGGACAGAGAGAGAGAGAGAAAGAGAGAGAGAGAGATGGTGGACGACACGCCATTCCACGCCACGCCACGCCACGCCACGGCCACGCCAAGTCACGCCGTGCTCGGCCATCCCGTTTCCGGTCAACTCGACCCCGCGGAATTGCAATCTTTCGGCGTTCACCGGCAAATTAGATCCGGCGGGGATCGAATTAGACCGAGCGGAACAAATTTCGCGACACCTTCGCGCTGTTGAAATTGAACGAGATTAAGAATTATGGAACTAGTTAGCTTCCGGCCGCGCCGCTACGCTCTGCCTAGCTCCGACCTGTTGATCGCCCCGCGCTCTCCCATTTTATACCCCGCTCGAGCGATTTTTTCCGAAAATTACGCATGCGACGATATCAACGCATTATCCACCGGTGATTACTCCATAAGGAAAGTCCGACTTTCACGGTCATGGCTGAGGATTTTTTGAAAGAACCCTTTAACGTTGACAGCAACAGCAACAACCCTCGATACAAAAATCTAATAATCTTCTTTCGGGATTATTGTATAAAAGAAGATTTTTAACGCGTTGACTGCCACGTCACCCACATGTGGGTCACGGAATTATTATATATTTTAAAATGAATTTTTACGTTAATACAGTCATTTTACCGAATTTGATTAGGATCAGTAAAATGTGCGAAAGCTTGGAGGACTAGTCAATATCATACATTCAATTTTTTTCGATTTTTATTTCATTAAATAACACCTTGATTCTATGGAATTTTTGAGGTTTCTAGTTCGGCAGTCAAAGTGGAACATCACAATTATTGAGAAGCCTATTAACAGTAGAACTACCGAGTCATAAGTACGACGGGTGTCTATCGCTTTGTAATAATTACAAGACTACGTTTATTCGAACCTCATACCATTTTTATTCCAACACGTGCTTCAATAAAGAAGTTGATTCAAACATTTCTGATGGGGACATTTTTATAGTTTCTGTAATTGTGAAGGAGAAAATTAGGAACCAGTCATTTTGACTGGTTCGTTAGTTAATAGGCTTCAGGTAGATAAAGTGTTAACACTAGAACTACCGAGCAATTGCGAATGACGTATGTATATTGTTTGGAACAGTGACCAGACTGTAACCATTCAGACTTCACTCTTGTCTCGATATAAATTCAATAGCTTCTCGCCTTTAGTTGCAATTTTGTGAGAAATAATTGTTTTTGTAGACAGAGTGCGCGCTATAACTCTTGGCGGGACATCGTTATTCATCTGATGGAATTAGGCATTATGCAATCGACTATGACCAAGAATCGTCACATGCTCGTAAATTATTTAGAGAATCAGCTAGAAAGTACAGGGGATCCAAATTTTTCAAGTGGAACAAGAACACTGCATGATCATCAGAGGAATGCTAAATTGAAAAATAATCTGTCCCAGTAAGTTACAAATTTTTTAATCATAAATTGCATCACGATGTGTCGAAAACTATTAATCGCGTCGACTTCGTTATGGTCTCGTTCAATTTAGAATGAAAAAATATATAAACAATGGTATTGTGCTCAACAGAAAAAT
>CM052140.1:16279366-16300979 GCA_028454255.1 Halictus ligatus
GCGTTCTGCGCGTCCAACGCTGCCTTTCTCGTGTAGAACGTCACGAAGCAACATCCTGAAACAAAAACGAGACCAATTAAACGTTAGGAAGGTAAACGGAACGGGCGTCGTAGTCAACAGAATTCGCTGTCGTTACTTTTACCGTATCCCGCGAGCGCTGCCGGCTCCGGCAAAGATAAACAATGTACGGTAGGATTCATCGTTTTTCCGTACATTTAAAATAATACCTTTCGAACGGCGTGATAACAACAGCAGCAACAACCGTGACACACCAAAAAGGGGTGGTCGTTTCCTTGACAACGGGGGTTAACCCTTTTCGCTATTTCCATTCTAGTAGTTTTATCTTCCCTACTGGAATATTTTCATTTTATTCGTACGAAACTGATCCGATTTCCACGTATAATATTTAAACGATAAGTAACCTATTAACACCTTGCCTTACGATTCAACTTCCAATAGCGCGTGCCATAAACCACAACAAGGTCGGTCATTCAAGATCAAGGACATTCACGGTTTGGCTGAGCGTTCGAAGTTGTACAAAACACAGACGTTCTATGATTTGTATACGCTTGTCTCTGCTACATGCTCTACAACGTCTCTGAGACGTTTTGTTTACATTTGATGTTTGGCCCGGTCAGCACGTCACGTCTCTGATACGACTTGTTTATGTTTGGTAGACTTACCACGTCCCTGACACGTCATTGTAAGCTAACGGGTTAAGTACAAATTCTTTTAATGTAACAAATATTTTGCAAGATCTTTCGTAAGCTCTTCGAAATAATGCCACGACAATTTCCAGTGGCGCTTCGGAGTCAGCACTCGTGTGCAAAGGGTCGATAGAGGACTCGTTTGGTGGCAAACCTGTTCGAAACGATCCACTCTGGCAGCCCGGAGAAAGAATTGCCTGACGAATGGACAGGCGACGACTGATATAGAAAATGGCGGGGTCGTTCCGGTCGGTCTCGCTCTTGGTTAGCTCATCAAGGGGTTTTCTTGTCCACCACCCCCACCCCCACCACCCTCCTAACTCTCAGGTTGTCGCAGCTGGACACCACCCAAGCAGCCAGAAACGAACGGATCGGATCGGTCGATAGTTTCGAGTTGCCAAAAGTTCGATACGCCGTTGTATTACTACCGGTGTGTGCCTCCCGCTCCGCCCTCGCTCGGTGTTACCTTCCCAGAGGGACGGGAGGGGGTGCGTGGGGGAGGAACGGGTGGATTTGCACCGGTCCACGGGGGAGAGGCAGGGTCGTGCACCCTTCCGACGTTGCAGTTTGCGAATAAACGGCTGCATAGGTATCTGAGCCTCCTTTCGCCGGTCCACGTACAAGCGCAAGGGGGCCCAACCCCTTCGACCGGGGTTTCGACCCCTTGAACTTTCGAATTCCAGCAGGAACTTACATTACGCGAATGGCCGGAGCCAAATTGCTTCTACTTCGCCGCGAGGAAAAAACCGACCGGCGGATAGACCCCGGACGTTTCCGGCGAACCGATCGAGACCCGACGATATTTACGGAGGCACGTCGGCCTTCGAACAACGTTTCAAGACGCTAATGCCGCACACGATTCTCGATCCCCCCCACCGAACGCGGACACCGATCGTTCGACAGTCCGCCGATTCGAGGACCGTTGCGCAGCCGCACAGTGGTACAGATCAGAAAATTTAGCGACATTCGAATATAACATCTGAACAAAATATTGTAACTAAATTATAACATCTGAAAATATTATCATTATGTTACAAATGGGTGAAAAGAAAATCTAAAAATTATTTTAGTAATATTTACTTCGTATTTGTTATTACATACTTTATGTATGTACTGTAAATATGGTAACTGGTTTTAAAGCGGAATTCTGTGGAATAAATTGTGTAAGTATTAGGAAATAATAAGTATTGAAAAATAGGCTCTATTAATGTGTACAATTTCGCAAATTTTTCCTGCTATATTCAACATTATTTCTTCGATAGAATACGTGCATGAATTGGTATTAAAAAACAAGACTTTTCATCGAAAAATCTGCTCTTCAATTTAAAAACAAAACTCGAGAGAAAATATCAAATAGGAGCGTCAGGACATCTCATTCAAGAGAAACAATTTTTGTGGCGAAAAATGCTTTTCCTAAAACGTCCAAGTTTCAATGTTTTTCTTTTACCTTAATTTTCGAGGTCAAGGTGAATTTTGCGGGGAGTTTTTTTGTGTTAATTTCCACCAAATCGTGCGCGTAGAGTCACGCTACGGTGGCCGTGACATATAATTTTATGACACCCTGTACAACCAGGGTATTCACTGTTTCAGACACGACTGTTCTGCGGAAGACTGTGGCAGATTATTTTAAACAAAGTCGCAGGATCGTTGTTGTGCACTGTGTCATTGTTCGACCGGGGATTCAGGAGAGAAATGGTGGGAAATTGACAACTCTAGAAAGACTAGAATACATCAATTATATTCTAATAGAATTTTATTTTACTCCTGATCCGTGATTCCCTACCTCATTCCAATATAAATTAGAAAGTATCGACAGGAAATTCTGAGTCTTTCGATGAAGAAAGAAAATTTCCAAGCGACTGCTGTACCTTGATCCGCAGTCTAATCGTTGTCTCGTATTTCTAAGCAGATTGCATGTATTTATTTATTTACCTGGGGTCACAGTAAACCCACCCGGCAGCGTATTCTCAGACAGGATCGCAAGGCGAACGCGGCAGACTGATGGAAGGATTCGGGGAGGAGCGAAGGATGGGAAGTCGATGGGATATTAATTGAAAGACGATCTCATTGTAGATTTTTCTGCGTACCGAGGCTGGCTCGGTCTGAAACGTTCTGGCATCGAGAAGTAACGAGCCATTCGATACCCTCGAACCGAACGGTTTACCGCGACCGGGTGCGTATAATTGAAAAATACGTAACACGATATCGCAGCAAACTTGAAATTTTGTTCCGGCGGAGTTTTCGTTCCGTGCTTCCGCCCCGTCTTGGCTCGGCTCGGCTCGGCTCGGCGCGGCGAGGGTTGAAAAGTAACGGAATTCTCCGGCGAGCCAAGAAAATGAGAAATTTGATATTATCAGGGAACAGTCTAATTGACGTGGCAGACAGGTGTTCGGGCCGGAATCAAAATTCACTTACGAAAGGTATTGCGAGAGGCCGTGGCTCTCCTCGCCTCGTTCATCCCCTTACACCGGTGGAGGAAATTGCTTTTACACGTGTACCCCCTCTCTATCTCTCGAAGAGTATAATTATCGAAAACTCTCCGCTATACATTTCGCGATACCTGCTAGATCGAATTAACTTGTCGAGTGAATGTGTGAGAGAGAGAGAGAGAGAGAGAGACGCGTCATTCGATTGTTTGATCAAAGTTGAACGTTTTTATGGTTCATCGACTGCCGGCCGGTATTAAATTGACAAATGGCGAGCAAGCACTGGTTCGAGCATTGACGAATCGCAGCGAACTGTCGTGCGAGCAGCCGAGGGTGTAGCACGGGGTGTTAGAGCGAAAGCCAGGGTAAACCGGAACGTGAAGGGTGGCGGTCAGAGCAACTCTGATTTATTCGCAGGTTTGTCGAGTGGTAGGTGGTTCGCGTTACGTCGTAGACAGGTACAAATTTGTCGGGGAGATTTTCGAATTCTCTCTCTCTCTTTTTTTTTTTTTTTTTAATTGTACCTCGCTTATCCGAGGGCTCGCGGGATAACGAGGTTCAGGGGGACGGGAGATCGATACGGTCGCGTTTCGTTTCTCGATTCTGCCGACGGAAAGCATCGGCCCGCAATCGTTCACTAATTAATCGAAAACCCCGTTCGTTTCGATCCTCCACAAAGTGAAATAAGGAGATACGGTCAGCCAGTAGTCGGACAGCATCTCGGACGAACTTTACGAAACTGTAATCTGTGCCATCGACTTCTGTCAGGCGTTCTTTAATGATAGTTAACGCAATATTCAAGAGGGAAAAGTTGCTCGAGACACACTTCTTAGTTGCTGAAACCTTCGAAGAATCTCATAATCGTCGTACACTGTCGCACATAGATCCAGGCGAAGGGCCCGTGTGTAATTTATTAATCTCCCGCGTGCTGTATTCCCGAAACTCGGAGCGCCGAATGATAATCCGTAGGAATAATCATCATAACCGCGTGAACTCTCCGGCTAGAAATTATTCCGAAGAGAATAGGCGACGCCTCGGCGAAAAAACCGACACAATCGCCGTATTAATGTCACACGGGTCTTGGCGTGCAAACGAAACGCGGGCGACATCGAAATCAATTTTCCTGTTAACTCGTTACCTTAATAATAATATGATTACTAAAACAGCAGTTAATCGTCCCGTATTGATCCGAGCAATTGCTCACTTGTCATCGATGATTCGTCCGTTACAACGTTTCAGATTCGCCCGGCCGAATGAAATAATAACGCGCGCGCGCGCGCGCCCGCGCCAAATTATCGCCAATCGATGTTTATTTAATCCCATTCCCCTGGAAAATATTATTTCCGTGTGTTTGATACATCACTTGCGTTCGACGTTGGTATTTTTAACAGTCGGGTGAAACCGACTCGTTGGCGGATAATAACGAAGGCTATTTTGGATTCACCTATCACCTTGAAAGCCCGAGAGTACTTGAGCAATATGATACACATTTTTACAAAATAATTCTAGAATAAATCGGGAATTAGAGATTTAGAATTCGAGAATAATTCCAGAGTTAGGGTTGTCCAGTGATCCATCTGTGGGGTGCAAGGGGTCACTCTTTTGAAAAATATTTCTCGCTTACATCTGACAAGTTGTTCGAGCCGAATTGCTGTATTCTTAATGTTAGGATTAACCCCTTGCGATAGTTTCGCGAGTCTGACTCGTGATGAAGATTCTGAACAGAGTCTAATAAATATGTATGTGTGTAACGGAATGAACTGGACCAAATTCTATCACAGAATGATTCATCATTGAGGGATTGGTTCCCTTTTATAAGATGGACAGTTCATTGTTTCACTAGGAAGTTCACTTAAGAGTCTCCACCTTGCATTTTAACATCTTCGCGACCACAGACGAGTTATCTCGCAACCAACCTACAAACGAAACTTGTTCGCGAGATAACTCGTCTGCGGTTATTGTGCGCACGGTATTTCGTCGCGAGATAACTCGTCCGTTGTCGCGAAGTGGTTAATCCTCTAATTCTTTTCTACCTAATGCGCTTATCATGTTACCATGAGGTCAATGTCCCTTCTTGGAACTTGGCATAGGCTGTAACTGATCTATGCTGTGTCTCTCGCATTAAGATAAATAACTTCGTAGAAATTTCAACGCCTATCTTGATCCTATTTCTTTCCTTCTCCTCGCCTTGGGTTCGAACAATAGTTCACAATATTTATTCTTGAGCGGACGCGAACCACCGGACGTGTGCATTGTTATTAGTTCTCTTTGGCCCGAAATACAATTCTATTTTAGCATTCTTAACCTCCAACTATTGAAGAACATGTAGGCATAAAATCGACAGAAATTTTCTGCTTTCCTTGGGAAATTACAAAACAGTTCTGATCACTGAAAAGGTAAGATACGTCGTAGTGGTTGAACGTGGCATCGGTCGAACGGTAACAAGTCGAAGGAAGCGTAGCGAGGTATCGCACCGCGATTTGCGAGCAGATTTGAAATAAAAAGCCGGCCGGCGCGAGTCGAATGGAAAGCGGCAAGGCAAACAAGGGGATATCGATTGCAGAGGGGAATAGGGAGCACGGGCGTATAAACGTGTTCGACGCGGGGCGAAGCGTGTGCGGTATAATGAGTCGTATCAAGGTATCCGTTTATCCGGGGTCAGTCGTCGTTAGGAGCCGACGAATGAGTTTAATTTGCGCTTCGAATTACCGCGTCTGCAAAAATCACGTCGAACGAGTAGAACGCGGCGGCGGCGGCGGCGGCGCGGAGGCCTGCAGGGCCACGGTCACCATTAGGAATTCCCAATTGACGTCGTAATTATCGCTAATTGGACTCCGGGATTATACTCGCGCGACACGCCGCGCGTGAAACGCTCGTCGTTCGAGCTGCGAATTATGCATTGCCCTTTCTCTACGCGGAGAGCGAACCCATTGGAAATGGCATCGAGACGGGGATGAAGAAAGCTTACCTTCAGGGAGGATCGTATTCCCACAATGACAGCTGTGCTTCCGTTAATTGGGACACGGATGTCCTGACCCGTGCGCCCGTCCCATTACACACACCTCGGCGCTTCGTCAACTTTATCGCGTCAAGGATTTCCCTCGGAACGAATATACATATACTTTTTTTTTCCACCCTCGCCGTTCCAATCGACTCGTTTACCACTGTCACCGGCACGGGACGATTTTACCGGAATTATTCAATCCTCTGTCCGCGCCGCCTCGAATTTTACACCCCTGTCACCGTTAATTAACTCCCCCGGCGATGCGATTTTCTTCGCGTCCACAATGCTTTCGATTCCATTACGAAAAAATTCATTCAAGAGCTTCTTGAATGTAATCGACGATGAGAAACACCGGCCCAGCGGTTTTTCTGACGATATTTTTCCAGTGGAGTTTTGTGCGCGAAGTCTTCGTCGCATTTTGAAATTTCCGTGATTTTGTAGCTTTCGGAACAGAGGAGATCCGAATCCGTTCGAATGTCGAGCCCGAGACCGTTTAGACGGGGTGTCGCGCGCTCGGGAGTGCCACTTACGCTCGCAAATGTTCAATTAAACGAGTCAATGCGATCAGAGCTCGCGCATTTATTCGAGGGCAGCGGCAACAGCTATTCGAGTGTCGTTATCGAGTCTCTGCTCGATTATGGACTTTTATTCCGGCGAGCGATGCTCCACGGCGAACCCGTAAAGTGGAAACACAGCAGCACCCTCGAGAACTTTAGTGCCATATCGATTCCGGAATAATATCACTTGGGAATCAGCTGAACGAGAAAAGATTATGCTCAGCGCACGAATATAAACACCGGCTAAATTCACCCACTGGATCAGAACTGCTTTGACACGGCACTTTTGATCGTAATGTACCGACCGGACACAGTTATTAGGGGAAACCGCGAGCAATCAATTATTTTGAAACGTGGAACAAACTTTGGGGTAAATTCAAGTTTTTATTTCTCGATTTATTACACAATCTCCATCTTTATCCAGCGTTTCTAGGAGTGTTTGAATGAACGATGAACCGGAGGGTCAAGTGTATCACAGTTCATTACAAGTGAATGTGTGGAATCGAACTGACTAGCTAAATTCAAGAGTGACCTTTTGCTTAATGCGAATGTTACAGTAGTCAAGAATAAAGAAAAAATAACATCAATCGCGTTTACAAAACTGGGATAGGGAAGTTTATTGGTTGGAGAGTGAGGGTGGAGTTAACAATATCGTTGACCGGAGCTACTAGAAGGAACGGACGCTGTTATTTTATTACAGGGTTGTAAAAACATATTATACTTTGTAGAATATTTTGAACACAGGCTGCTTCGCCGAAAACGGCAAAGGAATACTTGTTTCAACGATCGGTACAGAACCGAAGGCGAAAGAAATTCTTTGCAAATAATTGATTACTTACGGGTGGCCGTAATAATTTCCAGTGGCGGAACAATCGAGGAGGCTGAAGAAATGGGGGCTTGTAAAAATGTGGTTTTCGCGAAAGCAGGTCGACGAGGGTCGACGATAAGGGCGTTAGGGAGGAAAGAAATAAAATCGAGAGAAATATAAGGTCCGATAGAGAATCTACGTCACTCGAGAGACGGTTGCACGTACCAGTCGGACACCGAATTTATGAACACGATCGATGGTTCGCTTTGATGATATCTCTATCGATGTCTCGGCGGACTTTACTCCGGTCCTCTCGCCGAGGTCTCTTATCGGGCGGGGGAGCGTGGGAGAGGATAGAGGCGAAAGATGACAGGCGAAAGGTGCAACGCGGTGCAACGGGCCAATGGCGGGACCGTGGAACCAGAACACACGGTCTCCTAGATATGCGAGGAATGATACCAATTTACGACCCGGGACGAGTTTATGTTTTCTCTTCACGACCCGCATTCCTGTGTTTTCCTCGAACGAACGCGAAATATTCGAGCACGCCCCGCTGAATCCGCGTCCGTTACTTTCGCGCTATAAAAATCTGCTCGTTCCTGGATTACGATTATCCGGCGAGTCGCGGGGGCCCGCGCGCGCGTTCATGTCATACTTCGAATGATCATTGAATTCCCGTGTTTTACAGCCGCGCTGCCGCTCCGAACTCTTTCCAACGGCGGAGCTCTTTAATTTTCATTTTCTCTTTGCTCGACGTTCACCGCGTTCCTTTTACCGAGATGCAACACCGAATTCAATGAAAACACCGTCGCGCGTTTTGGTAGTTCGTTTTTAACGGATCTCTCACGTCGACAGTTCCTTTTTTCTTTTTATTGTCTCGAGGGTTAACCGTTCGAACCGTATCCTGCCTGTCGATTATTATTAATACCGAGCATGTGAAACCGAATTCAATGAAAATACTGTAGCGCGTTTTGAAATTTCGTTTTGAACGGATCTCTCACGTCGACAGTTCCGTTTTTTCTTTTTATTGTCTCGAGGGTGAACCGAGCCCATCGATTATTATTAATGTTATATATACTTGTAACTGTCAGCTGTCGATAATCAACGTAATACCTGTCTAACGACGTCCGTACAATTACAAAAGACAATACTGACACGCGTCTGAACAGCGCACACGATTTGACCTAGTCAGTCGCTCTATGACCTTCCTACCATAAACACGATTGAAAGTAAGACTACGTTGTTGTTGTATATCCACATCCACTGCCATATCCATGTACCTAATTATAACAATTAATACCGAGCATGTAAAACCGAATTCAATGAAAATACTGTCGCGCGTTTTGGCATTTTGATTTTAACAGATCTCACGTCGACAGTTCCTTTTTTATTGTTTCGAGGGTGAACCGTTCGAACGCGTCGAGCCCATCGATTATTATTAATCTTATATATACACATATATATACTTGTAACTGTAAGCTATCGATAAGGTAGAAACCAAAGTAATACCTGTCTAACGACATTCCTACAATTAGAAAGCACAATACTGACACGCGTTGACCTAGTCGGTCACTGTATGACCTTCCTACCATAAACACACTTGAAAGACTACGTTGTTGTATATCCACATCCACTGCCATATCCATATACCCAAGTATAACAATTAATACCGAGCATGCAAAACCGAGTTCAATGAAAATACTGTCGCGCGTTTTGGTATTTCGTTTTTAACAGATCTCACGTCGACCTTTTTTATTGTTTCGATGGTGAACCGTTCGAACGTGTCGAGGCCATCGATTATTATTAATACCGAGCATGTAAAACCGCGAGCGGCGCACCCAGCAACGTACGGTGCACCCTGCACCGGAAATGATCGCTAATTAGATTCATCCGAATTGCCGGTCGCGTGTTATCGTTTGCGCGGTCGCCGCCAAAATGATCAGGTCGCGCGGTCGGTCGAGCGAAGCGACGGTTAGTATAGGGCTTGATCGGTACGGTGCAACGAACCGAACTGAAACCGTGAGGGGGGGGGGGGGGGGGGGTTTCGAGCCGCGCCGGAAGTGCGGAAAGGTATGCCGGGGGCTCTGCGAGATGCGAGCATTACCTCCGCAGCATGTCGCTGCTAGATTTCCCTGTGGGCTCTAATCACGCATCGGCATCGAAGCAGTGGCCGCCGCCCCGCGTACACCTGGGATCGCCGGCACGAGTGTCGTATAGCTGGCATAGAGGGTATCAGCGATCGTTTATCCGCGAGAACGTTCTCCTACCTTTTCGAACATCCCCCGTACCCCAAACCCCCGTACCACCCCCCCCCCCCCGATCAGTAACTGCCTGCAAATCGACCTTCCTCCTCCCTTGCGGCGGCGATCAACATTTTCTGCTAATTACTACAAACTCCTGCCTTCGATCATCCCTCTAAACCCCGTGGATGAATCGTGCAGTTTCGGGCGTTTATAACGGGAACGAACGTAATTTTCAAACTGTGGAATTATTGTCGGGAAGTTGGAACTCGACAACAGCTGGCCCGAAGATAAGGAAAAGTGACTTTTCTAACACGTCTCTAGACCTTGGAACCGACTCCGATGTGACCCTCTCTATAGATTTTGCAACAAGGGTTTCTTTCCACTCTATACAATATTTTTTGTGCGGACCCTCTCTCTCTCTCGAAGTATCTTGCACTCACTCCACAGAAAGCTTGAGCTTACCTACACTGCTGTCGACACGAGTCGTCCATGTAGTTGTTTGGTACGGGATCCTAATCATGTGTTATGGCCGATCTATGATAATAATAGAGATGCTCTGATTCTCAAATTTTGCAACAAGGTTTTCTTTCCACCCTATACAATACATTCTTTTTGTACAGACCCTCTCTTTGTCCTCTATTTCTCATACATTCATTTAATTTCTTAAGACTCTGTCTATATCTTTACTATTAATATTGTATTCGATAATGTTCATTACATTGTCTCAATTCTAGTTTGTCAGCCACGTATGTAATGTTAGCATGCACAGCCACGTGCATATTGCTAACAATCCCATGTGGGGTTTTATAAAATAAAGAAACACAATTTTCAGAGACCACCGAAAAATCGAGTAAAATCAATTCACTCCGGTTTCAAGCGATCAATGCTAATTTTTTATTCCGCATAAAGATCCTCCGGCGCATCAAGAAACTGCACACGTTACTCGACTCCCGTGCGGCGTACAACAGCTGTCCGGTTGAAAAAATTCTGGCATCAGATTACGCCGGAATAATTAAATGTGGAGACGGCGTTTTTAAGGCGCCGCAAAAGTTCCGCGTGTCGGTCGCCGTGTTGGTGTTCGCTGTTCCCCCAACGTTTTCCACCGGTTCTAATTAGACACGCTCGGTTGTCCGTGTTGCGGACGTTGCATCGGTGTGTGTCCCGGCACGATTGATGCATCGTTAACACCTGCGCGTGTCCGCACGCGCGTATCACGGCGTCATAAGCCGGATAGGTTTTCGCCATTTGACTTACGACAGGGAGGCAGCATCGTAGCCCGGCAAACAGGAGTGAAATCGGTATTCCATCGAGTTTAGGTGTTTACGTGTTTATGTATACACGCGCGCATCAGCGCGACCTAACCGGAGGATGCCTTTGACCGATCAAGCAACGTAAATTCTCTGATTAGGTCGGGAACAAAGGCGAGTCTCTAAGGAACCTCGCCACGATCGTGATCCGGTGTCCAGTCGGATAGCCAGATCGATATCCTGTATCGATCCTCGCGACCTGACCGAGTATCGACAGTGTGCTCGAACTCTGAACCTTCTTCAAACTAATAATTCACTGTGATATCAATTTTCGATACTGCGGCGACCCGGGGCATGCAAATTCTCCGATGATTCATTCCTTCGCGGTTGTAATTCGATCCTAAGAGGGAAATTCGACGTTAAGTCCCGAAGAAGAAGACTCGTTCTGAGAAGATAATAAACGACGCCTCGAAATCGTCCAGGTGTCCGAGAAATCTGTTTGCGTACTACTGTACAAAATCGACTAAACGCACTAGGAATTCTAAGTAAAATTTGTCATAACTCTGTACAAACATCAAATAGTAAGTAACGCCATGAAAATCTTCCAGGTGTCGGAGAAATCTGTTGGCATACTACTGTACAAAATCGACTAACCTAGGACTTGAAACATGGTTGCTTAAAAAGCACTACTAATTTTCTAAGTAACATTCGGCATATTTTTCTACATGTATGAGATAGTAAGCAACGCCATGAAAATCCTCCAGGTGTCGAAGAAATCTGTTTGCATACTACGGTACAAAATCGACTAACCTAGGAGCCAAAAGATGCCTGCTTAAAAAGCACTAGGAATTCTAAGTAAAATTCGTAATAACTCTGTACAAATATAAGATAGTAAGCAACGCCTTAAAAATCTTCTAGCTGTCGGAGAAATCTGTTTGCATACTACTGTACAAAATTGACTACCCTAGGACCTGAAACATGGCCACTTAAAAAACACTACTAATTCTAAGTAACATTCATCATAATTTTGTACATGTATAAGATAGTAAACAACGCCTTAAAAATCTTCCAAGTGTCGGAGAAATCTGTTTGCATACTACTGTACAAAATTGACTACCCTAGGACCTGAAACATGGCTACTTAAAAAACACTAATAATTCTAAGTAACATTCATCATAATTTTGTACATGTATAAGATAGTAAGCAACGCCTTGGAAATCTTCCAGGTGTCGGAGAAGTCTGTTGGCATACTACTGTACAAAATCGACTACCCTAGCACCCTAGACATGATTGCTTAAAAAGCGCTACTAATTCTAAAGTAAAATTAGTCACTAATTCTAAATAAAATTCCTGACAACCCTGCGCATATCTGCGACAAAATTTCCAATAAATCTTAAATAAAACTGGCCCAGATAAAAATGCTGCAGAATCTCAAAGTCCTCTCTTCAGAAAATATTTTAATCTCAGTACATCGACTGCTCGGAATTAGACTGCGAATCTTTACGTACCACAGACATTCAAATAGAGCTGTCAATTAACGGATTCCGATCGACTAAAAATAATCCGTCTTCTTCAAATCTGATCGCGTGTTCACCGCTCCCAATCGCGGGTGTTCATTCTCATAATAATCGAATAATCAAATCCAAATCTAATCGCAGCGAAAACCGCGCGGCGGTGATTCGAAAAATTGGTGAGATCGGGGATCTCGGTGGACCGATAACAAGACACGGGGAGTAAATTGTCCGGAGTCGGTTACTGCAGCGAAATGGCCGCAGGATCCCGAAAGTGCGGCATGATCGCGGTAACAAAGGGACGGTCGGTCGGATCGATCGACATTTGTTTATGCAAGAGCGTTTCCTCGAGCACGGCGACTTCTTCCGGTTCATCCCGGCGAGTCGTCGGTATAAGCAAGTTCGTGGGGCGGGCGTAGAATGGTCGACTCGTTTCGGTTTGCTGTTTCCTAGACCTTGTGCGATGCGGTGCGGTGCGGCGCGGTGCGGTGCGGTGCGGCGCGATGCGGTTGCACGCGTCTGTGTAGGCGGCACGCCTCGAAAGCGGTTGATCCACCGAGGTACGATACCAAAGGCGGCCCCCTCCCCTCCCTCCCGGTCTCTGTCCGTAGTTTCGTTCATTCCCACGGAGGTATCCTTAGGATTGGCAAGGGATCGCAATCTTGGTTTTATCACGGAAATCTCGGTCCCCCTGTGTCGTCTGTTCGTGCAGCTTCTGGCTACGATCTCCCCGAGCCGACGTTGAACACCGGGCAACGACGACCGTCGTCTTCTTAGCCTGCAGCTTTCATGGACGAGCGGTCCGAGAGTGATGATGTGAGGTGCGGCGCGGTGCGGCGCGGTGCGGTGCGGCGCGATGCGGTTGCACGCGTCTGTGTAGGCGGCACGCCTCGAAAGCGGTTGATCCACCGAGGTACGATACCAAAGGCGGCCCCCTCCCCTCCCTCCCGGTCTCTGTCCGTAGTTTCGTTCATTCCCACGGAGGTATCCTTAGGATTGGCAAGGGATCGCAATCTTGGTTTTATCACGGAAATCTCGGTCCCCCTGTGTCGTCTGTTCGTGCAGCTTCTGGCTACGATCTCCCCGAGCCGACGTTGAACACCGGGCAACGACGACCGTCGTCTTCTTAGCCTGCAGCTTTCATGGACGAGCGGTCCGAGAGTCAATATAAGACGCTGGAAGCCGAGACGATCGTATCGGGAGAGTTTCGATCGATCGACGATTCGACTTCCTGCTCGTTCCCCACCGTCTGCTTTGTGATCTGTCCGCCTGGAATTCCCGATGCCTGCCTGTCGCGGCTGATTGCGGTAAACTCCGGCGACATTCGTCTAGCAACCGACGCCGAGAACTAGCTCGCGGAATGCTCGATCGATGCCCGAAGAAACCGATTCATGCTGACGCGACTGATTCACAATTTCCACAGATACCGAGAGAGTGAGGGAGAGAGAGCGTCCCGGTTCGTCGGAGCATTGTTTCCACGAGCATTTTTATCTAGGCCCTGTGAAATTTTGATTCTTCCTGCGTTGACGAATTTTGATAGGAAAACCGCCGCAAGATCCGTGAGATTCAATTCTCCGTGGGTAGGAAACTTCTTTCGTTAATTTGGCTGGTCGATTGAATTTTCATCGAGACGACTCAAACTCGACGGGCACGATTACTTATTTTTCTCTCTCTCTCTCTCTCTCCGTGTGGAGGGTCGAAGAATTTTCATTCCGATGATGGTAGACGCCCAGGCAAGATTTTTCGAGGCCGAGCGTAGATATCTGTTTGTCTGTGTCACGTAAAAAGAGCGCGCCGGCAGAGACAGGAAGGAAGAGAGATTCAAATACAGCACTTTGCGACATGGCATCTTTACAGCTGCCGAGAAACTGTTATCGCGGGGCATTCCGGGATATGTAAAATTTTCATTTTCACTCGGAAAAGGAGACGACCCGGCATCCACCTTGCGCGCCGCCGTCGAGTCATTTTTCTACGCGGACTACCCGGAAATCGAAACTTTAGATCACTCCACGCGCGAAGGACAGAACCTTCTCCCGGTTATTATAAATTTTCCGCGTTTCCCCCGGTGGATGTTTATTACATTTTCTTTTTTTTTTTCGAACGGAGAATGATTCAGGCGGTCGTAATACTTCTGCTTTTCATGCGCGCTCCGTTAGATACTGGTTTGTTGTCCCGTCAGAGCAACAAAAGACACGATTATTCGTTCGCGCGGCGGCATTAGTATTCAGGCCGCGTAAAAGATGGCTTCCTTCCGCGAGATAATATTCTTTAGAAGGAGTTCGGCTGCTTAGCTTATACTCCCTCATCCACCGTCCCCCCCCCCCCCCCCCCCCCCCCCGGGTCTTCATCCACCATCTTACGCAGCGATTATTCAGCGTGCTCGAGGAACGAGGTGTCGCTTTTACGCATCTTCGACCGATCAATCGCGCGAGTCGTTGCCAAGCGGTTCTATTAAACATTGATGCGCAGCCGCCGCTCGTAAACCGTATTTTTACGGTTCCTCTATTCCACAATGACGGGGAATTTCTCTGTCGAAAACATGAAACTTTATGTCGCGACCGCGTCCATTTATCGATCACGCGAATTCGTACGTCTTTACGCGCCCCGCACGGAGAAATACTGCTTTGTAACCGACGCAAACCATTTTCACCAATACGGTAGCCACTGTATGTATTAACCACCGAATATTGCTGGAACAATGGTTGTAATTAATACTAGGTTCCTCCTAGAAGGGGCAAGAATTTTTAATTCCGTAATCCCAACGTGTCTGAGCATGGCTGACCGTTTCTACTTCGTGCAACGTGTCAACGTGCTGCGCCTGCAAGCTTCGTCGATGCAATTAAGAAGAGTAATTAAAAAATACTTACTATACATACGAAAATGGTGAAACTTACATGTGAAATACCTGAATGTTTAGTAATTTATTAAATACAAACAAATTTAATAATGTACAAAATATATTGAATAATGATACAACAATTTTTAGTGGTGTCTTACAGTCACTATTCGAGTGCTGATGGGGTTAAGAAGAATAATTAGAAAATACTTGATTTAAAAATTGTAGAATCGTACGGTACCGTTCTGTAGCAAAAATTAAGCTCCATGTGGGAAGGGGAATAAATACAGAAAATGGTGGCCGAAGTTGAGACTCAGAAGAATAAGAAAAATATTAACACTAGGTTTACGGGTCCCGTCAAAATGACGGGTTCTAATATTTTTAATTTACGATTATTGAGATTGTGAAGATCCATCTACGTGGAATTACTCAACACACTTATTTCCTTGGGTACATATTATTTAAAAAATGGCTGAAAACTTGGACAGACACATTCTTCTTATTTTCATAAGGTAATGTAAAATACTCACTTTTAATGCACCGTAAACCTAGTGTTAAGAAGAATAATTAGAATATACTGGGATTAAAAATTGTAGAATCGTACGGTACCGTTCTGTAGGAAAAAATCATGCTCAATGTGGGTAGGGGAATAAATCGAGAAAATGGTGGTCGAAGTTGAGCTTCCGAAGAATACGAAGAATATTAAGAAGAATCATTAGAAAATACTTGATTTAAAAATTGTAGAATCCTAAAGTACCGTTCTGTACGAAAGAATCATACGAAACGTTGGAAGGGGAATAAATCGAGAAAATGGTGGTCGAAGTCGAGCTTCCGAAGAATAAAAAGAATATTAAGAAGAATAATTAGAAAATACTTGATTTAAAAATTGTAGAATCGTATGGTACCGTTCTGTAGGAAAAAATCATGCTCAATGTAGTGATGGGAATAAATCGAGAAAATGGTGGCCGAAGTTGAGCTTCCGAAGAATAAAAAGAATATTAAGAAGAATACTTAGAAAATACCTGATTTAAAAATTGTAGAATCCTAAAGTACCGTTCAGTACGAAAGAATCATGCTCAATGTTGGAAGAGGAATAAATCGAGAAAATGGTGGCCGAAGTTGAGACTCGGAAGAATAAGAAGAATAATCAGAAAATACTTGGATTAAAAATTGTGGAATCGTACGGTACCGTTCCGTGCGAAAGAATGATGCGTAACGAGGGGATGGGAATAATTCGAGAAAATCGTGGCGGGAGTGGAGACTCGGAAGAATAAAAAGAATAATTAGAAAATACCTGGATTAAAAATTGTGGAATCGTACGGTACCGTTCCGTTACGAAAGAATGATGCGCAACGAGGTGAGGGGAATAAATCGTGGCCGAATTTGAGCTTCGGAAGAATAAGAAGAATAATTAGAAAATACTTGGATTAAAATACGTGGCATCGTACGGTACCGTTCCGTACGAAAGAATGATGCGCAACGAGGGGATGGGAATAAATCGAGAAAATCGTGGCCGAAGTTGAGACTCGGATTACACGGGGGTGGGGGGAGGCAAGGTAGTATAAATTTCGCGCCTGCCTCTCGTCACTGTTCCCGCAGAAATTGATTGCTCGTCGAAACTTCAATTTCCGAAGGCGGCGAAGAAAAGCGCACGGGCATCGGGCAAAGCCCAACAAGCCAAAGGCTCTAACAAGAACTAGATTCGCCGGGTCTGGTTTTGATCGGATTCGCGACGAATAGACCCGGGGCCCGGTAATCCGTACGATATTAAACACACGGCTCTTCGCTGGGCGGGGGCCGTTATGCCTCGAAATTGCTTTTCGGGATATCTAAGAAAATCGAGCGGCGTAGAACGCACAGCGTCCCGGCTCGCGTCCCTTTAATCATGCGGGGAGAGTTTCAATATCTGTCCCCGGTCCTAAGGAGATTAATCGAGAGACTCTCTCCTCGATGCTGACCGGCATCCGACTCGTGTGTCCGGCGAACGGGCGCGCCACGAAATTGCCAACAGGCAGTTAGTTAGTCACTGCTTCCACTAATCTCGCCGATATTAATTTGGATGCATGGAACGCGTGTGCACGCGTGCACATACCGTAGTGCAAGCGCTCGGCTCTCTCTCGTGCGCGCGCGCGCTCGCTCATGCACTCGCGTTGCCAAGTGCTCGTGTGCCGTCGCTCTAAGTACATCCAAGTAGGCTGCTAAGGCGGCCAGCTGGCTGCTGGGCCGACCATGATCAACTGTGCACGGCATAATAAACGGAACTGTCGACGTCAACGCCAGAAGGGGCCAGGAAACAGGTGTCCTGTCTGCGAAGTCGTAGACAAGCAAACGAGCCGTCCCGTTAAGATGCTCCTGGACTTGAGTAATCACGCGTTAATAGTCGATTACTCGTCCGACCGACAGACAACGACAGAATACCCCCCGTGTGTCGTCTCGTCCGGTCCTCCGCGACGCTCTGTTTTTCTTTCAAAATTTCGATCCTCTTCCCCCGGCTATTTCGGAAACCGGTATTTATTTTTCCCGCTTTGCCTACTCCGCCCGGAACTCGCCGATTCGCCGCGCCAGTCGAAACAGATCTATCTTCGGATCCAACGCAATAGATCTCTCCATTCTCCGACAGACTTTGCGCGTCCTCGGATCTTTCTCAACACTGGATTTACGGGACGGATTCTAATATTTTTAAATTGCAAATATTGAGATTGAAAAATGCATCCGTGAGCAATTCTTTAACAAATTGATTTCTCCGGGTATACAGGGTGGTTGGTTCGACAACAGGGTGGTTGATTCTACGCGAAAAAAGAAGTCGAAAATATGGAATAAAAATGTTTCGTTTGAGGCTTTGTTTCGAGAAAATCGATTCTGAATTTTCGCTCCGTACGCGTCCACTTGATCACGTCTCGTTATAACGGATCTCATTGTAGATCGTCGTCTCGATGGATATTATCACAGTTTAAGTTTGTTTTTGCCGTAACGGAAAATTAGGAATACATAATGAAATAATATGAAGTAATCATCAAGTTTATTAGGTAGGAAAACACTTCGGTCACATTGGAAGTGTTTATCAACGTAACGTCAATCGAGACGTGATCAAGTGCACACGTACTTTGTACTTTCCCATGTTCTACAAAGTTTCAGCTTTAATTTAATAAAAAAAAATTTCATCACTCTACCTCATTTCTATCGAAAGTTCTTTGATTTTGAATCCGACTTCGTCTAAATTGCCTGGCACGCGGCAATACAGTGATCAATCTTGAATTTCTGCACGTTTAACGAATTTTCTCAAGGTTAAAAAACGTTCTTACCATAATCACCTTATTTTTCCCATATTCTGCAAAGTTTCAGCTTTAATTTGAAAAAATTTTCATCACTCTACCTCATTTCTATCGAAAGTTCCTTGATTTTGAATCCGACTTCGTCCAAATTGCCTGGCACCCCGCAATACAGTGATCAATCTTGAATTTTTGCACGTTCAACGAATTTTCTCAAGGTTAAAACACGTTCGTACCATAATCACCTTATTTTCCCATATTCTACAAAGTTCCGGCTTTAATTTAAAACAACATTCATGGTTCTATCTCATGTCTATCGAAAGTTCTTTGATTTTGAATCCGATTCAAATCTGGCGGGCGCAAAGGTTTAACAATAAATATTTTCGGGCTTGAGAGGACGAGTAAGATCGGTTGCCTCCAAGAGATAATATCGCCATGAATCTGTAAATTTCAGGGGCGGAAGCTCCCGGTGGTAGTCGACGAAGTGGGCACTTTATTACGTGGTGGTAATAATATTAATATAGGGCGGACAGAAAGATCGAGCGTGACAGTGACGTAGGTATAACACAGTGTCTTCTGGATTGTTATACGGTGTCCTCGCGACGATGACGTACGACCGGCCGGTCGTATAATAAAGGGATCGATCTCCGTCGACGGCAGGGGGCAGGCCCGTGAAATAATCCACAGGTGTACACGGTGGATCCGGGGCGGCTAATAATATTTGCATAAACAGTTGTACAGGGCCCCGCGAGAAGACAAGTTTAATTACGGGGGCGGCGGGCTGGCTCTCTCCCCGCGACGACAGGGCGGAACGCTTTGAAAGCAATAAACGCGGTCCAGTAATAATCGGTTCACGATCACAGAGGCGGAAGGAAGGTTTAGACGCGTACCGGATGTCTCTGCGCGGACATCTGTTATTCCGGCCGTCACTTCGCCTCGTATCGTAGTTCCTACCTGGCTCGTTTATCATCAGGATAGATATCTCGATTATGCCGGGTGAATATTGCGTCTATGTATGCGGGCGGGTTTATCAGCGGGGCTGAATTTCACCGGGATCGTCGCTTGATGGATCCATTCTGTTCCGAAACCGCATCACCGCGAAAAATCGCTATCGAAAAGGCGCATAATTCAGGTGGAAAATCGTTATCTGCCAGGAAATTGCAGTCCCTCCCACCGTGGCCGATCGAATGACTGGAATTCGCCGTCGGGTCCCCCGGCCCGGACCATGGCGTTCGCAAATAAATCTGTTTTTTCCATTCCGTGCATCCCCACAACCCCTCGCCCCTGTGCTATTCTAATAAACTTTGTGTTGGATCCTTACATGAACCATTCGGTTATTATTAAAAGTACGAACTCGGGAGGATAACTCTCCGTATATATTGGGAGTATGGGTGTATTAAAGAGAACCACACTATTATAAAATTCACTGAAGACGATCCCTACTTCGTTGTAGCTTTCTCTGCTTCGATCCCGGAAAAAACCCTGTTGACGTGCGTCCAATGACGTTTCGGCAATTATGAGGGTTAAAAAAAACGCTCTTACCCTCCACCGTCAGTTACCCAACTAACGGCTGGTTTTTCTCGAAAAGCTGGCAGGTCAAATTTCTCCGTTACTGACTTCTGCCGAACAGAACTGTACGAGCACTGCGAGCGAAAGGGTTGCTGACAGTTTTTCCTATTAATAAATGTTCTTTCTAGCTTCGGAAGCAAACTCTGTTGATTATTCAACACTTTGAAATGCGTCCAGGTGCAGAAGAAAGAATTTCGAAATAGACACTATTTCTCCGTGTAATAGTCTATTGGACAAATTTCCGGAAAATACAGTTATCGAATAAGCAAACTGATAACTCGTTTCTCAGTCGGTCGAGTAATTGAATCTCTCTCGGATTCATTTTCTGATAGCGAGAGGCTCCGGAGACATTCTGATTTTTCTGGTTAACGATCGTCCGATGTGTTCTCCGGTTGTTTCGCGTTTGTTGGCAACTCCGGTTCCATGGGCTGGAAAGGAACGGCCGATAGGAAATCGATGGTCGATTGGTCGGTCGACGAAGGCCGCCTAGACGACGGATAAGTACCAATTATTAGAGTTACCGGCACGTGTATAGTTCGTTACCCGATTAAGGTGGCTGAAAAGGAATCCGATAGGAATCCGATGAGTCTCGCCGACCGGAGGAAAAGCTATTACCTCTGCGGCACTGGCAAGTTACGGCTACACCCGTTCCAGAACCGCTGTACAAATGTGCAGGCACACGGTTGCTTCACTGTAATATTACCTGGTTGTGGGTATCGACTGCGCACGGGCACAATGTGTCCGATACACACGGTGTCCCAATATTCCTGGCCCGGCTCTACCGTGCAAAACCGAGCCGAAAACGATACAATTTTTCCGTACGGCCTTCGAGAAAATCGAGAACGACCTGTCACGATCAGACACTCGAGAATCCTCGAGTTTATTTCCCACGAAAACGAGGCGTCCTGCAAAAAAAATTATTCTACCTTTCCTGCTCGGTTTTTCCGCGGAGAATCATCTGCTGCCAATGCGCACCCCATGAAAGCCAATGGCGGCTCGGTAGCGCGCTTCTTCTTGGGAGAAAACTCTTGCGAGGAGTTCCTAGGTTGATTGCGCGTTTAACACTAGGTATACGGAGCATTAAAGGTGAATATTTTGCATCACTTCAGAAAAATAACAAGAACGTGCTACCCAAAATTTTAGCAATATTTTTAAAGAAATAAATTTGCTAAGTAATTTCTCATCTATCCTTACAATCTTAATACTTTTAAATTAAGATTATTCGAACCTGTCATTTTGACTGGTCCCGTAAACCTAGTGTTAACAGGGTGCAGGGAGTGAAAAAATGAAGCAACGGGTAGGTTCGGGGGATTTCAAAATTCCTGGCCCGATTCTACCGTGCAAAACCGAGCCGAAAACGATACAATTTTTCCGTACGGCCTTCGAGAGAATCGAGAACGACCTGTCACGATCAGACACTCGAGAATCCTCGAGTT
>CM052140.1:16301079-16316483 GCA_028454255.1 Halictus ligatus
AAAAAAAGCGGCATTTCCGGGGCCGGAGTAACGAGACTCCGGGGAAGAAGATGCAGGATGATAATGCCGGTGCACGGCCGGCCGCTGGTGATTCCGTGGGGAAAAAGGGTCTAGAAAAAGGGAAATTCTCGAGGACAAGGAACCGGCGCGGAGCGAGGCGGACACGGGGGGGGCAAACAGAGTGAGCGAGCGGAGGGAGGCGTGGAGCGAGCGGGAAGAAAGGAAGCGGAAAAAGGAGAAAACTGGGGCAACCGTTCAAAGGAAAGAGCAATCGCCTGCTGCGGTTGACGAACGTGACTTTGCTTTCCTCGGCCCCGGGAAACGAAAGAGGAAACGATCTTCTTCTAACGAGTCACGAGTCGCGCGGACCAGTTACAAGGACCCCTGATCATCCAGAAGGATGATCGTTTACCGGGACAAAAAACGGGCCGGCATCGCCTCTTCTCTCTTAATTTAAGTTGTTCCCTGTCCGTGTCAAGTGCCCCCTTCCCCCTCCTCCCCCTCCCTCGTTGCCGAACACCACCAGGAAAACCCATCCGACGAGCCGTCGTCAATTTCATTACCGTCATTCCAGCCCTAGCTCCTTCACGCTGCTGAACGCGCCGGCGTTCTCGTTTTTCGTTGATGGCTCTCTTCCGCTTCCACCTCCTACTCCTCGACCGAAATTCGCTGATCCGGCCCGACATCTCAAATCATAATCGCTTCTGCTCTCTCTCTCTCTTTCTCTCTCTGTCGCTCGCGCGACAATTATATCGAGAACCTTTCGAGATGTCTAATCGTCCCACCGAACTCGAAAGATTCGTCGCGTTTCCGTCGAAACGCCGGCGTCAGTCTTTTTGTGAAAAAAAAAGAACTTCACGTTCGTTAGAGCGACGACAAAGTTCCCTCCGATCCCGATGAATCAGTTAAATTGATTCCACCCCCTGAATTTGATACGTTTAGGGCTCCGTCTGCGACTCGAGGGTAACTTCTCCGCCGAAAGTTCTGCTTCTCCGGATCATCCCCTGGTCCAAAGATGCAGCCACCAATTAGCGTATAAAAGCTGTTACTCGATTACGCTTGTGCACAGTGGTTCTCGTGTCGATATCTAATCAACGTACGTTATTTCTTAAATGTCCACGGACCTCGAGAAAATATTACGGTTCTAATAAACATTGAAACTTGGACGTTTTAGGAACAGCATTTTTCGCCACAAGAATTGTTTCTCTTTAACGAGATATCCTGACGCTACTATTCAATATTTTCTCTCGATTTTTCTTTTGAATTGAAGAGCACACTTTTGCTACGAAAAGTCTCAAGTTATGTTCAAATGTCAAATGTCTCGGAATTTTCTGATCCGGATCACTGTGGCTGCTTCACTGAATTCTTTGAACTTGCAATATTCTACAACTTGCGGCAACAATTTCTGTTTGTGCCGATGCGGATCGATCGACAAGATACCGTTTCTTCGCTGGTCTGTACTTTGTGTAATTATTCCCGGCGAGACGATCCCGAACAATTTCGTTTCACGCGGTTCGAGGCTGCAGGTAATAGTCGCGTTCTTATTTGGAAGCGTTGTTCGATAATGAACCGACTCCTCTTATTTCATTAAACAAAGGGCGTCGATCCATTAGAAGAGTCTGGTTACTCGGCAGGAAGCAGAGATCGTTCCTATCTTTTTAGCTCTCTCTCTCTTACTCTCTCTCTCTCTCCGAGCATTCCCGTTCTCCTTCCACCGCCCCTCGCGCGTTTCGCTATCACGGCGGGCTAGTCGTTTGCTAGTCAATTTAATTACGGCCGACCTATCTGTCCCTTTTAAAACGCGTCCGTGGGATTTATTTATTCGGAAACGAGGGAAACCGGATACCCGATACCGCACGAATTTACACAAAAGTTACCGGATCCCCCGGCATTATTTAAACTATTCAGCCAGAATATGTTTTCGTCCGCTCGTTTTTTTCCCCACCGGCGCTCTTTAATCAGCGCTTCAATAAAAAAGTTCGCGGCAACGTTCGGCCGTTTATAAGAATAATAAGTCTATTCTCTGGTGATGGAAAGTTTTTTAATTAAAAATTCTGGATCATCGATACCGGCGTTCGTATTGTTCTTTTAGGACTTCAAATTCGGCCCGCCTGTCCCGGAACAATGATGCGATTTAACCAAATATTTTCCCACGCGGACTGGCAGCACTCGAATATATTTTTTACACCGGCTGTTGTACTTCCCGAAAATTCAATAATAAAAATACACGACAATAGGACATTCGATCTTTTACGTATTCTCGAACGGGCACGGAAATCTGTTGGCAGAGTTTTTAATTCTTTCTCTATAGTTCCCGATATTTTCAGCCCCGAACAATGTTGTTCCACGTTAATCTAGTTTTTTATTCCTCGTCGTGAGCTATAGTCTGTTCCTCGTGGCCCGCTCGAGGAGCGGAAACTTCGAAGTAGAAAAGCGCCGAAAGATTCAGCCGAGCAGGGTGTTTCATTCGAGGACAGGTTATAGATTTCCACGGCAATCCGTAGCGGAATTATAGGAACTTTTGCCTTTTGGGATTCGGCAACATTAAAGTTCCGAGATTCGCGCTCGCGCGCGCCAACCAACCAGCCAACCAGGAAGCAACTTTACGGTCGGTCTGCATCTCGGATGCCCCGTAATTTCGGGAATCGTCTGATCGTGCCCGCTCGATCGGGAATTCGTCGCGGTGCACGAAATTCCGGGTGGCGCACGTGCATATTGGTCGGTCGACGTGAAAATTTCTCCCCCGGCAGCCAGATCCTCTCTCCTCCCCCCCCCAAAAACCCGCCCCTTCCCCTCGACACCCTCACCGTACACGAATAGCCGCGACTTACGAGGTAATTCCGCGGAACAAGTTTCGCAAGTCTACAGCCACTCCAGGACCCGAGAGTTCAGAAACTTTCCCCCGGCTCGAATTTCTTTTCTAGCATACGCGGCGACAAGAACCACCTCTCCTCTTTCTCCCTCACCCCTCCCTCTCTCTCTCTCTCTCTCTCTTTTTTAACGAGATTGCGAGGAATTTCGAAAAATTCTGCGAATGTTGCTCTCCACACCCGCTTCCACTCCTTTCCCCGACTTTCTCCGGTGCCGTCAAACTTTTTTCAACTACGAACAGAACCGGGAATACCTGCCAACCCCTTCCACGCGTGCCTCCCTCTCCGAGAAACGGACTGCGTCTTTTCCTTTGTTAATCTTTGATACCCTACCGGCGACGTTAAAGCGACAGGTTTTAGAGTCCATTTCGCCACGGCACCTGAAAGGCTTCATCTGTCATAACTTCTCCGCTTGCCATGAATTCGCGATGCGCACGATTTTTTCGAGCGCCGCACGCAACATCCCGCGTTCTGTTTTAGCTCCGAAAGTGATCGAATTGATCGACTGACAACGATGTAATGGATTTTCCGGAAATGACCGAGAAATATTTGGAAATGTTATTCACAGGCAAGGACATGCTTTGACACTGATCTTTGCCCGTCTTGTATGCGTATAACATTACCACATATATATTACTTATGTAATATTATGTATCCACCAATTAGCCCAGGCAGTATGGTATCTAAAGGAATTAAAGTATGGTGTAGGGAGAGAGACGTAGGAATTAACGAGGGATGACAATATTTTGAATATTGAATATTTGAAGGAAACTCACACTCTTATAATATTCTTAGTTTCCTTCAAATATTCAATATTTAAAATATTGTCATCCCTGTTACAGTTCGTTGAAGTACATTCGAGGCATATTCATCGCAAAAGTTATGCTACATTGAATGTGCACCACGTTCGATTAGTTATACCGCTATTACGCGATACACATGCGACTGTGCTAATGGTACCAGAAATGTAGGTTGCTGTTCTAATGTCGCGACAGTTATTTATTATCTATCTCGTGGGCGATTTGAAAATTGTAAAATTGTCTACATCGGCGATATTAACCAAAATATTTGATGTAATGTATACTGTACCAGTAATTGAGGAAACTAGTGACGAAGATTTAATAAATCTATATTTTTTGATTCGTAAAATTCTCTTTTACACCTACATAATGTCTACTTATAAATTCGGGGAGATAAGAATAGAATATAATACGATCCGTCGAGTTTAAAAAATAATTGATCAAGGATCTACTTAATCTCTTGATAAGAACTATTTATTAGAGTCGTAAGAAACACTGCACTGTACATTATACTATTATAATGACGTAATTTCATTTGTTTTTCAATATTTAACTGTGTTCCACCAATCTCAGGATGTTGAAACCTTTCTATATATTAAATAGGTAACAGAACATTGTTCTTGAATTTTTTGGAAGTTCTTGAAATTTTTTTTCCACCCTTAATAATTCGATCACAATTGTGAAGAAAATATATGATACGAAGGAGGTAAGTTCGAATATTTTCGTTTTTGTTCCATCTGAATACCTTAATTAACAACCGAGAAAAAAATGATACAGTTATCCTAGGTATTTATCCTCATATTATCCTCAAATGAAGGGTCAGCGACTTAAAAATTTTGGGGGATCATCTTTCAACCTAAACCCTTGTTTTCCACGCGATACTGATAAAAATCGTTGCTGGGCCCGCTGGACCATTCTTATCCTGCCCTTATCAGGCCCTTTCTGCCAATTTCAGCTAAATCGACAATTTGGTCCCCCGTCTCCGGGACATCAATATTCGTTATAGCGAGGGGACTAGCCTGGTAGACGCGAGAAGGTATTAGAAGGTTCTTTCGCGGACGAGCATGATGGATTTTTCGTGGCCCCACGGTCTCCTCCGGGTTTCTTCTCCTTTATTTTCCGGGCAGAACGACGTGGTCGCTCGAGAGGGCACGTTGCAGCCTCTACAACGTTTCTTCGTTCCGCGATTCAGCAGGACTTTTGTGTAACTTGGTTAGGGGGTGGTCGTGGGTGTACCGGGAAACTTTAATTACGTGTCTACTACGTCTCTCTTTTATATTTTCTTTTTATTCAAGCGTAGTCGCTGCGACTCTTCCGGGGTGCAGGTTACTCTCCTGTTTGGCATTCGAGGTCATTGCGAAATCGATACGGTGTATCGATTTCGCTGGCTCGATGCGTCACCGATTTATTCTCCGAATTCCCCGGGACCGGAAGCGTCCGATTTCTTCCGGAAATATTAATTTCCATTATTTAGGGAACCTCTCTTGCCGAAATCGATTCCTTCGAAGAAAAGAAAAGCGCGCACGGCTGTCGATATTCCGGAACACGCTAGGATCGTGAATAGACTCTCTCCCTCTCTCTCTCGCTCTCTCTCTCTTGGTTCGTTGAATAGAGATTTTATCGGGCAACGATCGGCAACGCGCTCCCCATCAATTATTACACTCGAGTGTTGCGAATTGTTGATTCATGCTAATACGTTACACGCTCCGGCTGACAAGTAATTATCGTCCATAGTGGCGCTCGCGCACAGCGAAATTGAAGTGGTTTTAATCTAGAGATTTGCGCTCTCGCCGTACAATTTGCTGCCATTAAGCGATTCGGATACGAGCCCCGGGCGTCCCTGTAAGTTGAACCCAATTTCCTGGCTGCTTGAATGTTTCATTTATCGAATCGTAGCGCGTGAACAGTCCCTGCAACATTAATATCTTCGGCCGGAATATTAACGCGCGCATCGGGGCTCGCTCGTTGCATTTCGCTCGAACAAACATAACCGTGACACGGCGAACGATATTCGACGGTCGTCGTTGCCACCGCGCCGCGACGCGCCAAGCGACGCCACGGTGCGGACAAGTCGGGCACGTCTGACTACATTTTTATTTGACGACGCGCGGAAATTTCCCTTGGCAGAACTGTTCATTCATTGAAAAATCATTTAACAATTCTTTTTATGCATAAAGATAATTTTTTTGTTTTTCAACTTATCAATTTTATTGTTAAATTTAGATTTTTGTAGAAAAATTTGGCCACGGAGGCACTCTCTGAAGTACCAAAAATCGGAAAATGTTATAATTAACTGTAAATGAGTGTGCAATAATAATTCCGTGTAATGGAAAGTTCTTACCAAGGAGTATGCATTCTTTATACATTTAGTAAAGTAGATTTATTTTTTGTACAAATTTTCAACGGTGGTTTTTCGCAAAAACGGCAAAATATATCCTGAGAGTTGCTTATTATACTAGTATTATAATTTGTTTGTTTGTACAATTGTCTGTAAAAATTTCCTCTACGTATGCGTTAAGAATCGAACTGGAGAAGCGCCGAAAAAAAAGGCGATTTGTGCGCACTGTGCGCAGCGCCGGTGGAAGAGCGGAAACGTCGACAGCGCCCCGGAGAGACACGGCTTTTAGTATTCATCGAGTTTCTTTCGGGGACGAGACGGGGACCACAATTTTACAGGGTCTTTAATATTCGCGTCAACCTCGCGCCCCGGCCGGCAGCCACGATTCCGAAACTTTCGAAATTATTGCGGACGCTGACGCGAAAATGGCGGCGGTTCTGTTGCCCGGAATACCTCGCCGAGAAACCCAAGTGGAACGAAAGTTCGCGAAACGCGCCGCAAAAAGGGCCACCACCGCCCCCGCCGTCCCGCACTGGGCCACGATCGCAAAAACCCCGACAAAATTCGCGTCTCCCTTCGGTCTACCTTATTAACCCTTTGCACTCGCCTTGCAATCTAAAACTAAATTTTTCTTACGTCTTGTAATGCTTTAATTTTATTCCTACGAAACTGATCCGATTTCTACACACAATATTGAAACGTTTAGCGATCTACTGAATACAAATTTTGTAATGTAACAAATATTTTGTAATATTGTTTCTAATTTCTTTGAAATAATGCCGGAACAATTGGTGCTTCAAAGTCACCACTCGAGTGCAAAGGGTTAACCGATTTGCGTCGTAAGAAGCTATAAAAAGAAGTCCTTTGTCACCAAACTTTCTTCTCTCAATTACATTCAAGTACAAAAACGACTGCAAGTAAAAGAACTCTTCATATTTCAGTATTAGGTTAATAGACTGCTGATCCATATGCAAAATAAAAAATCTTTGCATCGATCGCAAGACACTGGAGCGAAATAAAAATGTCTTGCTGCCTTTAATTAATTTAGTAAGCCGAAACCAAGGCGCTGGTGCCCTGGAATCTTTTTAACATGTCCACTGCTGTGCTTACCGTTAAACTGTGCTAAAATCTGCAGTCTAGTTATTAATTGCTAGACCGTGGATCTTCGTGCGACAGAAAATTTGCCCGCACAAATTCCACAAAACCCTTCGACGATTTTCACGAGCTCGAACTAGCACGTTCACACTTATAAGTCCTTTTAAATGCATCAAATTGGTATGTTACTAACAGAACTACTATGCAGTCTATTCATTAGAACTGTGTCCTGTTCGAAAGACCCAGTTTCTAATTGATCCTAAGACATACAAGTTTTTTAGTCGACCGATTTCAGAGAAACGGTCTTCCAGGGTGAGAAAAATGATAAACCTTAACCCACTTTCGCTGGATATTTCGAGGGGGGTGAACAGCAGGGGGAGGATCCCCTGTATTACCGTAGTCGAAGATCGAACAACGCGAAGACGCGCGCGGGGTGAGCGATCCCGGGATCCGGGAGAGCGAGAACAAACAAGCGGGGGCGAAGAGTACACTTCGAAAAACCAGACGAACATCCTCCATCCCATTTTCACCGGAACCCTCGAATCCATTCTTCGCGAGAATGCCCCTCCTTCTGCCTACCGCCTCCTCCACCTAGTGGTCCCTTTGCGAGGCAAAAGGGTGCAAACCCTCGAGGCAGCCGCGAACCACGCAACTTCTTCGAGTAGCGTACTCATTCAATTACCGGATTCGTGGAAATCGCGGGACTGCGCGGCGATGCAACCCCCCCGTTTCTCGAAAAGGGCCCGCGCGCTTTCGCGAACCGGGAAATCGATACGACGGGAAAATGCGTCGCGGTCGTGCGTCAGCAAAATTTCCCTGTTCCGAGGCTCTCGTTACAACCCCGAAGCGGCCGATCGCGGATAAATAAAAAATGAATGAAATGAATGAAATGAATTTCATGGCCGCCGAACGCCGCGCAACTTTAGTGTCGCTTTTACGCGCGCACTTGGGAGTTTCAACCCTCCAAATGCCGGAAGCCTATCAGCGGACTTCTCGATGACTATGCCGCGGAGAATGACGCCGAGAGAACTCGTCGCTTTGAAATTCCCGGAAAATCTGAAGCTTGATTTTTTCCGAGTCTATCGGGAGGTGTTGAACAGAAAAATATGTTCGGAGTGATCCGCGAGCTTCGAAAGCTCGGAACGAATATTTAGTTGCTTCGGGCCGCGTGCGAATTTCGAATCGAACAGCTATTTTCTCTATGGTAGGTTCTAATTTTTGAGCCGAACGGGCCACGCTAATTGCGCCCGATAAACCAGCTCGGCGCGTTCGCCGCGCGCGGAGAGAGGCGTGCGCACGCGCTATCGTTATTAGAACCGTGCGATCGCGATTAATGGAACGTTTACAACCCATCTGCATGGAGATCGAAAAACATAACCGCAGTATGCGCCGCGTATGATTTATCGTTTCGTGTTTCATTTACCGTCGTTGGATACATCTGATGCCGGTCTGATCGTTACGAGGTATTACGTTCACCCGAAGTTCTGATCCACGTTAACAGGCCGCGCCGCGCCGCTTTGATTCCCAGCCCCGTTCCGGTCGCATTCGATCCTCCAGAATTACAATAGTAATCGTAAATCCCTCCCCCCTGGAATCTGAATTATTTGATCCGTCAACCACCGTCGTTCCTCCGCCCCTCGAGTGCGGAAACTTATCGTTTCCACTCGCGTTTTAACTAAGAAACTTCAACGCGTGTGCTGCTTTTAAATCAGACAGTCAAAATTGATAAACGAGCTGTAATTCCTGATGATCCGGTAGCGCACAGTGGAGTCGATTATTCGAAAGTCGCGAACGCGGGAATTACAGTATTCTATGAAAGATGAATTTTTCAATTCCGACAAAGAATCGCGCGAGCCGCGGGGTTAATCAGCGCGCTGAACGCTTTCACCGTTTACGGTGGTAATTGTTTTGCGTTGGAACTCGGTAATGTTTGATGAAACAAATTCCAAGTTGCCTTGGCCCCGTGCTCGCCCCCGTCTGGTAGTTGCGTTATTTCCAGAACCGCTCGTCCCTGGAACGGCTACACAAGCCCCAGATTTAATAAAAATCTGTTAGATAAAGGCGGCGGCGAACACGGCGGACGGGGAAGAATTTAATATACCCATCCGCATAGCTTCCGCGAAGTCATTTGTGCAACACGTACTCCAGGAGTGGCCACGGTATTATAGAATGCGATCACACGGTTCCACTTTATTAACGTTGCTCCCGTATTTTTCCAAAGTTCCTCTTTGACGAGCCTGTGCATCCGTTACACCGTCGCACAGTGGTCCGGATCAGAAAATTTAGCGACATATGAACATAATTTCCGAACTGTAAGAAATATCGACACGAAATTTGGGCTCAATAATATATATTATCGTTATATTACAAATGGGTGAAAAGAAAAATCAAACAATTATTTTAGTAATACTTACTTTGTATTTGTTATTACGTACTTTATGTTGCGTAATTATTAATTCTTTAGCTTCTTGATCTTTTCTAATTTTCTTTGTACGTGATTTTATCCGTGTATTAGATATGTAAGGATCGGACGTCAGGAGTAGTTTAAGCAGTGTATCTTCATTTGCTAAAGTTCGAGAACGTTTTCTGGTATTTTTATATCAATTATTATATTATATTATAGATATCAATAATTTGTGAAGTGGGACGAGGGGGGAACTAATTCTTGCGTGATTATATAAAAGAAGATGTACTGTGAACATTGTAATTGTTTTTAAAGCGGAATTCTGTGGAATTAAAAAAATACGCTCTATTAATGTAGAAAATTTCGCAAATTTGTCCTACTATATTCAACATTACTTCTTTAATAGAATAAGTGCACGAATTGCTATTAAAAAACAAGACTTTTCATCTTAAAAGTCTGCTCTTCGATTTAAAACAAAAATCGGGAGAAAATATCAAACAGGAGCGTCAGGACATCTCATTAAAGAGAAACAATTTTTGTATCCAAAAATGCTGTTCCTAAAACGTCCAAGTTTCAATGTTTATTACAACCGTGATATTGAGTAAAATGTACTAATTTTTTGTCCATGGACATTTAAGAAATAATGTCAATATTTTCCGATCCGTACCACGAACGTACGAACGACCGGACAAAGCGATTCCGGAATAAAAAAAACCCGGTCGCTCGATCCTTTTCGGTGGCTCCTGCTCCTGCGGATCGCGGGAATCGGCGGATATTAAACGCAATTTTACGGAGCAGCGCAACCGGTACGCATTATTACAAAAGCCAGTTGTTTTCGCGATACTCGCGTATGCATGGAATTTTCCAACGCGAGCGTTTCCAGTCGTGAAATACCTCCGTCCCCGTGTTCTTCCTCCCCCGAAAACGTTCTACTCCTTCGTTCCCCGCTTATTGTTGTTCGCCGCGCAATAAAACAATCGGAGCACCTACGTTCGACGAACCAAGTTGACCTTACGCTTTCTCGGGTCCGGGAATTTTAGTAATTTTTACGTGGCCGATAAGGTAACGAAGAAACATTTTTTGGGTCCGTAATTTTCTTGACGTACGCCTTAAGTCTTCAGATACGGGAAAAAATTTGTATATGTAAAGAAAATGTGTTTCTTGAATTTATTATTTGGCAGGACATCTTCAGAGATAGATAGATAGATAAAGATAGATAGAGAGAGAGAGAGAATATGTGGGGGAAAGACAGATGAAAAGTAGTATCAAAACGCTAACCAAAGTAACTAATAAAGAATCGTTGGTAAAAGGGAATTGTCACTTGGAGAACAAACTTTAAATGTCGTTTCTCTATTTCAGAGCAACGCACGCGTGTTTAATTCTTTCGCCAATTTCCCAAGATAATAAAAGAATAATCTTCTCTCTCTCTCTATATATATATAGGAAGTAATAAGAGCAGTAATTTTAAATAAGTTGGAAATAGTTTGCCGACCTTTCCAAATACTTTCTCAGCATTTCCACGATTTCAACACTAAACCTACCGAGCCTTAAAAGCAACTAATCCATGTTGTCTTATCAGAATGTCGAGATTGAATGTATTTTGTAGGGTTCGTATTATAACTCGCGCTCTCCTAAATATATCTATCTAATCATTTCCCACGAAAGCATCTTCACCATCTCAGTGATCGCAAAGTAAAAAATCCGGAACGGTCATTTTGACCGGCTATTATACTTTTCGTACGATTTGTTCGCATGAAAATATTTTCCAACGCATCCTCTGTCTCGTTCGACGAGGCTCGCTAAGTGGTAGCTTGTTATTCAGCGTCGAAGCGGGCCGGGGATTTATCTTGGTTTTCGAGATGAGAGTTCGCTCTCTTTCCCGGCGCAGAAACAAATGACTCCCGCGTGAAAGGGGCGCCGCGGAGAATCGTTTTCACGGTGTCAGGTTCGAAGACGGAGGCGCGGGAAGGGGTCGTAGACAACGACATCGTCTCCGGGCTGTCCAGGGTCTGTAGTCTAGGGCAATCCGGCGCGCCGGGCCGGCACAAGGAAAATAGCTTGTTGCATTCAGACGAGGATAAGCCGTGGCGGGTCCCATCTTGTTTACTTTGTAGAACGGTCTGCTGGTATTTGGCTCTCGGGGGCCGCCCCTTCGCGAACGCTGTAAACCTTTGACCCCTCGCCTCGCCTCGCCTCGCCGCGCCGCGCGCCGGGTCGATGAATTATTTCGAGACATTTTTCCCGTTTAAAGAGGACGGTTAATCGCAGGGAAATAACACCAAGATGAGTTAACAGAGTTTCCGGCAAACCGTCGAGAAATTTCTCTCGATCTGGACACCGCCGTTGCACTTGCGGACGCCGCCATGAAATATGTAGACGAATAGGCGAGAACACGGTCGTCGCCCCAAACGAGAGACGCGCGGGGAATAAAAAATTCAAAGGGAAAGTTCATATCAAAATTTACTGGCAACGCGCTTCCTCGCGGTATCGAGGACTGGTATAAAATTTTCGAGACTGTCCGTTCCTTTTAGGAAATTGCGAGCGACAAAGCAGTTCTCATGGCTGGACGTCTAAAGTAAACGCCTGCCGGGGCAAAGGGTTGATCGGGTTGAGGAATCCTCGCGGGAAGAACGCGCTTCCGGTGCACGGTTCCCGGTGACGATTAAAAACGTCCCGGGGCCCCCGCAAACAAATTCCCGACGGAAGAAAATTATTGAAGACACAGCGAGCCCGTGGGAATTGCAGGACAGCGGCGGTTGTCGACTTATTAAATTTACCGAGCCACAAATTCCAGCCCAGGGGAGACGCTGGATTTGGGGTTCACGGCCGACCTGTATAACCGCGAGCCCCGGGTAGACGGTATAATGTACAACTTCAGGACCACCAAATTCCCTCCTAAATACCCCGCCTAACTGGCTTACTCGCTGCAGCTGGAAGCAGGGCCAGCGCCGGGCCGCTGGCTCTTCGCCTTTCTCAGGCTTACCATGCACACGTGTATCACCGGAGGTTCCTAGGCCCGATATTACCGGGCAAATATGTCGTAAATACTCCGGCCCGGTGTCAGCCTCCGCACCGCCCTCAGGAATTTTACCATTCCCCCGGGACAATTAACGCGCCGGCTCCTTCAATAAAACCTACCACACCCTGGACTGGTCTCTCAATCGTCTCGCCGCGAATCGAACCTGCGACTTTGTTCATCGTTCTCGAAGCCGAAGATTGAACTTCCGGGGTGAAACAAAATTCTTGCAATAGATCAGACATTTCTGTTTCGAATGGATAAAGAATCGTCGGAATCGGATAAGCGGTTCCGGAGATAAACAAATTTATAGGAACAGCTAAAGAATGAACTTCCGAGGTGAAACAAAATTCTTGCAATAGACCACAGCTTTCTATAACGAATCGGGAAAGGATCTAATGATTGAAATTCCGGGGTAAAACAAAATTCTTGCAATAGACCAAAGCTTTGTATTTCGAATGGATAAAGAATCGTCGGAATCGGATAAGCGGTTCCGGAGATAAACAAATTCATAAGCACAGCTAAAGATTGAACTGAAAATGACTGTTTCGCATGTGCCCGCTAGATTCGAGAGTTTTTATGTTACATAACGAACTCGATAGCGGTGAAACGATGACCCTCCATAAATTCGAGTGTACTGTGCTTCGAGATCGTTCGAGAAACCGTTGGATTCGACGTGTAACGCCAGCCTCGAGGAGCCTTCCGGTCGGCTCGGGCTCGGTTCACCCTATTTTTGCTCGCTTGTAGTCGTCACACGCAGGACACCGGACAGTGTTTCCGGTTCCCGAGACGGTTGTGGGAGGGCGAAAAGAGGCTCTCGTGGAGAAAAGGTCTCCGGGTACATCGAGGTTTTAAGTAACGGAGCCCGCCCACTTGTGCTTTCCTTAACGAACTTGGAAGGATTCGACACGGCTCGTGTAAAAGGAAGAAGGGGGGCGGGGGGAGGGGGTGGGGCGGAGGTGGTTAGGCCGAACGAAGGGGATAGATTCGAGGAAAGTGACGCGGGGAGAAAGCGAGGGTGGCGAAGACACGGTTCGGGGGTCTAGAAGGAAACGAGACTATCCGAATACTAACGGCGGGGAGGAGAGAGTGCGAGAGAGGGATGAATAGAGAGAGAGAGAGAGAAAGAGAGTGAAAGAGAGATAGGTAGAAAGAGGAGACAGCTTACCATCAAACCAGTGGAGGGCCGGAGAATAGAGAGACAATACAGTCAGCAGCAGACGCGGCAAATTGCCCGTTAATAATCCGTAGCAGGGCGGAGGAGGGCCAAAGGGTGGGAGGGAGGGAGGGCAGGCTGAGGCAGGCTCGGAGAAAGGGTGGTTTTGCGCGTCTCTCTCCCTCCGGCTCTCTCGTTTTCGTCGAATCAACGGCGCCGGATGAAATATTCCTCTCTGATCCGATGTAATAGCGACGTCGTGCTTGAAAATTCTCCTAGTCCTGCTCTTTTCCATCCCCCGTCATTTTTCCACCGTTTGCTCTGCCCCCCGTCTCGCCCTCCACCGTCCCCTTCTCACACAGCCCTCTCGACAAGCGCACCGACCTCGAAAGGGTAAACCATAAACCGGTATAGCGTTGTGCCGTGTTTATCCTGCCGCGATAGTTACCTACCACGGATTAGATCTCGCCGCTAACCGCGCGCAGATTAACTTTCAACTGCGGAAAGATAGACGGACGAACCAAGAATAATAGGACCGCGTTTGCGCATCCCGCTCGCCCATCGGCTTTTATTGTTTCCGGAAACGGTGATCGCCCGGCGCATTAGCCTGTCGCGTTCAATCGTCGTCTGCACCTCGTTCCCCGGAAAGACGAATAGTTCAACATCCACAAAACAGTTTCAACGTCTGGGAGAACGTGGACAGCTAACAGTGGCTCTTTCTTCATCTCAATTTAAAATAATTTTGCTACAAGAACGCGGAGCTTCGGGGAATTCAGCTTGAATTGTTGCGATCGAGGCGGGAGCTAGGGAAGAGTTGACACTGACACCAGAGTGTCACTAGAATTTGACACCGAGTTGCAAACACTTCGATCACCAGGCTACAGGCGATAAATTAGCCTAACAGTCGAAGGCTCTCGAGACAAAAGCGACAGGACCGGTCCGACGTTTTCTGCGACCTTCCGGCGCCATGACACTAACAATTTAAGGCAGCGTCTGGATCAAGTCTAACACTCACCCCCCAATTTTCTTCCACTGCTATTTACCACCTCCACCACCAATTTCACGTCCCTTGAACAATCCTAATCCGCATCCTTCTACAGTTGTTATAATTAAATTCAGAGTTATCGTTACCAACAAGTTCTACGATTCCCTATACCACTCATATTTGGAATGGGTGTATATATAATAAAAAGGCCACTCTCTTATAACGCACAGAATAGAGATTATATTTCAAATGTTCTCTAATAGCTCGTCGTCAGACACGTCTCTACCTCTTGAGAGAAACGTCACGAATGAAACAAAAAAAAAACGAAACAGAGGAGCAACAGTCGAATATGAACATCAGAAGATCGAGAGTCCCATGCGGAGGACAACATACAATGTATATCTAAAGTCGATTCAAACAATCCTTCCTTCTAAAGAAATAACAGATTCATTTTGTTCCATTTATGAAACAAATTCCAACAACTCGAAACACCTCACCCTTAAAAAGAACTACCTAGTATGGTTTCGAGTAACAAAGCAGGAGTGACAGATGGGAGACAAGTCGAATTTACCATTTATCTTTTCGATCTACGCGCGTACTATACCAACCGTTAAGAAGAAGACGTCGTCGCTGATGTGCCGGAAAAAATTTCAGAAAGGGAAGTTTGTAAGGAATTGGAACAGACGGGAAATACTCGTTCGTTTTACCAATAACACGAACACACGAGTATTTACATGAAC